>QLSR01000265.1:811488-855153 GCA_031780015.1 Citrullus colocynthis
AAAAAAAAAAAAAAAAAAAAAAAAAAAAGGAAAGGCATGACACATGTACTTGAATAGAAAGGTTATCTACCATTCCACTAAAACCACTTGCTTCTGCTCCCTTGAGAACAGAGTCTGAAATTTCAGTTATAGCAGCAAACATAACATTCGACCCTGCTGTCCTCAACTGTCAATCAGTTTAAACCCAATTAGACTTCTTCATTGTCATGTAATCAACATGTATACAAAGACTATCAGACTCACAGTTTTCCCTAAATCTCCAAAATAGCGTTTGGTACCAAACCCCCTTTTCACATCAATACATTGCTTGATAAACTTGAAAGTCCCTGTTCTCAACAACCAAGCAATAATTGAGCATTCACAAATATAGACTTTTAAACAATTGATAGAATCATCTTCGATCATGAATGCAACTAGCAATTGGAAAGGTTAAAAAATGGTAGGTTCAATTTGAATTTGGTAAATAACTATTTGCCTTACCTGGAAAACCCATAAACCCACGAGAGGGATCAAAAAAGACATCTAAGGAAGACGAAGACAAATCATCAAAGATGGAAATAAAATCTGGAGGGAGCAATAAACTTCCTTTCGCAATATAGATAGCCCTTGTGGCATACCTAGATAATTAAAATGTGACTTCAATTTTATTCAGCATATCAAAAATAAAATATAACAAAATGAACATAAGTTCTGCCTACCATGAATAATGTTGAGCACATCTAAGAAATAATTCGTGCATTGTGATCAAAGCATGAGTAACTAGAACACCATTGAGCTCAACAACCACATTTTTCATCTTAGGGATCTACAAAGTAAAGACAAGGGAAAAAATCAACGAAGGTATGCATGTAAAAGTATAAATGCTACAGATGTTAGAATGAGCTGGAGAAATCAAGCGCACAAGACTGGCAAGTCGCACACCTTTACTACACTATGCAGTAAGGTCCTCAGAGTCTCCTGTGTTGAACTATAACTTGAATATGATTCCTCAGGAAGGAAAGTTGCAAAAATCTACAAAAATAAATAAATCAGATTATAATCAGCCTTCAGTTGAATATCAAGACTAGGCAAGCTAGAGAGAACATAAAGCCTGACCTTTATCGGGTGGATCTCAAAATGGTCAAAATAGTACTGCTGGCTTCCAGTTTTTGAGTCGTTAAGAGATGTTCTCCAAAATGGAGCAATCCTCATTAAGGTCTCCTCGTCAAGGTTCAAATCAATTGGCTGTCAACATAAGCACTAACAAAATCTAAGTGGAGAAAGTAACGCGGAAAAACTATGTTAAGATCAAGTTAAATAATGAAGCTCATATTAATATGATAATTTAAAATTTTAAAATTTGTAGCAAATGAAACATTATATTAGAATCTATGGCATTAAATTCAAGTTTGTGTAATTCTATGTCTTCCTTTATTATTCATGCAGTGGACTTCAATAGTTACTAACATTTATGAGATAGGTGAGGATTGTCTCAAAAATAAATTAGGCATAAGTAGATTAAGATTTTTAAGTTAGTAGTAATTTAATGAGTTTTATTATCTACGTAAACTATTCATATGAATGAGTAGGAATACCATGACATTTCCACTTCAGTCCATCAAAATTACTATCGGTTAGCCTCCAAGTCAATTAATACTTCAATTTCATATATATGTTGTTACAGTTAATTTCCATTTGTAATAACTTTTGATGTAAAATAACGTTGGATGCCAAGAGAAGTTTCATTTAAACTCGTACATGAAATAATAATGAATTCAATAGAAGGAAAAGGTCTTATAATACCATAGGAATTAGCATGCAAAATATTTAACATAAATATTTTCCTTGTGCATATCCGTTTGTAGATGCTGATGTTTGCATCTTTGGTAGTTTTTACATTTTCTTTTCCTTTTGCCGAAGGCTAGGACTCTTCTGAAATATTTTAATATAAACAACATTAAAACATGAAATTTTCCAATCCTCCATGTTGGCAAATATGATATTAAATTTGCTTTCACCCATCAGCTTAAACTTTTGGGTCAATCGGCGATTTAACATGGCATCAGAGCCCATAAAAGCTAATGGTTATTCAATCCAATAAAAAGAAATTGAGATACGATCAAGAGTGGTGAACCCAAAAAGGCATGTCAAGGATCCCACGTTGGAAAAATCAAGAGATCTCACACTCTCAATAAGATAGATGAGTTGCTTCCCTCATTGCCAATTGGTTTTCAGATAGAACCCCATATTATTTAATATGTTATCAGAGTAGGTGGTCCAGGGAGGTCTTGCGTCCAAATCCCTGCAATGTTATTTTCTCCCCAATTAATATTGATTTCCATTTGTTGGGTTTTCCTAACGACCAAGTTGACCATCAAAAAATTGTCGGGAAAGCCTTTCCCGACACTTTTTTGACTTTTCCCAATCGTTTTTTCGTTGGAAAAAGTATAATATCTTGCAGTGCTCTCATTTGACCAATGTTTTTGAAAGCTTGAGATGCACTAAAGCACAATATCCTTGGATTCGTCTTGAGGCACAAATAAAAGCGCAAACTTTTATTCATGAGGTGCACAATAGGAAAATGCAAATACAAATTTAATATATGAAGAAATATAGTAGGATGAATAATAATGATGAATATCAAGAGAGAATTTTATTCAAAGCAATTAAACTTGCCAATAAAGGAAGACAATCTCTCTATTTATAGAGAATTGGAAAGCAAACTAATCCTAATTCTAATAAATCAAAGAAACTAATCCTAATCCTAATAAATCAAATAAACTAATCCTAATCCTAATTAATTAACGAAACTAATCCTAATCCTAATAAATCAAAGAAACTAATCCCAATCCTAATAAATTACAGATTTGCTCATGATACCCTAATTCTACTATATCATTTCTATCCCTCCCAAAAAAAACTCGTCCTCGAGATTTTCAAACGAAAATGGAAGTAAAACTAAAAAATAATCCAAGTGACAGTGAAAATTCTCGTCCTCGAGTTTGAGGTGATAACATGAAGCTTCCTTCTCTCAGCTCTTTGAGTGTGATAGACTCCAATTGAAAAATCTCAGCGCAAAATTTCCCAAATCCAAATTGGAAATGAAACAATGCTCCATAAGAGATTCTTCCAATTTAGTTGAATATGGACCTTTAACTTTTGACTTTTGGAATTAAAGTGATACTGATTTGAGACTATGAAGCCCAAAATTGAAGAGAGGCCCATTAAAGAGTCTAAGGTTGAAGTCAACATATTGTCAATTAGGGTTTTTGTGAGAATTACCAAAATTGCCCTTGCTTCTAATTTCCTTACTTCTTCATTGTGAACATGGATAGTTGCCACCAATGTTTTCTCTTCTTCTTCCACCTTCACTGACAAGTCCTCCTTGGACAAGTTGATGGCGACGACATTCACACCACTTTTCGGCAAGCTCACATTGGTCGGCAAGAGGTCCTCTAACGAAGTGGCAGTAGCAAGCGAACTCTCCTCTGGCGAAGCTGTAAGGTTTGGCCTCTCGTGTCCTTGTTTGGTGGCTTCTTTTGACTCTTCATCCTCCTTTAACGTAGTTACTGTGGAAAGATTTGGCCCGATGACAACCTACGCTCCGATTTAACCTTGCTCGATGATGTTGCAACATCCGAAGCTATGATGAGCTCTTCTGACTGTTTTCGTCGCTAAGCTTTGGTCATCATTGTCTTGTTTGACATCTTAAATCTTCAACGAATCGTCTTCTTCTTCACAAGACAATTCTACTTCATGTTGTTGTCTCTTTGAAAATTCCTCTGTTTGGTTGTTCTTGGATGTTAAGAAGGGGTTCTTGAATGTTTCTTGGATGCATTTGATGATGTTGGACGTTATTGGGGTTTACCCAATCTTGGAGTTGTTTTAGCCCTTCGAATATTTGATCCAACTAAAGAGACATTTTCTCTAGCAAAGTTATAATACCATCGATAGATCCTTCGACCGACTACAAGCGTTTGGTCATGGTCTTCAGTGATAGAACGGTGGGTGTCTCTGCCTCTTTGTTCTGGGAAATCTCTACCGTGGAAGGTTTCTTTCCCGCCATCAAGTTCTAATGATCTTGATGCTCTGGTACCAATTGATGAATATCAAGAGAGAATTTTATTCAAATCAATTAAACTTGCCAATAAAGGAAGACAATCTCTCTATTTATAGAGAATTGGAAAGCAAACTAACCCTAATCTTAATAAATCAAAGAAACTGACACTAATCCTAATAAATCAAAGAAACTAATCCTAATCCTAATAAATCAAAGAAACTAATCCTAATCCTAATAAATTAAAGATTTTCTCATAATACCCTAATCCTACTACATCAAATAAGATGATAAGAAGTTCAAGAAAATAGATTTTTATTCAAGACGGTAAGAATATTTATGCATTATTGTTAAATCACCGATTGACCCAAAAAGCTTAAGCTCATAGGTGAAGGTAAATTTAATATTATATCTAACATTCACTTCCTTAAAAGCTAGAGAAATTAAAAAAAGAAAGTGGAAAATCAGGTTTGAGGCATTGAGGGCCGTCCCTCGAGTGGGCTTCATTAAGGGAGCCTCGCTTCTTTGAAGCTAGGCGCAACACCTTGGGCTTAAACTCGTCAAGCACATGCCTTAGTGGGCTTTTTAAACATGATCTTTGACAATATCCTTATCCTTGTTCTTTTATTTTCCCCCTGACAGTGTGTTGCTCGCGTGCCCCTCCCTCTTTTTTTGTCCAGTTTTGAGTCTTGGACGTGCCATGCACTAGTTGTCATCCATTGTTTTCTTAATAGTTAGTTCATCAATTGCTCATGCTTCTACGACCATTGGGTTGAGCCCTTTAGGTGAGTTCTCATGCCTCAAAGTCAGAGAACTGTAATGCAGTAGGTTCTTTAGCTTGTTAGTGGTCTCAAGGGTGTGTGGTTCCCTGAGCATTTGATAGAGGATTGGTCTAGTCAGTCTTAGAGAGTGAGGTGATTTAATAAGCGTACAAGCACTAGAAAATAGGAAGTTAGAGAGTTTTTGAATCTAGTAGGTTCTCATGACCAATAGTGGTTCAAGGTTCTCGTCTTAGTAATGCTCCTGCACTTAAGCGTATCTTAGGATCACTATCTCTAAGTATTCTTGTTTTTGGGATCTTAACTTGCTTTAAATAGTTCTAAGTAGGGATCTTACCTATCCCTTTTCAATGTTCTTTATATTAATGCCATGTTCGGAAAAATCACAAACAACTTTATGAAGGAAGAGACGGGGAATGAAGTGGTTCTCATTTGGTTAAGAGGGAGTTGATTGCTTCAGTAGAGAGGATGACAGTTTGGAGATTATAAAGCTATCTTGGAAGAATCTTACTTTATTGAACAAGTGGTTGTGAACTCTATGTTCAGAACCTAATGTTTTATGAAACATGAATGTTTTAAGTTAAGTATGAGCGTCAATGCAATAGTTGAGACTCTGATGTGGTCGTAAATGACACTTTCAGGAAGCCCTACAGAAGCCATTTCTTCTTCTTCCTCGTCTTTCTTTTTTCCTTTCCCCTCATAAACATTATTCATAATTCTTAACTCACTGAAACAAGCAATCGTTCAGCATATGAGGTCAACAAAAGGCCTGTGGGTGTATGGCCAATGTTATAATGCTTAATATTACCTGCAGAACAACAGAAAAATACTTCACTTGCTTGACATGAAAGCTGGTTGAGTTCAGGACGCAGAGAATTTTGAGAACACAATCATTTGAGTCACTGTAATCAAGTTGATGCCTACGAAGCATTGCAGCAAAAGTAGCACCTACTCTCTTCTCCTCCAATCTCAGTGACTGCGCCAATTACAAATGAATTAGCACTTTTTCATATCACAAAGTTGTTAGAATAAATGGATGATTATTTCAATGACTTAGTAACTGCCAGGATAACATCAGGTTAATGGAAACCAGTACCTGAATAGTAATCTGGTTATATTTCTGCTGCTCTGTGAACATAGAGTCCAAACTAATGTCCCCAAGTCTAGCAGCTACAAGTGGCATACATTCTGATCTACTCCCATATCCATCCTGAAATTATAATCATAGTCAAGTTAAAAGGTCGAAGACATTAGTTTTCTAATACAAATACAATCCATTTAAGATTTGTTGGTTGATCTAAGATATCGATAAAATCAATTTTCTGCAACCATTTTCTTACCACAAAATGACTCGTAAATGCACAATCCAGGAAGTTGTGTTGAATATTTATATATTCACACTTTCTAACATTATGAATGACTAGGAAAACAAAGCAAAACAAATTATGAGACATGGGTACCCATAACTACGATCACATGGATAAAATGTGATACTCGTAACTCTTAGTCAGATAGAAAGGTTTGAGATTATAACAAACATATTAGATATACACAGTCATAGGAAAGATTCAGGCCGGACATTTTCCAGATCTACGGACTCTCTACTGGCTTTTGTTATTATTATTATTATTATTATTATTTTTACAAGAAATAGAGCTTTTCATTAAAAAATGAAAAGAAACTAATGATCAAAAGATGCAAACTCAACTACGGGGTAAACAAAAAGATAAACAAAAATAGAAGAATTACACGGGAAAAAAAGACAATCCAATTATTCAATTATTCAGATGATTATATTCCTTCCTTTTCAGTTGTACCTAGTTTTGTTTCTTTTTCTGCTTCCTATTGATTTAAGGGCAATGTACATTTTTTGTCCTAGTTTGGGATTACTGTGGTCTTTAAGGTTTAAAGGCTAGTTCTAAATTGTCCATGAGTTAATTTGACTGTTAGTTGACTAATAGAAGAGTGATGGGTCATATTGATATGACACATTTTAAATGAGATGGCCAATTTAATAATTGTATATTCACTGCGTCTTCATTTTTTCCCCAACTCTTTCCCTTTCTCTGGTGTAACACAGTGAGAGTAAAACTCAATTCTGAAAAGATACTTCCAAGATGTATTAAATGAAGGGAGAGTTCAGCTCAAATATTGAACTCCTTAACAATCTAAGACTAAGTTAGTTACCAACGGTAACTTTAAAAAAGATTACAGCCTCAAGAATTAAAAGAATCAGCTAGATAAGTACAAAAACATCAAGATTCTGTTATTACAGTTAACTAAGGGGCAAAATATAAAGATGGTTATTTCAAAATACATCATTCTCCCTCCTCCCTTGACCTTCTTCCCCAAATCCATTTTTCCATCGGTCCCATCTCAAATCCCCAATCTCAATCTCCATCTTCTTCGCACCTTTAGTTTCACATCTAAAAAAATTCAATCCACACAATCAAATGCGTTTTCAATGTCTATCTTCAAAATCCAACCCTTTCTTTCTTTTAATCTCTATTCTTCCACCACCTAATTTGCAATTAGAAATTTGCCTACCTACGATAAAGACGTCTTAGAAGCTAGAAATGATAGATGACATTACTTTTTTTCATTCTTTCTGCTTTACTTCGGCAAGAATTTTATAAATGGAAGAATTTAAATTGCTTGGTCTGAAACCCTTTACTGACGCAATCAATTCCTTCTTCTGAATCAGATGAAGTTTTCTTTTTTTTTTTTAAAAGGAAACATGACTTTTTCATTGATAAAATGAAGAGAGGCAATAGCTCAAAGTACTACAAAGGGGACAATAAAGAGAGAGCAAAATTACAACAAAGAATCTAGAGGGTACAATTACAACAATGCAAGATCTAAAACTTTGGGAATGAAACGTAAAAAATACATACTACGAAAGAACAAAAAGCTATAGCTAAAGCCCAAAAACGAGCAACAAAACAGGAGCAAATGAAGCTTGAAACAATAGATTGTGACGATTTGAAGGCTGAAGGAAACGTCCGAGGCTTTTACAGCTGAAAGCTGGCGAAAATACTTCGAATTTAAAGAAATCCTAAACAAAGACCTTCTCATGAAACTGATTCAAACTTTTCCACGGATGGAGACTAACAAGGGTTGGGATAACCAAAACTTGTCTTATAAGCCCCACAAGACCACTCGACCTCCAACCTTCCAAACATTGTAGACAACCCAACCAAACTAAAGATGCTTCCAGAGGTGATCCTACCCCATTTGAAAACTAAGATAGGGCCTTTAAAGAGGGCTTACGATCAGCACAACTTAAAAATCATACTTCTTTACAAATTTATCCAAGAATAATACCACAAGCATCAATGATGGAATGAACATGTTGAGGGTTTCATTCTTTTTTAAGGGAGTAAATAGGGATGTTTTGTCCTGGCCAAGCGAAGGATCTTCCTCTGATTGAAATAATCGGTGAAAGTCTCTGCCAAAACCATCATCCAAAACTTCCTCTTCACGAATCCTCTGACTCAAGATTTTTTAACTCCACTGCTAGTACTTGCTATAGAAACTCCATCCGACTCCATGTCTGATTCTTGATTTTTGTGTCGATTTTTGCTTGAACCCCTGACTGGTAAACCTTTAACAAATTCTACTTTAGATCTCAGGAGTGTAAAATCTGAATGGGAGAAAGAGACACGATCTAATGTAGGGGCTTCTCCTTTTTTTGAAAACAGCCAAGGGATTTGAGATTTAACACAACAATTTTCTAGTAAATCGGGGTTTACTATCATTGACCAAGAGTTTATAAAAGATGTTTTTTCTTTCTAACAAAATGCCTAAGGAAAGCCTTAAGCAACTTATAATGTGTCTTTGCCTTCAAAGGGAGAGAAATATTAGCTGGACTTTTTTTGGAATGGACCAAAGATGTTGGGGCTACTGAAGAGAGAGGGCTAGCGACTTTTGCACTTCCAGGAGAGCGAATAAAAGATTGAATTATTAATTCTTTTTCGGTTAATGAGGGGTCGGGAACATTAATCTCTATTGGGGGAGTTCCAATGGGAGGGGCAGCTTTGGCTGAATATTTTATGTACAGAAAACAACACACTTTAATCGTTTATGATGATCCCTCCAAACAAGCACAAGCTTATCGACAAATGTCTCTTCTTTTACGAAGACCGCCGGGCCGCGAAGCTTATCCGGGAGATGTTTTTTATTTGCATTCACGCCTTTTGGAAAGAGCCGCTAAATCAAGTTCTGCTTTAGGTGAAGGAAGTATGACGGCTTTACCAATAGTTGAGACCCAATCGGGAGATGTTTCAGCTTATATTCCTACTAATGTAATTTCCATTACCGATGGACAAATATTCTTATCTGCCGATCTATTCAATGCTGGAATCAGACCTGCTATTAATGTGGGTATTTCCGTCTCCAGAGTAGGATCTGCAGCTCAAATTAAAGCCATGAAACGAGTCGCCGGCAAATTAAAATCGGAATTGGCTCAATTTGCCGAATTAGAAGCCTTTGCGCAATTCGCTTCTGATCTCGATAAAGCTACTCAGAATCAATTGGCAAGAGGTCAACGATTACGTGAGTTGCTCAAACAATCCCAATCAGCCCCTCTCACGGTAGAAGAACAGATAATGACTATTTATACCGGAACTAATGGTTATCTTGATTCATTAGAAATTGGACAAGTAAGGAAATTTCTCGTTGAGTTACGTACTTATGTAAAAACGAATAAACCCCATACATCAGAATGCAAAAGGGCGGAGGGAATTGAAACAAGAAGAAGATTGGAATTCGTAGGTCTTGCCCGTGTTTGGCCAGCTGGCTGCTAAACCAAGAAGAGAATGAAGAACTAGCAAATGCAGGAAGCAATTGAAGGCGTTCTAGTTTGTTCAATGTAGTCGAAGACCTAACAACCAACAAGAAGACCTCTAGTTGCCCTTAGTTGCCAAAGATCAGGAAGCTCTTTGTTATGAAGAAGCCACAAAGAAAGAAGAGGAGAATGATGCAGGTCTAAAGCATATATGGGTTGGCTACGGGCGGCACCCTATAGCTATGACATTATGCGTGTGTAGATCCTTGACAACACAGAGGAAGTCGGAGTAAAGATGGCATAGCTTTGGCGATCATCACAAAGTTGTCCAACCGATCCCATTTTTTGAGAGACTGACTTTAGGAACCAAGATAGCATCATTGAGATGAAGAACATTGCCAGAACGAAATGATAAAGAAAGAGATCGTACCAATGTCTGAAATAGAGAGTGGGGTGTGGTCACCGGCAAAGACTTTTTCCGTTTTTTGTCAAGACGATAAAAGAAAGAGAAATAAAGGGAGGATTGAACCAAAATGCATCTTTCATAGCTTTTTTTCTTTCTTGCTTCTCGTTTCATAGAACGCGTAGTTCCTTGTATTATCGTTCTACCTAGGGTTGAGAAATGGTTTAAACACCAATTCCACAGGTAAAGGGTTTGGTATGTAAGTAAAAAGGCCTGATTTTCCTGGAATCCTACCAAGGGAAGTTATTTATATATATAGTCTGAAAAGATGGATTCAAAAGAGACCCGGATCAATTACTTGAAATTACGGAAATGGTGACTCCAATAACGACCGCAAAAAAAGAAATAACTAATTGATTAGTCCTTCTACTGTAGGCATTATTTTTTTTCTTCAAAAAAAAAATAATTACGAAATACTCATGGTAACCATTCGAGCAGATGAAATTAGTAATATTATTCGTGAACGTATTGAGCAATATAATAGAGAAGTCAAAATTGTAAATACCGGTACTGTACTTCAAGTAGGCGACAGCATTGCTCGGATTTATGGTCTTGATGAAGTAATGGCAGGTGAATTAGTAGAATTTGAAGAGGGTACTATAGGCATAGCTCTAAATTTAGAATCAAATAATGTTGGTGTTGTATTAATGGGTGATGGTTTGCTGATACAGGAGGGAAGTTCTGTAAAAGCAACGGGAAGAATTGCTCAAATACCAGTAAGCGAGGCTTTTTTAGGTCGTGTTATAAATGCCCTGGCTAAACCTATTGATGGCCGAGGTGAAATTTCATCTTCTGACTCTCGGTTAATTGAATCCCCCGCTCCTGGTATTATTTCGAGACGTTCCGTATACGAACCTCTTCAAACAGGCCTTATTGCTATTGATTCGATGATTCCTATCGGACGTGGTCAGCGAGAATTAATTATTGGGGACAGGCAGACTGGTAAAACTGCAGTAGCAACGGATACGATTCTCAATCAACAAGGGCAAAATGTAATATGTGTTTATGTAGCTATTGGTCAAAAAGCATCTTCTGTGGCTCAAGTAGTGACTACTTTACAGGAAAGGGGGGCAATGGAATACACTATTATAGTAGCCGAAACGGCGGATTCTCCGGCTACATTATATCTCGCGGTAACAAAAATGTATTGTTCTCTGGTATATCAAGATTCAGTCTCTGGTTCAGATTTCGTCGACCAATCCTTCCTAATTCACATCTTTGTTGAAAGAATTTCTTTTGTAATTCCTTACATAAGGATTCTGAAAATACCGGATCTCCGCCTACACAAGAAAATTGTTGATAAAACTCCAAAATGGCATTTTCTTTTGATCCAATTTGATTTTTCTCCTTATCATTCAGGAAAGACAAACAAATTTTAGGGTAGCAAACATTCTCGAGAATTTCTCTGAGATTCGAACCCATAGCTACTATGTCAGATGAACCCGAAATCCCGGTTCCGCCTGAACCAACCACTTTCGACATTCTCAAGGCTCTGTTGGCCCAAAAGGAAAGCTTGAACCGGGCCGCGGTAAAAAAAAACATGCTTTTTTGGAGAGAGATACTATTTCACCAATCGAGTCACAGGTATCTAACATAGAGAGCCTTTGAAAGCTTACACAAATAGTCTGGATGAATAGAGTCTTCATAACCGGGGGTCCAACTAAAGATTTTGATTCCAGTGGGGACTGCTATGATCATGGTAGCAGCGGTGAAGTAGGCACGGGTATCAACGTCTAAACTCGCTTCAGTCTTTGGCTTTGAATCTTCTATTCTCTCAACTATCTTTTTAATGACTAATCCATGCTATTCCGCTCCCTATCGGTCGAGCTGCGAAGCTCCTCTCCCTATCGGTCGAGCTGCGAAGCTCCTCTCCCTAGTGAATGCAATCTATACTTGATTCGACTCTTCTATATGAGTAGAATTCACTTGAGTGATTCTTCCTTTCAGTTGATGGACCGAGAAGCTTCTCCCCTATCAGTGATAATAAGGTATCATAGAACAGCTTTTAAGTACTAAAGATAGAAAGAAGTGATGCTATGCTAACAAAGCTAGGTGTTCGAGGATTGAATGAACACCAGGATTGAACTACCTCTTATGGGTGTATATACTCCAGTGTAGCTACAACTTACCATTAGCTGTGGGAATAGGGTAACCGTACTTAACGCGGGAATAAAGCTCATCTCTTTCAGACTCTTCNGTTTCCATTACCGATGGACAAATATTCTTATCTGCCGATCTATTCAATGCTGGAATCAGACCTGCTATTAATGTGGGTATTTCCGTCTCCAGAGTAGGATCTGCAGCTCAAATTAAAGCCATGAAACAAGTAGCCGGCAAATTAAAATTGGAATTGGCTCAATTTGCCGAATTAGAAGCCTTTGCGCAATTCGCTTCTGATCTCGATAAAGCTACTCAGAATCAATTGGCAAGAGGTCAACGATTACGTGAGTTGCTCAAACAATCCCAATCAGCCCCTCTCACGGTAGAAGAACAGATAATGACTATTTATACCGGAACTAATGGTTATCTTGATTCATTAGAAATTGGACAAGTAAGGAAATTTCTCGTTGAGTTACGTACTTATGTAAAAACGAATAAACCTCAGTTTCAGGAAATAATATGAATCCTGGAGAGAGCGATGTGCATGGACCAGGTGAGTAGGGATCTTTGAACTCAGAAAGATGGGCGTAGACTCGAACTACGTCGTTGAGCACGCAGAGAGCCTTTGATTATGTCTCGACGAAAATCCGATTGTTGGGAATACCGTATCAAAGCAACTTCGTCTAAACGTACGAAATATAGTAAATATCGTAAAGGCAGATGTAGTAGGGGTTGCATCTGCTTCTGAGTGAGCCTCATAGAACCTACATTTGAGAAAAACAGCTGCAGATCCACATCTTCAACCTCTAATCCTTCATCTTGCAATGCTTTATTCACTCTAACTAAGTCAAGTGGATTTGAAAAATCCTTAACAAATAATTCATCTTTAACTGAATTGATTCAATGTCTCCAAAATTCAGAAAGATAGACCCACGCTTCTCATCTGAAATCTCAATAGTTGGGATGAAACCACATTAATTTTTTTTTTTTTTTGACTTGAATCTTAGCTTTGGAGATGTTAACAAGATTCATAGTATCTATTGCAATAGCTTATAATCCTCCAAAATAGGCTTCAATAGCATCAAAGGTTTGTCTACACCAATAATCTAACGGGAGATTCTTAATGGAGATCCATCCTCCATATCCTTTCGAATAAGCTGGCCGACTATGCACTAGCTTATTCCACTTTTCAAATTTCAGATGAAATGAACCAAAAATTTGCCAAATGCCCGAATTTTCAATTAATTCCTCTAAAGATCCTCGACCCAATTTTTTAGGGCATTTTCCGCAAATAGGGGATTGATGATGATCGCAGATTGAAAGTAAATTTTTAATGTTTCTGCTATTTCCGACCAATCATTAAACTCAAACACTCTTGAAACTATCCCCAACTTACTAAATTCTTCTTGTTTGACTTCAGAATTCTTCCGCACCCATTGATGTGTCTTGCTCTGTTTATCTTGTACCAAAACTGAGTCTTGTTTCAGACTTGGGTAAGCTGCCAAATCTAGACTTTCTTCCTTCGAACGGAGGACAGGGTTTTGTTGAGCTTTCAGGGAGTTCTTGAGGTCCACGACGACTTCATCTTGGGTTGGCAAAACTAATAATGGTGGATCCTTTCTCGGAGTAGAATGCTTCGAAGAGGCTTCAAAATTTTTCTTGAAATCTAAGAGCATTACTATGAAAGAGTACCAACCTTGCTTCAAATCTCCAGATGGAATATGGATAAAAAATCTTCCCTCAGATGATGGCCAAACAACGCATCTCATAATCCAACGAGGTGAGGAACTTAGACAACTTTGTAGCACCTAAGTCGTCTTGCCTGGTTTTCTCAAAGAAGCGTGATTTAGGGCCCTTAATCAGATCTAAAATATTTTCCACGAATCATTTGAGTTGAGACCTCAAGAGAGGGAGGAGTTTGTTGACCTCCAAGTCTTCCACACAGAAAAAACCAGATTCTTGCCAAATACAGAAATAGAAACCAACTGCATTACAGCTTTTCACTTCCATAATTTAGAAAGGGAGGATGTCAAAGAGGAGGAATGGGTAGAAGAGAGGCTGTCCTGGGCTAATGGTCGGAGAAGAAAGGGGGAGGGGGGAGGGAGGAGGGAGGAGGGAGGAGGGAGGAGAGAGCAACAATGAAGTTTTCTTTTGTTACATATTTTACATTTTATATATAATCGTCCTTTACCGTAATTGTACATACCTAGTCTAGGGTTTCCTTGTTCCCTATATATATGTAACTTGATTCTTAATAATATGAGGTGAATACATTCTAAATTACTGAGTACATGGTATCAGAGTCTCTAGGGTTTAGAAAATTCGTTTGACGGCTAGCCTCCCACACAAATTAGGGTTTGAAGTTTAGGTCACAACATTCGAGTGGCCGTTTGTCTACACCGCCCACCTCAGGAGGAGCGTCGCCGTCGTCCGCTGTGGTCTATCTTCGTCGGTTGTTGGAAAACGTCGCGTGTGAGGCTTACACGCCGCTGGAAGAACACTACTCTGTCGCCACGTGCCGGCGCGTGGGAGCGTGTGGAGTGTTCGTTTCGGCATCTGTCAGTTGGGTTCGTCTCGGGTCCTCTCTCCCAATTAGTCTGTGCATTTGGTTCCATCGAAAACTTTTCGGCCATGAAGATATTTGAAGAATACATCTTTGTTTCTAGGGTTTGTGACTATTTTTTTCCAATCTTGTGGTTGTTTTGGTCATTTGGAGTGATTTTACCCTAGATTTTTATTCTGGTTCTTTATTCTCGTTCCATTTGTGAGAGCTGCGAATGAAATCCATTTAGCCAATGTTTTGTCCGGGTTCAATGAAGTGTATAAATTCATTATGGATGTAATGAAGAATTTGGTGGTAATGTGATTCCCCTAGCCTCAAAGATCACAGAACTCAAGTTAAATGGATCTAATTACTATGATTGGCGTTGGACAATTCTGTTTTATTTACGAAGTACAGATATGGATGATCATATGACTGCGGATCCACCAGAAGATGAAAAAAAGAAAAAGCATTGGCTTTGTGATGACGCTCAACTTTATATTCAGATAAAAAATTCAATTGAAAGCGAGGTAACTGGTTTGGTCAATAATTGTAATTCTGTGAAGGAGCTCTTAGAATTTTTAGAATTCTTCTACTCGGGTAAAAAGCAAGTCCATAGAATGTTTGAAGTTTGTATGCAATTTTTTCGTGCCGAACAGAAAGCAGAGCCTGTGACCAACTACTTTATCAGATTTAAGAGAATAGCTACCAAGCTTACTTTATTATTACCTTTCAGCCCAGATGTTAAAGTTCAACAAACTCAACGAGAAAAGATGGTTGTTATGATCTTTTTGAATAGACTTTTACCTGAGTTTGGAATGGCCAAAACACAGATTCTTTCTGACTCTAAAATCCCATCATTAGAAGAGGCTTTCAGTCGAGTTCTTCGCAATGAGAGTCCTCAATCCAGTTTATTTGTTCCTCAATCCAGCAGCGCTCTTATTAGCAAGAATAATAACTCCAGAGTTCCTCGAGGGATGGATAACAATTTTCAAAGAACTAATTATGATAATTGAAAATCAGATTCTCAAGAGATTGTCTATAACTACTGCCCTAAGCCTGGCCATTTGAAACGTGACTATCGAAAGTTGTTGTATAAGAATCAACGATCTCAGCATGCTCAGATAACTTCCACCAGTGATATGACAAAGAAGTCGCTTACCATTTCCACTAAGGAGTTTGCTAAATTTTAGGCATACTAGGACTCATTGCAAGCATTATCTTCATCTAATCCTACTGCCATCATTGCTGACACAGGTAATATGAAATGTCTCCTTACATCATTTACCAAATGGTCATAGACTTTAGTGCCACAGTTCATATGACAGGTAATTCTAGCTTATTTTCTACACCATTGTCTCCTGCCTCTTCCCCGTCTGTCACTTTGGCAGATGACTCAACATCCTCTATTCTTGGTTCTAGCACCATTAACCTTTCCCCATCCTTTTCTTTGTCTCCTGTTTTACATTTGCCTCAACTATCCTTCAATTTAATTTCTGTTAGCCAAATTACTCATGACCTTAACTGTGTTGTCTCATTTTTTTCCTAGTTATTGCTTGTTTCAAGATCGTATGATGAAGAAGATTATTGATAGAGGATATGAGTCAGGGGGTTTTTATATTTTTTATCACCAGATACCGAAAGTTGTGGCTTGCTCAGGAGTTAACATTTTCGACAATTGATCCAGGATCAAGTGATGATCTTCCCATAGCCCTCCGAAAAGACAAATGCACTTGTACTTATCCTATTTCTTCGTTTGTTTCCTATCATCAGTTGTCCTCACCCACATATTCTTTTTCCACATCCCTTGATTCCATCTTTATTCCTAACTCTGTTCATGAAGCTTTATCTCATCTTGGCTAGCATAGTGCAATGATTGAGGAGATGATTGCTTTAGATGATAATGGTACTTGGGATTTATTCTCTCGTCCTACTAGAAAGAAGGCAATTGGATGTAAATGGGTGTTTGCTATCAAGGTTAACCTTGATGGAACCATGGCTCGATTGAAAGCTCGTCTTGCTGCTAAAGGTTACGCCCACATCTATGGAACTGATTATTCAGATACGTTTTCTCCAAAAGCCAAATTAAACTCCATCAGATTTTTTCTTTCCATGGTCGCTACTCATAATTGGCCTTTGCATCAGCTTGACATAAAGAATGTTTTTTTGCATGCTAATCTCCATGAGGAAGTTTATATGGAGCAATCACCTGGGTTTGTAGCTCAGAGGGAGAGTGATAAAGTATGTTACCTTCGAAAATCTTTGTATTTGAAACAAAATCCATGTGCATGGTTTGGTAAGTTCAGCCAAGCACTTGAACGTTTTGGTATGAAGAAAAGTACGTCTTATCATTTTGTTTTCTATCAGTGATCTGATAACGGTATTACTTTACTCGTTGTATATGTTGATAATATTGTTATTACAGGAAATGATGTATCAGGTATAACTTCCCTCAAGACTTTCCTTCAAGGTCAATTTCATACGAAAGATTTGGGACAGTTGAAGGATTTTTGGGGTATAGTTGTAATGAGAAGCAAAAAAGGTATTTATTTGTCTCAACGAAAATATGTACTTAATTTCTTGTTTGAGACAAGAAAATTGGGAGTCAAACCATGCAGTTCCCTGATGATACCAAATCTACAACTTACTAAAGAAGAAGAATTATTTAAAGATCCTGAGAGATATAGAAGATTAGTTGGGAAGTTTAACTATTTAACAGTGACAAAACCAGACATTATTTATTCTGTAAGTATTGTAAGTCAGTTTATGTCTTCTCCTACAGTGGACCATTGGGCTGCAGTAGAATAAATTCTATGTTATTTGAAAGTTGCACCTGGATGTAGGATCTTATATATAGATCATGGCCATACAAGAGTTGAATGTTTTTCAGATGCAAATTGGGTTGGATCTTGAGAAGATAGGAGATCGACCTATGGAAACTTAGTATTATGGAAGAGTAAGAAATAGAATGTAGTTTCACATTCAAGTGCTGAGTCAGAATATAGGGTCATGGCACAATTTGTGTGCAAAATAGTGTGGATATATCAACTATCATACAAGATAGGACTCAGTGTTACTGTACCAGCTAGTGTTTCATGAACGGATGAAACATATTGAAGGGTTGGTTCCACAAGATATGTGAAGACTGGAGAACAATTGAGAGATATTCTTACCAAAGCTGTAAATGGAGCAAGAATAAGCTATCTATGCAACAAGCTGGGCATGGTTGATATATTTGCTCCAGCTTGAGGGGGAGTGTTATAATACATATTTTACATTTTACATTTTATATATAATCGTCCTTTACCGTAATTGTAAATCTAGTCTAGGGTTTCCTTATTCCCTATATATATGTAACTTTGTTCTTAATAATATAAGGTGAATACATTCTACATTACTGAGTACATCTTTCAAAGTCAAGTTAAAATGCCCATTATGGTGAAACTCTTTAAACAAGAGTAAGAAATCTTCTTTCAAATACTGCCAAAACTTCATAAAAAATCAATTCTGAAAGAGTATAGAAGCTTATAGATTAACGAGGTGGTGGAATAATATAGATCAAAAGAAATGGGAAGAGACAAATATTCTTCCATGGCTCCTTTTATACATATAACATATAAAGAATGTTTCCTTTCTCCCAAAAAAATATTAAAGAACAATAATTATAACGAGAGAAGTTTCAAGTTCAAAATTCCAAACACAGTTTTAATTAGATAAAAATGCACAGAGAAAAGAATCAATAAGCCAAATAGGATAATATTCTATAAAATCAAGGCACAATACCACCCACTTAACCATCCGGCTTAGGGAGAGAAGAAGCTGACCTGCCTCCAACACTCAAGTAAGTGAACTGTTATATTAGAAATTCTGAGTTGAAATTTTTCAGATGATGGAATCACCAAATCTCCTTTGTGACAATCAGATTTCTCACAAATACGTAAAATCCTGGTTGGACCATCTGCATATATTTCGTACCCAACCTTCATAATCTCCAGGCCACCAAAGTTGCCGGATATTGTTTGATGTGTCAAGCCTCCTTGTAGCCTAGACTTGTATAAAGGCTTCCATGCGTGCAACTTGTCCAAGTTAATTTCACGACGGCACTCTATCAGTAATTCCAACAGCAAAAAGTCAATCTAAGAAAACTTGTCTGTGGCAAACTTTCCTTATAGAGAATAATCTGAATTCTAAAACTGAGACCATGTACCACCCAATGTCAAAATCGAATAAGTTTCAAACAGAGTTCCTTCCATAATCTAATTATCAAGATCCATCATATTAAAAGCAGATACTATACTTGATCTTTAGCCAAAGGGCCAAGAAAAGTATTCGACATCTAATATATTAGAAACAGAGTATTGCACTTTCATGGTAAAATACGATATATGTTCTGAACCTTTATTTCATTTGATAGATCAATAATTGTGTTAGGTTTCATTGTAAAAGAATTGATAAAATTAGAAAAAAATACACTCCAAGAAACCCACAAACATTCTCCAAGGTCTTGATTAGGTTATTTTTGGTGACTTTTCTTAAAGTTTTTTTAATAAAAAGAAAAAAATGGAAACAAGCCTCTTCATTGAAATAATGAAATGAGACTAATGCTCAATAGTACAAAATGAGATACAATGATAATAAGTGCTATAGGATCAGTTGGTGAAGTGCATCTCCTGTACCACCTACTTTCCAATGAACCTTCATCACATAACCTAATCACAAGTCACAAATGGAATGGTCACAATCGGTTAGGATGTTTATGTCATGGCTAATAAATTCTATGGCAAATGAGATAGGTAAGAATTTTCTCTTATATGAAAGAGCACGTGAGATTTGGGATGCAGTCAAGGAAACTTTTTCTAGCGAAGAAAAAACTGCAGAGTTATTTCGGGATTGAATCAATTCTTTATGATTTTCACCAAGGTGATCAATCTGTTACTCAATACTTTAATAATCTCTCTCGTTATTGGCAACACCTTGATTTATTTGAAGTCTATACATGGAAATGTGCTAATGATGCTACTCAATATAAGGAAATTCTTGAGAAATAGAGGACTTTCAAATTTCTCCTTGGACTTAACAATGATTTGGATGAAGTTCGAGGAGAAATCATAGGAATTAAACCACTACCAGGTCTCCGTGAAACCTTCTCAAAAGTAAGACGAAAAGAAAGTACAAAGAGTTTTAATGATGGGAAAAACAGAATCAATTCCTACAGTAGTAGATGCTTCTGCTCTTGTTGCTTGTTGCCCAGAATTTTAATCCAACAGTGTCAAGTGACAATAAGCAAAAGATAGAGAAACCATGATGTGAACATTGTAGAAGGGTCGGCCAAATAAAAGACACAACAACCCCATGGGAAAGCATTAGATTGGAAATCGCGCCATCGCAATGATCGTGATGGTAGGGCATATGCGACTAATGTAGCCTCTGATAATAATATTACTTCAGAATCGATTCCTAATAGTAAAGAACAAATTGAAGCATTGCAAAAGATCATTGGTCACTCAATACAGGGGGCAGGATTGGTTGCTCAGAAAGTCATGCCTACTGCTCTAATAGCTAACAAAGAAGGAATGAACCTTCGATCATAGACACTAGAGTTGTGAGAACCCAATTGCTTTCCTTTCTGTTAAAAGAATAATAATTGAATTAAATTAATTAAGATAAATAAAAACTAAATCAAAAAAAAAAAAAAAAATGTTAAAAAGGACATCCTCCGGTCGTTTCTCGTTTCTGCTACCAGGTGGGTTGTTTCTGGGTTTGTTTAAACCTCTATTTGGTTTCTGTTTTTCAGATCTGTTGTTGTTTGGGGTTTGTTCTTTTAGTTCAACTCATATGTGTGTCCTAACACTTTCCCAAAATTTCACTGAATCATCAACACTCATCTTTTTCTTTTTTCTTTTAAAGGAAAGGACAAATGCACCCTTACATTTTTATATTTTCCTTTTTTACACTTAACTTACTATTCGGACTATATCACAAACGTGGTCGGCCGGCAGAGGAGGCGTGAACCCGGGCATTGAAGCACACGTCGGTGTGGCGTCGGCTTGGAGAAAGTCGGGCGTCACAGCGAACTATTTTTGCGATCACGAGTTTCGCAAAACGGCTGGAGATCTGACGTCAGGGGATGTTGTTCGACGACTTAGACGAAACAACCGGCAAAGGTCTGGTGCGAGTCGGCAGTGGCAGTAGCAACCGATTAGGTTAGATTAGGGTTTTTTTCCCCCAAAAATTAGGGTTTCAAACAATAAATCTCTGATACCATGCTAAAATATATTTGTTTTTCTTATTTCTCTTTGATAGAAAAGGTTTTCTTCAATAGAAGAGATACCCATAACAAATAAGGAAAAAATAAATACAACAAATACAACAAATATTTTTACAATAAATACAATGGAGAATATAAACATAAAAGGAAATAATCAACATCTTCTTTTATTTCTAGTAGTCAATTTTCTTCACGTGTCAGTAAGGATAGAGAAATAATGTTATTACACTATCAGTTGGGTCTTTGTTTGGTCTTTTATTTCTAAGATTGATGGCTCTTATTTCTGCATTCAGTACGACTCTGGCCTATATTACATCGACATGTGGTTGTCAACAAAAATCTTCCTTTATCCAACTCGCATCTCTGTTCGTTCGTGGAAAATTTATCAGAACTACTCCAAGGTCCCTATAACCGTTTTTTCTTAAGAAATGGTCATGGCGATTCAGAGGTGACAAGATTATCAAAGTTTAGGGGTTGGATTCTAAGATGTGTTGCTCGGCCAGCTTCAGGAGGTCCTCATTATATTCACGTTCCATTGGGTGCCTGACGTAGCTTAAGTAGCCTCAAGGAGTAATCATCCAAGAATCAAGATTGTCAATCTTTTATTAAGATGATAATGTGTCTAATATAAGAAGGGAAGACTACTATTTACAGAGTTTTATTACAATAGGGTAAAAAGGGAATAACGAAGTGTTAGGAAAAATGGTAAAAAAGCTTAAGTTGACCCCAAAACTACTATGGAATAACGAAGTCAAAGCCTTGCTTGCAGAAATTTGGTTTGAAAGGAACCAAAGAGTTTTTCATGACAAGTCAACGTCTTGGTTAGATCGATTGGAGATAGCCAGGCTCAATGCTTCCTCTTGGTGCACCCTCTTCGAAGAATATGCAGATTTCTGAAAAGCACTTGAAAAGTGCTTTTTAGTCTTTTAAATTAAGGGAGTTTCTATTAGATTTCACTTGTTTGCTAGTGGTTTTCAGATCAATATAAAGAAAATAAGAATTGGACGCCAAAAGAACCAAATCGAGCCAAAATCAAGCGAAAAAGAGAAGAAAATCACAAAACCCCTAAAAATAGCGCAACGCCGCATCGCCAATTCGGCACTGCCACTACGCTTTTTTCCAAAAGCAGCTATACAGGAAGCGCAGCAGCGCTGGTGCGGCATTGCGGCATGGCACTGGGGGTAGGAATCAATGACGCACAGCACAGCAACGCCATCCCATAGCGACGCGACGCTACCTTTTGATGTTGGTCAGCAACCCTAGGCAAAGAGAACAACACAATACAGAGCCTCAAAGAGTGAGTTGGTAGCAAGGAAAAGATAAGAGTTTGAGAGAGAGTTTGATGCCCTTCGAGTTTTCAACGTGAAGATCAAGGACATCTTGGCGATTCCCCCTCAATCATGAGCTTCTTTATAGTAGGTTCTTTACACTCTCTCTATGCTGAAGTTTGTCTTAAACATGTTGTCCAAAGCTATGAATGGCTTGACTCTTTAGTTTTAGGGTGTTGATGAGTTGTTTATGAAGTTACGCTAATGTTGTAGACTTTTCATGGATTGTTGTAATAAATATGTTTTTCATTGTTATTGTGTATAATTCTTGTTGATTGGCCATCTATGCATGTTAGATTAGATGTGTGATTTAAGGACTTGTTGATTGGCCATCTATGCATGTTACATTAGATGTGTGATTTAAGGAATTGTATGTCTAATTAGATCTATAACAATGAATCTTTGTTAATCTTTCATGCAAATAGTTAGGTTAACAATGAAAGTTGCTAAAGACTACTCCTAATGCCATGTAACTTATATTGGTTTCAAGATGTTAGTAATTAATTAGGTTGCATGAGAAAATGTTGTTTTTTTATAGAAAACAACCTAGAATTATGTTTCTAGACTTGAGCATATGAATTGCAGTAAACTCCATGAACCCTAGAATATTGCATAATGAATTAAACGAGGATTCAATACCCTAGAACTCTTTTTGATTCTTGTATTCCAAATTTACTTGCTTTCTTAACTCACAACTTGAAGTCGAATCCTCAAATAAAATTGATTCACAATTGGATCCTCAGTGGAACGATATTCGGAACTTAACTATCTTATATTATAACTTGACTCGTACACTTGCGGTAGCATGAAATTTGCGCATCAATTTCTCAATCCAAGATATTAGTCTAAATTGGAAAGCATTCATTTTTTCAACTCAATAATAGTTTGTGCTCTTCCATGGGACTTCTGTTTTAGCTTTTATCTAGTCTTGATTTGTGCATGTCATCCTTGCACAAGGACCATGCTAATCTTTTTTGTATCGTTCCAATTTTATTAGATGTCCCCAAAGGGACATTTTAGCTTTTATCTAGTCTTTGTTGTCGTAGTCTTTTGGTTGTATTGTGCACTTGTCCATCATTTGTTTTGACAGTGGCATTTTATTTGTAATCCCTAGTTTTGATTTGCCCTATTGTCTTCGGGGAGCTTTCTTGTATTCTTTTTTTATATCCGTGAGCGTCCAAGCCAGCTTACGTGCGCCTCGACTAATCTCACAGGACAACCCCTCTGATCCTACAACATCTGGGTGTCAAAGAAACTAGTAGGATATTAAATCCGAGTTAGGTGGCCACCATAGATTGAACTTATTACCTCTTAGCCATTTGTTGAGACTATGTCTCCTTTTTTACCACTAGGCCAACCCATGATGGTTAAGCTTTCTTGTATTATTGAACTACTAATTGCCCTTTAGATGTTCTGCTTTTTTATTGGAAATGATGAGAGTGCTTACCAGGGTGTCAACCTAGTTGAGATGTCCAGGTGCAATAATTGATCCTTAGGTTTTTTGTGCTCTTGTATCCCTCTTTGTAATTTGAGCATTAGTCTCAATTCATTATTTCAATGAACAGACTCGTTTCCTTTTCAAAAAAAAATAATAATAATAACTTAAAAAAAAAAAAAAAAAAGTTGTGCGAGTGCATGGATATGGGTAAAAGAACTATCTTCACCGTGCTCAGTTAGGATGCTTGTGAGAAAAAAGTGATTATGAAGCTGAGTATAGGAAAAAGATAATTTTTCTTATATCTTGAGTGACTGAGATAGGCTCAATATATACAAGAAGATTACCAATTAATGTGCTGAAATTAAGTAATCAATCTGAATTACAATATACAAGGAAATAATCTGAATTGACTCTCTAGTTTACACCTACATAATTTAGCTTGATTTCCTACCCTCAAGCTGAATGGTATATATTAGTCATTCCAAGCTTGGACACTAATCCACTAAGGCTTGTTCGATGCAAAGCCTTAGTTAATATGCCTGCAACTTGTTGTTGGGAAGGCACATATCTTAAATTGATAATATTTGTCTTAATCTTTTCACTGATAAAATGGTGATCTATCTCAACATACTTCATTCTATCATGATGTATTGGATTCCTTACAATGGCTATGGCAGATTGATTATCACACAGTACTTCTATAGTACCTTCAATCTCAACTTTGAGCTCAGTGAGAAGACATTTTAGCCAAATTCTTTCACAAATTCCATGGGCTAATGACGAAATTCAGCTTCAGCACTACTTCGAGCTACAACTAGTTGCTTCTTACTGCACCAAGTTACTAAGTTTCCCCATACATAAGAGCAATATCCTGATGTTGACTTACGATCAATACGAGATCCAGCTCAATTTGCATCAGTGTAAATTTTTAGTGATCTACTCGTGGTTTTTCTAAACATAAGGCCCTTTCCAGGATCGTTTTTGAGATATCTCAATGTTCTATACACAACTTCCATATGTTCCTTAGATGGTGTGTTCAGAAATTGACTTACCATGCTAACAACAAAGCTAATATTTGGTCGGGTTTGAGTCAAGGATATTAACTTACCCACCAACCGTTAATACATGTCTCAATTAACTGGTTCATCTTTGAGATTAACTCCAAGTTTTGAATTTGCATCCATAGGTGTCTCGACTGGTCTACAACCACTCATCCCAGTCTCCTTTAAGAGATCTAAAGTGTATTTTCGTTTGAGTGATAGAGATACCTTTGCTGCATCTTGCTACTTCCATCCCTAGGAAGTACCTTAGATGTCCCAAGTTTTTTATCTCAAATTTCTTTGACAGGAGTTGCCTCAGTCGAGTTATTTCATTGGAAACATTTCCTGTAAGAATTATATCAACAACATATACTATTAACATAATGATCTTACTTGGGGAGAAATGTTTGATGAATAGAAAGTGATTGGTTTGACACTGAGTCTAGCCATCTTGTTTCAACACAGTTGTAAACTTCTCAAACCAGGCTCTTGGTGATTGTTTCAGTCCATAAAGAGACTTCTTGAGTTTACATACCTTCTCTTTAGTGTATCTGTCTTCAAATCCTAAGGGTATATTCATGTATACTTCTTCTACTAGATCACCATTCAAAAATGCATTCTTTACACCAAGTTGAAATAATGGCCAATCTAGATTTGTAGCAACAGAAAGAAGTACCTGAATAGTGTTTAACTTGGAGATTGGGGCAAAAGTTTCTTGATAGTCAATCCCATAAGCTTGGGTGAATCCTTTAGCCACAAGGAGAGCTAAATCTCTCTATACTGCCATCTGGTTTGTGTTTGGTCGAAAAAATCCATTTACATTCAACTGTGCGTTTTCCTTTGGGCAAATCTGTAATTACCCATGTGCCATTTTTCTTAAGGGCCTACAACTTCTCTAGAGTAGCTGCTTTCCATTCAAGTTTTTGTAGTGCTTTCTGAACAATGTTTGGAGTTTGTACCTGATCTAGTAATGTCACGAATGCTCTAAAAAGTGGTGACAAATTAGTATAAGATAAGTGGTACTGAATAGGATGTCAAGTACATGAGTGACCACCTTTTCTTAGAGCAATGGGTTTTTCAGAGACACTAGGATTTTCGTTTAGATCTTTGCTTTGCTGA
The DNA here is from genome assembly GCA_031780015.1 of Citrullus colocynthis. Classification (NCBI taxonomy): domain Eukaryota; kingdom Viridiplantae; phylum Streptophyta; class Magnoliopsida; order Cucurbitales; family Cucurbitaceae; genus Citrullus; species Citrullus colocynthis. The sequence continues at coordinate 837,388 of QLSR01000265.1, forward strand.
ACTTGTGTAGATTGTATGTCATTTCTCCCCGGTTGTCTTGCTCGTCGTGAGTAAACTTGTAACTCAAACTCAGAGGTAGATATGGGAGTTGGCTTAAAAGAGGGTCAGTCAATTATGTGGTTCAAGATCATAAGGCTCCTCCTGAATTGCAAAATTGGAAAAATATGACTGGCTTTCAAAGAATGTGACATCTGTGGTGTGAAAGAATTGGTGAGTTGGAGAATGATAACATTTGTACCCTTTCTTGTTTGGAGAGTACCCAAGGAAGATGCATTTCAAAGATCTTGCATCAAGTTGGCTACGATGTTGGGAATAAATATGGACAAATGCAGTACACCCAAATATTTTTAATGGTAGAAGAGACACAAGGTAGGATGTAGGATATAGTGTAAGTAAACTGTGTAACGGTGTGTTGAACTTAAAAATCCGAGAGGGCAACCGATTTATGAGATAGGTAGCAGTTAGGATAGCTTAAACCCAGAAGGATTTTGGAATCCGCAAAGTGAGCATGTGAGATTAGGCTACATTGAGGAAGTAACGATTTTTGTGTTCAACAACACCATTTTGTTGGGCCATGTCAACACAAGAACTTTGGTGAACTATACCATGAAATTGGAGATAGGGACACAGAGTAGAGTTAAAAAAATCACGAGCGGTGTCTGTTTTAAGGACTTTGATATTGGTTTGAAACTGGGTTTGAATCATTTTTTATGAAAGATTGTGAATAGATGGCTAGTCTCAAATTTATCTTTCATAAAAAATGTCCAACTCCGATGTGTGTGATCATCAACTAAAAGAAGAAACCAACGTACCCCATTGATATTTTTTACCCTTGAAGGTCCCCAAATGTCTCCATGAATAAGAGAAAATGGTTGAGATGGACAGTAAGTATAGGGTGAAAAATGAGCAAGGCAGAAGCATATATTTGGGTGTTGGGAGTGTTCGATAGCGCCCAAAAGGTGCCAAGTGCCAAAAACCAGCAAATTAGAAGCGAAGTGCCGAAAAAATAGATCGTGAAACCAGGGGCAACAACCAACAACCTCTTGCTGCTATCTCTGACACTTCAAACCAACAACCACCTACCAAAGATTTGCCTGACTGTATGCTTCTGCCTTGCTCGAGGACGATCAAGATTTAAGTTGGGTGTTTTTGATAGCGCCTAAAAGGTGCTATTTCCCTTAGGTTAATTCGGGATTGTAGTGCTATTTAACGTGTTATTTTCATGTTTTTATAGGTATTGAGTATCTACGAGCTGGAATTGACCACAAGAGTCAAAACGAGACTTAAATAAACCAAAATAGAGCTCGAAGCATCAACAAGAGAAGAAAAAGGACACGAATTGATGAGTATACCCCTTCGGAGAGCGCCCGGATGCTACGCTTGGTGCTAGGGACTCGAGAGCACACTTTCTCGAAGCGCCTAGGCGCTCCGAACATTTATGGACAGAAGGCGCACACACATGGGAGTGCCTAGGCGCTTCGATAAACCCTATATATACCTCATATCCATTATAGGATTCATTATCTCAGTATTGTAGCCACCAACTCTGACTTCTCTCTGTATTTTTCATTCCCATTTCCCAATTTAGTTTTTCTTGTATTTTTTATTTATGCAACTCTCAAATTCATCTTGTCACACTATGAGCAACCAAGTAAAATGTAATGTTGATGGAGGTACAAGGCCAGATTGGTTGCTAATGGGTTCACCCAGACCTATGGAATTGGTTATCAAGAAACATTTGCCCCAATTGCTAAAATTAACTCTATCAAAATTTTGTTGTCTATTGCAGTTAATTTTAATTGGTCACTTTATCAACTTGATGTTAAGAATGCTTTTCTAACTGAGGGTCTTGAAGAAGAAGTATTTATGGATTTGTCGCCTGGCTTTGAAGCAGACCTTGGGGTTAACAAGGTATGCAAGTTAAAGAAATCATTATACGACCTTAAACAGTTTCCTAGAGCCTGGTTTGAACGGTTTGGAAAGGCGATCACGAGCTATGGATTCAGCCAAAGTCAAGCCGATCACACTATGTTCTATAAGCATACGGGAAATAACAAGGTGGTTCTTTTGATAGTGTATAGTGGTGATATCATACTTACAGGCAATAATGAGACAGGAATGTCTATTGTGAAGAAAAAATTGGCGAATGGTTTCAAGATCAAAGACCTGGAATCCTTAAAGTACTTCCTAGGCATGAAGTTTGCTAGGTCCAAAAGTGGTTTTCTTGATCTACTCAAAGAGACAGGTTTACTTGGATGCATGGTAGCAGAAACTCCCATTGAGCAGAACTTAAGATTGGAAGCTGCAATTGAAAAGGAGATAAAAGAAAAAGGGAAGTACCAAAGACTTGTAGGAAGACTCATATACCTCTCCCACACACGTCCTGACATTGCTTTTGTAGTTAGTATGGTAAGTCAATTCATGCATACCCTTGGGCCAGCTCACTTTAAAGCCGTCTTTAGAATCTTGAGATATTTGAAAGGTACCCCAGGAAAAGGGATACTCTTCAAGAAATATGACCACCTACAGGTTGAGGGAGAGTGTTGATTATTTCCTTTTTATGATAATATTTTCCATTGTATTTATTGTGAAATATTTGTGGTATTTGTTTTCCCTTATTTGTAATGGGTGTTCCTTCTATTTAAGAACACCCTTTTCCACCAAATAGTAATAATAGAAAATATAATTTTTAGCAGTGTGTAAAGTTGGAGGTCTCACATATTGATTTTAGCTCTCTCTCTCTCTCCTCCCCCCCCCCCAGGTAAATAAAGATATATATTTTAGAGGCCAAAATGTTTTTTTTCTTTCTTCCCTATTTTAAATGAAAGGACGAATCATTGACGATGGACGGATGACTCTCCTCTCTCCTCTCCCCTCTCCTCCCTCCTCCACCTCCCCTCTAGTGATTCTCCTCCTCCTTACCGACAGCATCCATACTTGCCAGCCAAGCCTCCGTTAATAGATAGTCGCCTTGTCAAGCATTAGTCATGGACGTAGTAAGTTGCAAGATTAATGGACTTTTCTTCTGTACTTGGTTCGAAGACGGTGGTTTCATAATAGAAGACATGGAAGTTAGAAAAGCAATTTACTTATCCAAATCGCATTTGCTTTGGATGGTGAAGCAAATTTCAGACCTCCTCAATGGATCAAGTGTTCGTTTTTTCTTAAGGGAAGTGTGTGACGACTCGGGAGCAATGAGATTATCAAAATTCAAGAGTAAGATGGGTTGGAATGTTAGATGCGTAGTTTGGCCCACTACCGGAGGTCGTTTCTTTATTCATGTACCAGAAAGGACAGCGCAACAAGGATGGATTGAATTTTTGGAGATGATTAATAGCTCCATTATTCGAATTGGGTGTTATACGGACTTTTCAGCAAAAAAGGGGTTGCTTCAGCCGAGCTTTGCAGAGGTTCTAGCAAAAGGAGAGAGCCATCATAATCATTATGCTCAGGATTCCACTCTAGTGCAACCAAACTCCTCTGCTTTTCACAAAAAACAGAGCACATATCTTGGATGCATCAGAAAGGAAAAAGAAGTGTTTAAGGAAGATTTCCAAAATTTATGGGTGTTATCAAGGTTGTTTGCTTTCGATGAATGGAAAGATATTGTCAGTTTTTTGGAGGATCTTTATCAAACTAAAATCAGCATTAACCCTCTGTTTGCAGATAAGGCCTTGATTAAAACATCACAGAGACATTTAGAAAAGATCATCGCAACGCCTGAAAGATGGTTTGATTATCGTAAATTCCATCTTTTATTTGAAAAATGGAATTCAATTTATCATAGTAGGCCTACTTGCATAAAAGGTTATGGAGGTTGGTTGATACTACGAAACTTGCCGCTAGAATACTGGTGCAGAAGCAACCTTCGAAGCTATCGGATCCCATTTCAGAGGTTTGGAAGATATAGCATTAGAAACTCTCAATCTTTTGAATGTGTCAGAAGCAAAAATTAAAGTTAAAAGAAATTTATGTGGTTTTATGCCTGCTTCTATTGAAATTAAAAATGTTATGAAAGGCTCTATTTTTTTAAATTTTGGGGATGTCGAAGTCACGGAAGGTCCGCCTCACGCTCAAAATGATTTATTTTTTAAAGATTTCATTAATCCAATCGACCAAAACCGGTTGAGTAAAGTTGCAAAGGATGAAAAGGCATGTAGTTTGGTATCAAAATGCATCAGAATAGGTAGATTTGTGCCCCTCTCACCAGAGAAGCTGCCGGAAAGCTCGGAAAAGGTTGATTGTCCCGAGCCGGTTCCAAAGTTTCGAGATGAAATGATTAATTCCGAAGAAATTGAAGAAGTCGAAAAGTCAAGCAAAACTGTTCAAATTCCGGAGTCCACTAATCTCCTCTTAATGGAAAATGAGGCCATTAATGTTTCTCCGGTACCTTCATCCCATGTTTCAGTGAGTTTTTCAGGGAAGAGCATGTCAACGGGGCCGTTAGACAAATATCCTTCTCACATCAATGTCAACCACTTTATTGCTTGGGATAATTACTTTAAAAGTAATTCAGCATTTAATAGGGTTGTTGATATCCCATCCGAAAATTTCGAGGCTAGCATTAAAGACCATTTTATTCCCACAAACCAATCACCAGATTTATTAGGCAAAGATCCTTCCCCTTCCCAAGGATTAATTAATTTTAAGAAGATGAAGAGTCAAAGTGCCTCCTCATTGGATTATTCGAAATTATTAAAGCATTTTTCTCTTCATTTCTCAAGAAAAAAAAAGCTCCATTAGTGTGGTCGTGGCTGCTTCTTCCAACCCTGATCTCTTGAAGAGTTGCTGCACTCGAGCCCAATTTCTGCCTCACCCGATCAGGCCTGAAAACCCCTATTCTCCTCCTTTTCTCTTCAAAAAATCCACCCTTACCTTGCCTAATTCAAATTCTACTTTTTTGAGAAGTACTCGTTGCATTTCAGAAGGCCCTAATCTAAGAATTGAAGAAGATTCTGACATTGGTTCAATAGCAAGTGTTAGCAGCGAGGATTTAGATGATATTGAAACATTAGAACATCACAAGGTCTCGGATCAACCTGAAGTTACTGGAGAAGATATTAATGCCTTGCCTCCCAAAATGAAGCTCCGAACGAATTAGAATTCATAAACCATTCTTTCATTCCCCCTAATCTTCCGAAATTGCCGGCACATTTGGCATCCTTCACTGAAGATTGTGGTCTTCTTTGGATAGACCATGAAGCCTCGCAAAAGTTGTTGATGTTTTAGGTTGCCAAGCTTCTGAAGGATTTGTGTGTTTGGCAATTTTACCCCATACTTTTTGTTCAAGTCACGGATATTTTGGATATACTTGAAAAGCTTGTGTGGTTCGCTTCAAGAGAAAAGCTGAGTTTCATTGAAGCTGGAATTTATTTTTGCCATTCCTTATCTAATTACTGCTTGGATTCATGGTGTTTCGGTGATCATTTGGAAGTCTTATCGATCAAAGAAGGGGTTATAGTGGCTTGATCCTTGTTTGTTCGGGTTTCATTATCAAAGAATGGGTTGAAAATTTTGAAATGAATAAAGCAAGCTGCCAATTCAGATAATTTTCAGACCATTTTCCTTCACTTCTTGAAGCTGTGTCTATGGATTGTAGTAATCTCTTGGCTGTTTATCTAGAAATGGTTCCATTTTGATTGAATCTAATATTTTCGTTTTATATCTTTGATTTGTTGGCTGTTTTAGACTTATTACTTAAACCTATATATTGAACTCTGAGATGTTTTAGACTTATTACTTAAACCTATATATTGTACTCTGAGATTTTATCTCATTTCATTATATTATTGAAAGAGATCGTTTCCTTTTCAAAAAAAAAAAATGAAAGGACGAATTAGAGATGGAAAACTGATTCTTAGTAGCACATATTAATTTTATGCAAAGTATTCTACCTAATGTTGGGTGGGAATTACATTATAAGGCGGCCATGTGACTCATCTATCACGAGGCAAAATGAAGGATTTAATTTTTTGTTTGAACAAGATACAAACTTTTCATAATTATACGAACTTCAAAGAAACTAAAGATTTAAATGCTTACAAGACAATTGTTTAGTAGAGATAAATGCCTAATTTTTGTTTTCTGAATCTAATTTAACCTAACTAGCAAGTCATTGGAAATTCACAGAAAGCAGGGAACTTTTACCAAAAAGAAAAGGGTAAAAAAGAACTCTTATTCTTTACTTCATAGCATTGGTAGCAATCAGCAACCAAGCCAGTATCACCAAGGAAAAAATATAACAGAGATGTAAACCTTGAAAGAAAAATATTTCACAAGTACCTTTAATTTGGACTACTAGCTCATGTGGACGAGTCACGTCATCCCAGACATAGTCAACACTACGTTGAGATCCTAGGACCTCTGAGTCCACAACATCCTGCAAAATTATATCATTAATAGAAAAGAATACCAACATTATATCATAGTTCACATCCATGCACTAATTGATGGGAGAGGAAAATGGAAGAACAGCACAACCTTCTGATAGTATGTAATAGAAAATTTGTGCAAACGATTCTCAATCCTGTATGGAAGGTTGGTAGTCGGTGGTTTATGGAAGTGTAAATTTAATGTTGAACCTTCTTCCACCACATGAACTACTGCAAATTCAATTATATTTGTGCCTTTCAAAGCCTCTTGGTCTGGCTGCTTTTTGAATTTCAGGTAAAATCGTCCCAATGAAGCAATGCATATTGGACCAGACCAACTCAAATCAGAGTCAGTGAGGTAGAACTGAATATATTTTAATGAACCGTCCACAGATTTTGAATGCTTCTTAAAAATATTTTCAATTAGACTGGATCCTCTAGGCTTCTGGATTCCGTCCTGCAGTTTTAGTGTTGCTTTCTGTTGACTGTCGACTTGGATTAGGCTTCCTTCATCATTCTTCATGTAGGATTAAAAAAGGGGAAAAGAGAGAGAGAAAAAAAAAGTTTAATACATAAAAAATAATAGTGACCAGAGTGCTGAAGAACCGGTAGCTAAAAGATGAACAAATTACAAACCTGTAAATAACACTGACGGACAGCAATATTTTCTTTTGATTCATTAATCACTACATATCGTGGGACTATAGTTACAAGTTGGGATGGCAAAACCATATTTCTAAATAGTGGTCCCAAAGAAACACCGAGTTTGATACAAGATACTACACCATCTCCTTGAGTTCGCAAGCTTAATTCTGTGAAGCCAGATAGAGCATCCAAGTCAAGCAGTGATTCAGATGTATAATTTTCTGACTGTACAAACACCTTTTTGGACCTGTCAGATATTACGATGATGTCATAAAAAAAAAATTGGAATTTCAGAAGATCAAATTTTGTTGATGTGAGACAAGGAAATAAAAGAGAGAACAATTAGGGAAGAACATCCATTTTACTTCCGGGTGATGACTTGTCTTACTTTAAGAACCATGAATGACTGGAGTGTGCAGGCAAACTTATTCCTAAATTTGGAGGACAGAAACCATTCTCTTCTACATCCCTGCATACATCCATGACTTTCATTTGTTACAGGATCTGCCAATGGTATGCATAGGCTGTAAAACAATGCACGTAAGCATTCATGAACCATTCTAAAATGCACCTGTCAAGGGTCTTCTTATTGGAAGCAAGAAAATGCAGATTAAAATTTGTGTCATTCTTCAGTGCATACGGTGTAAAAACAGTCGCCTGCAATTCACAATGCATTAGGTTACCTGCAGATCAAAATGTATCAGGTTTCCTACATGAGGCATAATGTAAATAGTTTCTTAGTCGGAGCTGTTGACAAATTTGATCCCATAACCATGGTAAATTAATATCTAGTAATGAAATGTGTACTTTATTCTTTGAAAACAAAGTAAAGTGTAATATTAAATAACCTCTAATATGCCTCTATGGCCACGAGCCAATCTCAAGGAAGCAAAGTACTTCCCACCACCAAAATCAAGATCAATGACTATGGATTGGACTTTACTTTTCTGCTTCAGTAACTTATTCACAAAATCACCAGTATTCACTGATTTGCAAGTTGAATTTAATGCAGTTAATGTAACAGAAAAAAAAATTATGGCAGGGTTCACATAGAAATCAGCCTTTGATTCAGATGATATAGTTGCCCTGGATCCTATATGTGAATCCTCATTTATGGTACTAGTATCTGCAATAAGATCAAATGAAGTTAAGTCACTTAAAAGTTAAAACTATCCAAATGGAAAACCAATTTCAACTTTACCTGTCTCACTTAAAAGTACATGTATATCTGAATACAAGGAATTGCACACTCGTACGGTAGGAAGAAGAAAAATCTGTTTTTGCACGTGTACCACATCAGATGAATGGCTATTATCAAACCTATGCCCAGATTCATCAGGCAACATTGTATGCACATCCTTACTAATGCACTGAATCAGAAAGTGCATGTAGTATTCACGTCCATCATCAACTAACAGCCTACAACTTGCTGTGCTGAAGGAGTACTTCTCCAACCCAACCCTTAATGCCTTTCTGACTTTGTAGCTTAACTTATCAAAAATTCCAGACAAACGCACTGCCTTTTCACCTTTAAAATCATCTGACCACTCAACTAACCGTGAATTCTTAAAATTCTTCGATTCATCAGCCAACATTGGTCTAAAAGAAAGAAGGAAATTACCTGAAATGTTTTGAACCCATCAATTTCAGAACTAGGTAACATGAAGGGAGAATCAAAATGTAACACAGTTCACTACTATCTACTAAAACCTAAGTCAAATTGGATGGTTTCTAGCATCTAAGGGCAGACTTCACATACATAAGGCTAGACTTCTGGTCCATCATGGATGTTTTAATCTTCTATTCAAGTAGGTAAAAGAAAAAAAGGAATACTCTTTTTATTCATGTTATTAAGTACTACTTATACTTGGCAAATACAAAGACATAGGTACAAATATTAAGGCTGTAAGGACTCTAGTTCATCATCTCCCACGCAGGATTAGGAGGCAATAGAATCCAACGAGGAGATTTCATTTTCTTTTTTTTCTTTTTTGAAATGGGAAGTAGCCTCTTAATTGAATTAATGAAATGAGACTATTGCTTAAAGTACAACATAAATGAAACTATGATCGAAAATAACCAAGGGATTAGGAGATGTACCCAGGAATCTCAACTAGGTTGACACCCCTTTAGCATCCTCATCATATCCGTGAAGGTTCAAACAAGGCGTGCCAAAAACATAGAGGACAAAAGCTAAAACATACCGAATAAACAATAATATACCTTCAATTAAGAACTAAGTCTTGAATGGAGAAGTCTTCAAAATGCTTGGATTAAAAAAGGGAAAACTATGCTTCAATTTAGAAAACTATGCCTGGTTTTTTATACCCAAGAAAATACATGACATCCCGAATTTTCAGGTAATTTTTGAAAAAAACTAATTATCTTGAATTATTTGGTTAATTGTTTGAATTTTGAGGTTTAATTGGATTATGTTGAGAAAATAATTCAATCCAAAGTAATCGTGATAAAAGATTTGGATTTAATTCAATTAGTGAAAAATTGAATTTATTTGTGGGGGTTTAAAAGTTGGATTTAACTTGAAGATTTGGAATCAGATGAGATTTAAGAATTTGGTTAATTTAAGAAAAATGAGAATAAGTTGGAATTGAATTTAAATTGAGGAATTGATTTGTTAGCAAATGGCTCAACATCCTCTATTCTTAGTTCTAGCACCATTAACCTTTCCCCATCCTTTTCTCTGTCTTCTGTTTTACATTTGTCTCAATTATCCTTTCATTTAATTTCTATTAGCCAACTTACTCATAACTTTAATTGTGTTGTTTCATTTTTTCCTGGTTATTGCTTGTTTCAGGATTGTATGACGAAGAAGATTATTGATAAAGGATGTGAGTCGAGGGGCCTTTATATTTTTTATCACCAGATACCGAAAGTTGTGACATGCTCTGGAGTTACATCTTCATTTGAATTAGTTCATTCTAATATTCGGGGCCCTTATAACTCCGTTTTGAAGAATGGGGACCATGGAGGAAGGTGCTTAAAAAGGAAATTACATGAGATGAAGAGGGTGTGGAATTTCTGAGTAAAAGCTGCAGGAGCTTTTGGGAGGAGAGAACTACCAGGTCTCTCAAATTGTGCTGGTTTTTCCATTTATGTTCCTTAGTTGTTATTGTACTGTGTTGCTGATTGTTTGAGTACTTATTTCCTCTTTTGGTGATTGTAATTCAAACTATCTTGTCATGTTTCATCATCTATACACTATCAGAACTCTGTTATTCTGTTTCTTCCACATATCTTGTTGGGTTTTCTGCTTGCAGGAGAGAGGATACCTACCAGGTTTCTAGTGTTTTCTTTTTATCTTTATTGATTACTTTTCTTTGGAAAAGGAAACAAGTCTCTTCATTGATATGATAAATTGAGACAATATCTCAATCTCAAAGATACAATATAGAGTAATTAGTTACGGTTGTTGTTGTTGTTGTTATTATTATTATTATTATTATTATTTTCACAAGGACATAGAAGGGAGAGGTAACAACTGAAATAGCATAATGATGAAAAACTATCTTCGCATACAATCCTCTGTTCACCAAGAAAAACCGGCCATATTTAGACTAGGCTTACCACATACCAACACTTAGGGACTTCAATGCTTTTCTCAATCCACCAGAAGAATTTAAAGCATCAAACATTGCCATTGAATCGTCAATCACATCTCCATGTTTTAGCAACACAGAAGCAGATTCATCTTCATTTGGTTGGTTTCGTCGAAATCGAAGTTCCATGGTTAGTCTGCTTTCATTATGTATTGTCGTCATAGGGGAAATCACAATGGACAAACCATCCTGCAAAGCAGAGGCAAATAAGGGTTGTTATATGAGTGCAATCATTCTCAAGCATTGTCAACTCAATTAAAATGATCTGTTCACAAAGTGATACAAGTTACCTCAAGATGATGAGAAATGTCAACCACAATAAGCGGCCCTGGATAAGTTTTGGAATCTATGGAAGAAATGAAAAGTGTACGTGAAAATCCTCAACGACATTCAGAAAAAAATTTCCTCAGTTAGCAACAAATTGAGGATACAAAAATCAACCTGACAGAATCTATAAAATCATATATCTCTTTCATTCTTTTCTCATCTATTTTATGGTGTAAATAGTGCCAATTCCAGTTCACCCTAATTTATAGCCCATAAATTTTAATAATGTATCTTCCATCTTTTAAGAGGCATGCATATGAAGGGTGCGTCTTGGCACGTCAGTAGAGCATGTGCTGGAAAGGAAGGCACACAGCTGAGGAACTTTCTGCATCTCGTTTGCAAGGAGAGGATTACTTCTCACAATACAATGAGTGAAGTGTACCCTGTGCTTTTCTCAGCTTAGTGTGTGCAATGTCGAAAAGAAAAAGAACAAAACCAAATGTTGACCATTAATATTTACACAAATATTTGTAAATGCCAAGTCACCTATCAACCCAAAAGTTTAAGTTTATGGGTTGCTATAAATTCAATCCTTATCAATACTTTAACACTCCTCATTTGTGGCATTGTACAAAGTTTTTCGCTGAAGCATGAAGCAGTTTATTCCCCTCCTTCCCCACCCCCCTCCCTTTCTCTCTCTTTCTTAAAGGTGGTTTTTATTGATTTGGCCCATTGGCCTTTCATGTTGTTCTTGTAAGAAATACCAGACATTGCTAATGTATCAAGGAACTACACTTAGCTACAATAAAACTATTTCAAATCCCTCATCGTCTACTATGTTCACTATTTTGTAACCATACTCTCCTCATTTGTAACTTAGAGACTAAATATTCTACACCCAAAACACATGCTATTATAACCTACAGACTATAATAACCAACTCAACACCCAATCAGCTCCTTGTAATATGCCATCTATACTTCTGTTTGTTTTCTTATTTTTATATATTCTTGAAATATACAGAAAATTATAATCTGGAAACACAATGACAAGCAAACAAGTCATTTACCAGTAATGGAAAAATAAGAAAATTGAGGATACCTTTCAAAGATTTTATGCGTGTTCTCCAAGCAAACGTTTGGGCTTCTAACTCGTGAATATGGATAGGTGTTGTAAAATTTTCAGTTTCACTAAGTTGAAATGAAATAACTGATCCGCTCTCAAGAGATTGTTCCGGTGATCTTGGGTGCCTTGTAAACATGAAATACCCCCGAGATAATTTAATCTCAAACAATGATGAACAAACAAAAGAATTTGTTTAACTACATGAATTATTGCAAGGGAAACAGATTCCACAAGAGACTGGTAGCTGACAACTTCAACCATATATTGAACTGTTATAAGTCAAATACATTTTACATACTAGCCTTCCGTGCTGCAACATATGCACACCTAATGTAATAATTGGATTTTTTTTCCTTATGATAATTTTCAGAGGTAGTTAATTGTTTTCAAAACGCTGATCGCAGTCATTTGATTTTGACACACAAGGAATGCTGTTGTTACTATTTGGTTCCTGCCATTGCTACCAGAAGCTTTTAAAGTGCCTTGGGTTGCCTGTTATTCTGAGTTCATTAATAAAATCCTTTCCAACATCCTTTTCCTTTCCACAGGCATTAAGATTTTAGAAATCACCATTGAACCTCAAGAATTTTGTATCCTTTTCTTTTTTTAAAAAAATAACAATAATAAAAAATAAAAAAATAATAAGAGACAAAACTTTTCATCGATGAAATAAAAAGAGAGACTAACGCTCAATAGATATAGAACTCTACATAGGAGAGAGAAAAATAAACAAGAAACAAACCAATCAACCAAAACATGATTAAAACAATTCCATGAGCACAATTTTCAGCAGCTTCTTCTTGGTTTATCAAGCAATTCTATTGGAGTTCTTTCTAATTCTAGATTTCTGGTCTTTGGAGTGGTCTGTTCTACAGTACATATTCTTTTTCATATTTTTTTCAAGACTTTTGTCTGTATTGGGAGTTTTATCCTTCATGGTTGATCTTTGATTTGTATTGGGTTGTGGATGCTTATAGTGCTATTGGTTTTTTTTTTTTTCTCTCTTTTATTTTTGTTTCTTTGTGATTTTGAGCATTAGTCTCTCTTCATTAGAAAAGTTATGTTTCCTTTAAAAAGAAAATAAAAAAAAAATAAAATAAAATAAAATAAATTCCATAAGCACAACAAAATGAACAAAAGCAATCATCAGCCTTCAAATCCTAACAAGTTCATTAACCAATCTATTATCTCTCACCCCGGATCTAATGCTCAGTTTATTAAAGAAGTATCCAACCCCCTTCTCTGAAAGAAGATAAAAGAAGTTTTATCTTCTTTCGAAGATGATAAGAATTAGTGGTAACTGTGAGAAGTGAGGAAGGAGAAGTTCCTTTGGAAGAACCAGCGTAACTTTTTTTTGTTTTTTTAAAAGGAAACAGTCTCTACATTGAATTAATGAGTTGAGACAAAGTTCATAGTACAAATGAAACACTACAAGCAATGACTAATAATGGATCAGAAGGTGCACCCGGACTTCTCAATTAAGTTGACACCCCCTTAACACCTGCATCATATCCCAGTATACAAAATCTCTAACAAGTCAATACAAGAACTAGACCCACTCGGGTATTACAAAATTGAGATAATCACCGAATAATCAAAAGACAATAACTACTACTAAAAAATAAATTCAAAAATAAGAGAAAATGAAATAAGTACAAAGGTGAGAGAAAATGAAGGCTCCCCAATTAAGAGCAAGCTCTTGAATGGAATAATCCTCAAATGCCTTTGACAAAGTGCACCAGAAAGAGGCATTTAGCCTTGCATGCTCGAAACAATCCTCCCAATTGGATGCTTTGTCATTAAATACGCAATGATTCCTTTCGAACCAAATTTCTAATAGCAAAGCTTTGACTGCATTGACCCATAACAACTTTGATACTTTATTCAGTCTTGGACCCAACAAAATTTGCAGCACATTGCTTTTGAAGTCACTCCCCATTACCCAACTCAAACCAAAGAAGCCAAACAGTCTCAACCAGCAACTTGAAGCATAGCTGCAGCCGAAGAAAAAGTGCTGGATGTCTTCTTGATCTTGGCGACAAAGGACACACATGTGGGGTCACAAGCAATGATATGGGAGTTTCCTTTGAAGTGTGGCAGCACAATTCAAAGAACCAAACAGCATGGTCCAAATTTGAATGTTGACTCTCCTAGGGCATTTGGACTTCCATAGACATTTTACCAACTCATCGTCAATTGGGGAGGCTACTGAAAGATGAGTGGTTAGGGATTTTACAGGGAAGCTACCATTCCTTTCTAATGCCCAAATCCTTTTATTCGGCTGCAACATAATTTTCCTATTTGCCACACTGCTTGAGAGGGACAGAAACTCACCTATTTCTTCCTCTTTTAGCTGTCTTTTGAACAATAAATGCCACGAAGAGGAACATGGGTCCCAATGATCTGCTACTGTACCATTTGGCTTGAGAGCTAGCTTGAAAAGTCTTGGAAATCTGACCTTGAAGGGCTGATCCTCAAGCCAAGGATCAAAGCAGAATGTTATTCTTCTTCCATCTCCTACTTTAAAGATTGCTAGGGCTTCAATTTTCTGCCATTGCCTTGAAATGCTTATCCAAGGGCTTCTTAAACTTGCAACCTCCTTTCTGTTAGTATGCCATTGGAAGCGATCCTCTCCGTGGATACTTGTGATAACTTTTACCAAAGGCCTTCAGATTCTTGCATAAAACGCCAACCCCACTTGCACAGCAATGCCAAGTTTCTGATTTTCAAGTTTTCCAGCCCAAGACCACCATCCTTATGATTTTTTGTGACTGTTACCCATCGGGCAAGATGATTCAATTTGCTACCTCCATGGCCTTCCCAAAAGAAAATTCTCATGGCTCTTTCTATTAAAAGGACTACCTTTTCTGGCATTAAAAAGATAGACATGTAGTAAGAGGGGAGGTTTGAAAGCACGGTCTTGCATAATGTAAGTCTACACCCTCTTGAGAGGTTATATCTTTTCCAACTGCTCAATTTCCCTTGAATTTTGTCAATGATAGGCTGCCAAAAGACCATTTTTTTTGGTGTCCTCCTAGGGGCAGACCAAGAAACATTAGAGGCAATTTTTCAGCCTTGCAATTTAACCTTGCAGCAGTCGATTTAACCTCTAAATCATCAATGTTCAGTCCACACAAGGCTGATTTATCCCAATTCACTTTTTGTCCGAAGCACCATTCAAAAAACTCAATAGTTTTCCTCAAGGCTTCCAACATATCGAGAACGTACTTACAAATAGGAGCGTATCATCTGCAAATTGAAGAATTGGAACATGTACCTTCTTCTTTCCAACTATAAATCCCTCAAAATTCTTACTTATATGAAGTCTTGAAATAAGACTACTCAATACCTCACTTACAAGGAGGAATAAAAAGGGCGAAAGAGGGTCTCCTTGTCTCACACCTCTTGAGGCTTGAACTCTTCCTCTTGGTCTTCCATTAATGAAGATGGAGAACTTAGGGTTCCTGATACAACCCAGAATCCAGGAGATCCATTTCGAATCGAAATTCTTGTCGTGTAGAACCTTTTCTAGAAATCCTCAATCTACTCTGTCAAAGGCTTTTTCTAGGTCAAGCTTTAGAATCCACCATTTTTTCTTCTTGATTCTATAGTCCTCCACCAATTCATTGGCAATGAGTATTGAATCTAATATATGTCGACCTTCGATAAATGCACTTTGGGTGGGGACTATGATGCTTGGCATAACCAATTTCAACCTTTCAGCCAACACTTTGGCAACTACTTTACATGTTAATGTAGTGAGGCTAATTGGCAGAAGTCTTTAACCATGATAGCATCTTCTTTTTTCTTGATCAGACAAATGAAGTTCTCCTTCACACAGGAATTTAGCTTCCCATTCTCATGAAATTCATTGAATAGGGCAGCAAAATCATCCTTGATTCTATCCCAAAATTTGTTAAGGAATTCCACCGTGAAACCATCCGGACCTAGCGCTTTATTTTTCCCCATTCCTCTTAAAGCAGATCTGATTTCTTCCCTGCTGAATTTTGAAGACAGCCTACTGTTTTGTTCAACAGATACCCTTTGCCACTCCAGATTTGCAGGAAAACAGCCAACACTAGGAGTTTTGGTGTAAAAATTCTTATAGAAATTTAAGATTTGGTCTTCTATCTCACGGTACAAATTAGTTGGAAAGCCTTGATCATTGACTAGCTCTGTTACAAGATTTTTTCTCTTTTTTGCAGCGAGAAAACAGTGGAAGAATCTCATGTTTTCATCCCCTAAATGTAACCAATTCAGCTTACTCTTCTGGATTAAATCGCTTTCCTTTTTCCTGTAAAGATCCATCAAATTAGCTTTTAAATATGCCTAAGGTCCTGTAAAATGTAGGATGGATCCTCTAATTCTGCCCCCCTGCTCCTCCTCACCAGCTTTTCTACAATTTCCGCCTCCTGTTTTCTTTGTTTTGTTAAAAAGTCAGCGTGCCACTGTTGTAAGGAGGTTTTAACTGATCTCAACTTAGCAGAAATGACAAATCCAGCCCAACCTTGATGAATTCCAGCCGCAAGAGGCTAATTATAATGCTGCAGCACTGGGAATTGAGCAGCCAACTGTTGCAAAAACGAAAAGGGGAAGGTCCTTATTGTACCGCCCCAGCTTCTAATAAGAGAGGAAAGTGATCTGATACAATGCGGACCTGTCTAAAGACTCGAGAGCCTTCAAATGCTTCATCCCATTCATTTGTCACCAGAAATCTGTCTAGCAAGGATCTTGATACTCTGTTTCCTTCTCTCGACCAAGTGAAACGCCCATTGCTCATAGGAAAAGAGGAAAAGTTTGTGTTTGGGAGTGTTTTGCCCACTAAGTGGAGTTAATAAGTCTGGGGTTAATATGTTGGAGGTAGTAAGTTGGTGTTTGGGATGTAAAGTTGTATAATGAAATTATTCAATAATTTTGAAAAGCAAATTAAGAGAGAAAATGGAGTTACTCAATATGTGAAAAGTAGAGATAAATGGGAAGATTGAGTTCCTAGGTAAATGTGAAAAGTATAAAAAAAATAAGAAATGTAGTTACTTGATAAATGTTCAACTTCAATGGTGTTTACTATTGAAGTTGAGTTGTTTACACCAACTTAAGAAGTTGGTGGGCCGTCCTAAGTTTGTTGAAGGTTTCTTCTTTTTAGTCTATATTCTTCATTAGTTGTGTTTGACTCCTATTTTTGTCTTCTATTTGAAGATCTTGTATTTTAGAGCAATAATCTTTTTTCATTATATCAATAAAATTTTTGTTTTCATTTAAGAAAACAAAAGCCGAACTAGATGGAAAATTCAATCTTTCGATATTTTCCAACCCCTGTTTCAAATTTAATATAATACGACTCCATACATAAATGATTACTATGAAAATGAGAAGAAACAGCAAATTTGAACTCATATGTTTGGGCCCATGTTAAATCACGATTAGATCCAAAAGTTTAAATAAATAGGTTAGAAAAAAGAAAGAAAAAACTCCTGGTTCCGACTGTTCGACAGCTTCAATCTGAGTTGGGTATTCAGTAATGAGTTTAAGGATAATGTGTTGCATATGTTGATTGGTGCTAGGCTGAAATCAAAACCAAAATTGATTTGGATTAATGCTGTTAAAGCAATTCTATCAAAAATCTAGTTTGAAAGCAAATTAAATGCATCCTTATGGTGTTCTCTTTTCAAGACCTTTGAAGACTTCTTCATCCAAGACATTTGCATCAACTGGAAGACCTTTATTACCCCCCCCCCCCCCCC
>QLSR01000265.1:855343-901260 GCA_031780015.1 Citrullus colocynthis
CCCCCCCCCCCCCCCTAATATTGTTTGTAATCTCGGGATATTTTGTTTGTATTAGTGCTTTTGTTAGCCCATAGTGTTCTTGCATTAGTTTCAATTATTTTGCTAGAAGCAAACTTTTGCTCACATGTATTGGAGATGATGAGAGTGCTAAGGGGGTGTCAAACTAGTTGAGATGTCCGAGTGCACTCACTGATCAGTTAACTTACTTTTTGTATCTTTTTCCCTTGTATGTCTCATTTCATTATCTTAATAAGAGGTTTGTTTCCCTTTAAGAGAAAAAATAATAAAAATAAAGAGACTCGTTTCCTTTTTCAAAAAAAAACAAAGAAAGAAAGGAAGGAAGTGAGGAAAAGAAAAATGTTTCAAGACTAAGGATATAAGAGCTAAGAAGTAAACATATGCAAATTAAAGTACCTCAGAGAGATGAAAGCAAACTTAAATTTTCCTTTTCCTATCGTCAGACTCTTCTTGTTGTCAAATTGACAGTGAAGATTGACCCCAAATTGATTTTCCACCTGTCATGCAAATGCAGATGAAAATGCAGGCCAGTCTATTCTTTGAATAACATGTGTAGATTTGCACTTAATTTTTTACTCTCGATGATTATATCAGTTCTTCCCTCCAATTGAAGCTATTAAATTTCCTATTAGACAGGAATTTCTGCAAGTTCCACCCCATAGTCATCTTATTGAATTATTTCATAACAAATAACATCTTGAAAAAGCAAACCTTGCAACAATTTGGACGAATGATGGCACTTTTCACTGCATACGGACCAGCCAAGTTTAGTTTCCCAATGATAAAGAGCACTACATCCAGCGAGGTCTCATTTAAGGATATGTCCAACTACCAATATACCACAAAAGCATATCAGTGAGGTGTAATGAAAAAACAGTGGGCTCAGAGTCAAGAAACTGCTTGAATTAGAAGATAGTCACTGTTTCCTGAAAGAAAAAGATAATACCTCCTTCATTCTACAATAAATATGCACCGGAACCCCATGCAAAATTGTTTCTGTGCTACTGCTTTTAGCGCCGAAACGGTAATAAAGGCAAAAGTCAACTGGCTTAAGAATCTGTCGGCTGCATTACAAATTCAAGAAAAGTATTATGAAAAGGAATTGAAACTAAATTAAGGGGAATGGCCAAAAGATAGATTCAAATAGCCTGGCATCAAGGTAACTGCATTCTTCCACTCAGCACAAATACTCACCATAAATTTCTTTGTGAGTCAAAATAATGTAATTCAGCAGTAGACGTGCAAAGAACCCTGGTTTTATTTGATGAAATTTGTAGGGTCAGTTTCATATTTTTGAGACAACCACAAATGAGAGGCAATATATCACTCGTATCAGATATTTCATGAACGATGGTAAGAGAAATATCAATTAAAATATCTATTTTTGGAAACGTCCCATCAGTTCCAGAAAATCTCTCATCCAGGGGAGAATTTTGTTCACGACTGGTTTCAGCGGTCCCAGTAAGAAAATGGTTTATATAACCAACACCATGAACTGTAGGAGAATCAGGGATAATTTTAAACTTAAAAGGATTTCCAGGTCTTCTGACGATCTCTGGAACCCCATCAATAAAGGCAATACCACAGTCATTCTTCTTGTTTACTAGATAAAAACTTCTTTTAGGAAACTGGTTGTATGGTTCCCAGTCCGTATCACCTTTTTGACCTCCAGGCATCCAAGGAAATATTCCCCATAGTGTCGAATCCCTATCATCAGTTCCAGATACACTTACAACTCCAGATCTGGGATAACAGTTCAATCTTAATTGTTTGCCTGCAGCATTCTCTGCATACAATGATATGAAGGAGAACATCCTCTGTTTTTTGTGTTCAACCTGCACGCTCATAGTGATATGCCAAGTTAAGGGAATAAATATCATCGTGGTCTCTCGAGTGAAAAGGAAAGTCATAAAACACAAATACAGAAGTAAATTATAAAAAATAATAATAATAATAATTGAAAAAAAAAAAATAGAAAAGAGAGACAAGTCCTACATTGATTTATCTTAGAATTTAAAGACACGTTTGTACAAACTATAGAACAAATCCTATTCAAGTAAGGTAATTAGTCCTACATTGACCAGCGCCAAAATCATTCTCATTACCCTTGCTCTGCTTTTCCAGTGATAAAACAGAGGGTTGACAGGGTCCTTTATTTTTGGGAAATTGTCAGAAATAGTACGTTAAAGTTTTCATCTTACAAAGCTAGCACCATTTTTAAAAAGTCATTCAAATAGTTTTTCTCAGTACGTCTCGAGTAGGTAAAACACCGAATTCTAGTAATTTTTCCAAATATCATGTAATCTACCCAAATCTTATACCAAATCTTAAATATTTTCAAATTTTCTCCAAATTTGATTATGTTTAATATTATATCCAATTCTTACGTAATTTTTCAAAACTTTAGGCCAATTTCTGTTTTAGAATTGTCCCATTGATTAAATATGCTTGTGTAATTTTCTTTCTTGCAAACATTGTCCTTGAAATGCATCGTGACTTGATTTATGATTTTTGTAGCTGAGCGAATAATTTATTTTCATTTATGATTTTGCCGTACTCGAATACGATCAAGAATTAAATTGGGGGTGATTTGATAGCACCTAAAATATGCTCTTTCGCTCAAATTAACTTGAGATTATTATGCTATTTAATGTGTTTAATTGATTATTTTGTAGGTATTGAGCAATGTGGAGGTAGAATCAAGCGTTAGGGAAAAAATGGAGCTAAAACAGATCATTTCAAAGCCCTAACAAAGTTACCAGGTCAAAAGGAAGAGAAAATGACGAAAACGCCCTTGAAGGCTAGCAAGACAGAACAGGGAGTTTGGAATGCTGCCACGGCGCCGTCTCAACTTTCCCATTACAACAAACAGAGATAAAACGTGTGTGGGAACGGGAACTTCTCGGTAAATTCCCTTGTTAAGCACCTTTCCAAGGCCTCCCCCATTGGTAAATTATTAGAAGATTCTCTTTGGAAATCCAAAAGCCCTCGGAGGGTTAATATAATTGTTTAAATAATGCTAGGGGCTCTTAAACTGTGCTTTGGTGGTACAATCAAAGCTTCCTTCTCATAGTCTCTCCCCTCACATTTGTCATCTTTGCTTAACGAATCACAAAGCCCTACAGCATCTTTTCTTCAGCTGTGAATTTGCCCAAAATTGCTGGTTTAGGCTGTTTGATAGCTTCAATCTGGGCTGGGTGTTCAGTATGGTGTTCAAGGAAAATGTCTTGCAGCTGCTGATCGCCCCTAAGCTGAAATCAAAACCAAAACTGTTTTGGACCAATGTTGTTAAAGCAATTTTATTAGAAATCTGGTTTGAAACAAATCAAAGGGTGTTCCACGACAAAGCTTCCTCTTAGTTGAGTAGATTTGAGACGGCTCATTTAAATGCTTCCTTATTCCCTCCAAGGCCTTTGAAGACTTCTCCATCCAAGACATCAACATTAATTGGAAGACTTTTATCACCCCCCACCCCCCCCGGTTTTTAATAATTTTTTTAAAGTTTTGTGTCGGATCGATTATTTTGGTGCATTTTGGTGTAGTTTGACTGTTCCTAGCCAGATCTTTATTCGTTTATGTACTTGCAATTGCTTATTTGGATAGTGGTATTTTTATCACATGTATAGGATATGATGACAGTGCTAAGAACCTAGTTGAAATGCCTGAGTGCATTCGCTAATCTGTGGGCCTTTGTCTATTGTATCTTTTTATATCGTTTGTATTTTTTCATTATCTTAATTAAGAGACCGTTTCCTTTTTCACAAAAAAAAGTCTCTTTTCATTTTATCAATGAAAACTTTTGTTTCCTTTAAAAAAAAAAGGGGAAATAAAAGCTTCCCAGTTCAGATAAATATCTTCAATGGAAAAATTTAAAGACTTGAATAGAGAACACCAGGCGAAAGCGTTGAGCCTTGCTACTTTGAAACAATCGGACCACTGAAGATGCTTTTCATGAAAAACTCTCTGATTTCCTTCAAACCATAATTCAACAAGAAGAAATGAGATCATAATTCAGCCAGAACAGCTTTGACTGTATTAATCTAAAGTTGCTAGGACATCATCTTCAAAAAAAGAACCCATAAAGGACCTGCTGAACATTAAGTTTGAAGGAATTGCAAAAGACCCAATTTGAATGAAAAAACGGACATCAAAAGAGTAGCTGCAATCAAAGAATAAGTGTTGGAGGTCTTCAATCAACCTTGCACATAGGGCATAAGGATGGAGACGAGTAATGGTCTGGCAGTTTTCTTTGAAATGTTGAACAACAATTTAAGGAACCATACAGCATAATCGAAATAAGAACATTGATTCTGGACTGTTTGACTTCCTAGAATTTTATCTTCATCTTTGGCCATATTGTGTTTGGCAACCAAGCTTCTAGAAAAGGGATTCAACCGAGAATTTGCTAGAAGATCCCAAGTATCAGCATCTTGAGTCAGGCAAAATCTCAAGGGATTTATTTCATAGATCCATGAGAAGTTGCTGAAATTCCTGAATTTCATCTTCCTTAAAGAAAGACCAAAGTCTTTTTAAGAACTTTAGTCTTTCTTATTTAGTTTCCAATTGGAAATATATTTGGTAATCACCTATAGGTGCTTGTGGTCTTCCTTTATTTCATTTATTCAATGAAATTCTACCACATAGACTAGAACATCTTATCGACATAATAAAAGGACATGGCTTAATGAAAACTATATGCAATAACTAGCATCAGGTGAAAAAGAAGGTTAAATGGATAAAGTTGGAATCTTAATAGCGAAGTAAAAAAAAATGCCTACATTGAATAAACCAAATAGATTCACAGAATTACCCTGAATAAAGCCCGGTCTCCCACAAGAGAATAGTGCATTACACCAACTAAATTGTACTCGTTACCACCTTCTACACTGAAGTACATGTGCTGATGGATATCTTGGATTGCGACAATCGCTCCTTTATAGTTTATGGAAATAATTAGCTCAAGATAACAAAAAAGAAATTGAACATTGTCAGTTAGAAACCTTTAAATGATAATATACCATCAGGAACAAGGGTTGCCACATCAGTGGTAAATGTCTCTGTGGTATTAGAATCAACTTGCTGACCACGGGACCATTGCCTTTTATGCTTATTTGTCTTTTTCTTGTCATATGGTCGAGAAAATGAAGAAACAGTTAACAAAATCACCTGAGGAAATCCAAAACATATACAAAATTATATAACGAAGCAAAAGAGAAGCAAAAATGGTGTGGCAAGGCTTCTTTAAGAAGCTTAGGACTCACCTGTATTTCAGAATGAGACAATGTGAGATCCAACCCTGAGAAAGAGCCTTTGCCAGCCCAAGATTTACTTAATAAGCCTATATGATCACTACATGTCTTCTCAATTGACAAGGAAGCGACTAAGTTCCTCAACAAATAATGCCGACAGCTAAAACAAAAAGGCCTAGTGACATGACTATTTCCAGAAGTTTTTTCATGAGTAACTGGATGTTTGGAACAACTTCCATCATTATCTGTCTGAACTCCCTTCGCATGTTGAGAACTGGAAGCAAGTTCTCCAGCTACAAGGTGGGACGACAAATTTGAAGAAAAATGAGGAGTTTGAATATTGTTTTGCAAGGTTTCCTCAATCTGTTGGGAAAGAACTGACAAGTGAGAAAGATTAACTTCAAGTTCGTTCCTATTATCAGCCAATTGAAATTTTAAATCGGCATCAACTTCAATCACAAATTCCCAAATCACACCTGCAGAAAAGGACCAATATTGAGTAGGGGTACAGATATTATTAAATCCAAACCAAGTAGAACACGATATACCAGATTCATCTTTTACGATGAGAGCAAGAGAAGTTTTAGAGACATTGAGGATAAAAACATCCAGAAGTTTCCCTTTAACTCTTAAAAGAGAGTCTACAGTCTTGCCAACAACATTCGCAGAAGCACTTTCCTCCAATCTAGTAATTTCCGTCATTTCTTGAGCCTTCCTATCTTGTTGATCAGAAAATTGCAACACAGACAAAAGACTCCTGATGGCATGACAGTATTTATGCAAACAATTGATAAAGAATGCCAAAGCCAATGTTTCCAGGAAAAGAAGACCACCCTGTCCATTAGCACCATGTTTGAATCAAATTAGATGGAAATTTTTTGAACTTAGTAATTTTCAAGATGCAACAGCACAGTAGTACTTATTCATCCCTTTATTGGAAATTGTCAAAAACCTAGACTTGTAGTAATTAGTTTTTCCTTTTTTTTTTTGGAAAAGGAAACAAGTCTTCATTAAAATAATGAAATGAGATTAATGCTCAAGTTATAAATGTGAAAACAAGAACATAAAAACTATGGACAAGTGAGTGCGACCAAACATCTCAACTAGGTTGACACCCTCTTAGCACTCTCATGATCTCCGAGCAAAGAACAAAATATCCAAAGGTTAACAATCAATCCAAACATAACAAGAGTACACCCCAAATACCATGGGGCAAAAACATCTTGAAGCAAAAAGAACAAAAACAAGATTGGGTCCTAATACATAAAGGATCTACGCAAAATAGCAAGGCAAAACATAAACAAAAACTAATCTATGGAGCTGGAAAAATGAACGTCGTCCAATTCAAAAATAGATCTTGGATGGAGAAATCTTCAAAGTCCTTGGATAAGGTACACCAAGATGAAGTATTCAAACGGGCCACCTCAAGCCGAGCCATCCACCCCATTTTTTTGTCATGGAATACCCTTTGGTTTCGCTCAAACCAAATTTCAGCAAGTACGGCCTTAATGCATTAGCCCAAATCAATCTAGGTCTCTTTTTTCTTTTTTTTTTTTTTTGAAAAGGAAACACTCTCTTTCATTAATTTAATGAAGTGATATCTCAATGTACAAGAACTAGAACTAACAAGAAAAGAGAAACACAGATCAAGAAGTGCACCCAGGCATCTCAACTAGGTTGACGCCCACTTAGAACTCTCATCATCTCTGTTACTAAATCGAAAAAATGACAACATCGGAGTAAGTACAATTAATCATAACAGTCCTTGGAAATAAAATAAGTCAAACGCCCGAATACATAGGCCAAAACAATTTAAGTAATCTGGAAATAAAAACTAATTAACGCTGCCCATGGAGAATAAAAGGAATTTGTAGCGCCGGGGGGGTCACTTGACATGAAAGCAAGGCTAATATCCTAGATGGAGTAGTCCACGAACACCTTAGAAAGGGAGCACCAAAAGGAGGCATTTAAACGAGCTAATTCAAAGCGATTAAACCACAGAGTTTCCTTATTATGGAAGACTCTTTGGTTTCTTTCAAACCAAAGATCTGTTAGAAGAGCTTTTACTACATTTTTCCATAGTAAATTTGAACTCTTTTTGAGCTTAGGTCCCACAAGTAGCTGCAAAACATTGTCTCTGAATTCTTTCCCAAAAACCCATCAGATATTGAAGCACTCGAGCAAGGAAAACCAGCAAGATTCTGCATATAAACAGGTAAAAAATCGGTGTTGAAGCTCTTTCTCATTTGCCTTACAAAGGGGCAAATGGATGGAGATAAACTGTGTGAAGGCAGCTTCTTTTGGAGAACCGTGGAGCAGTTTAACAGCCCAAAAAGCAGGATCAAGCAAGTGATATTCACTCTTTTGGGGCTCTTTGACTTCCATAATGCATGCTTCAGCTTAACTTCCATGGGGGAGGCCGGCGAAAGGTGTTTAACTAGTGATTTGACTAAGAAATTTCCATTGTTTTCAAGTGACCATACCCTTCTACGTGGGCCATCAATCACTTGATTGGCTGAAATTTTACACAATAATCTTTGAAATTCAACTATCTCCTCCTCAAGAAATCTTCTAAATGCAATTGACCAAGAGGAAGTACAATGATCCCAGTGCTCCAAAGCTGAACCATTGGGTTTTAGAGCAATTCTAAATAAGGTTGGGAAGCTGGTTTTTAGAGGCAAATTATCCAACCAAGTGTCACGTGTCAAAATCGCCTTCCAAATTTCGCATCAACAAGCCGCAAGTCCCCATAGTAAAGCCAATAGGGGACCACAATGATGACAGACGCAACCCATCCAAAGTGCCTGTGCATGCGTCGAGCTCCATCGGCATGCACAGCCCTACGCGTTCAGCATAACGGGCTGAGCGTGTGCGGAGGCATGCGCGCCTATCAGCAAGTCGACGCCTCCTCCACATACCGCATAGGCATACGCGCCCCATGGTTGACACGGGCGCGTATACCGCAAATCCTTGATGCGTCCAAGAAAGGACGTATGCGTCGACAAAAGAAGGACGTGTCCCATTCGGAACGCGTCCCGCAAACAGGATTGGTCAACGCATGGTTCTAGAAACTTCGGGAAGACACGCGACACTACTAAAGGACCCGATAAACCTCTAGACCGCCCTAATAAGGATGAACAGGGCGTCGAGCAAACCAATGCATGCCCAATGCGTCCAGAAAACCCCAGAAGGCTCCCGACTACGCGGGAAGGGCCCCGACGTGGCGAGACGCGTCCAGACACTTCCGGAACTGCCAGACATGCGTGAAGCAACCTAGAGCGGACCCGATTCTTCTAGAGACGCCTTGACCGACTCTTGTAGATATTTTTCTGTACATAAAACTATTGTAACTAACTAAACTAGGCCGGAAGTCTCTAAAAACCTCTCCAACCGACATGGTAGGTCGGTAATGGAGAGAGACGGTGCAAAGGGACACTATAAATAGGAGTAAGGCCCCATTTGTAACCCAACCTTCGGCAAATCAATTGTAAAGCTCTTATTCTCACTCACTTGACTCTCTCGTTCTCTCTCGCTCTTTTAAGCTCCCTAACGCTCTCTTTTGCCCGACAAACCTCTTTAAGGCTTACTTGGCTGTTCTTGAGCACCAAGTGCCGCACGTTTGGCTCAATGAAAAGAGTGACCACGTAACACAAGGATTTGTCCAGAATCCCACTTTCACCCACGTTCTTGTTATACTAATCCAAGGGCTTCTAAGACTGAGATTAGATTTTCCAGAGGTATGCCAATTTACGGCTTACTTCCATGAATACTCTTTACCCCCAAAGGGAGTTATCCTCCTTTGTTAGTCTCAACCCCTACTTGGCTAAAAGTGCCAAATTCCTTGCTTTCAGTCCACCTAAGCCGAGGCCTCCATCTTCTTGAGTCTTTGAGACTTGTTCCCATTTTACCAAGTGATTCAGCTTCTTCCCTCCATTGTGACCCTCCAAAAGAATTGCTTCAAAATTCTTTCAATGGTTGAGAGGACTTTTTCTGGCATCAAAACCAGAGACATATAGTAGATTGGTAAGTTAGAGAGGACAGCCTTACATAAAGTTGCTCTTCCTCCTCTTGAGAGGTTGTACCTTTTCCACTTACAATTTGGTCCTTTTTTTAAAGTTGGCCCAACCAAAATTTGTCTAACATTATCACAAAGAGCATCCCTGAACACCCAATTAACTTTGAATAATGAAAATAAACACCACCAACAATTCATAGTATAAGAACATCGAAAGAATAAATTTAGCAAATCATCTCCTTCTACTTCACAAAGAGGACAAATAGATGGAGAAAGAACGTGAGAAGGGAGCTTCCTTTACATAGTCAAAGAACATTTCAAATGCCCAAAAACCATTATCATATTAAAATGTTGCCTTCTTCCATAAGGCTTTATAAAAGTGTTTATCCAGAGGGGTTAAGGGTGACAAGTGAGTTGAAAGTGATTTCACATAAAACTTCCCTAAAGCTTCTAAAGACCACACCCTTCTATCATAATGTTCAGATGGCCTTCTAGCCAAAATTTGCTTGGAAGCCAATGATCTCTTCATCCTTCAACAATCTGCAGAAGATAATGTTCCAAGAACGGGAACCCTCGTCCCAATAATCTGCCACCGACCCCTTAGGAAGCAAAGCAAACTTAAACAATCTTGGATAGCTGCTGCTCAAAGGGACTAAACCATTCCACGGGTCTAACCAAAAGAAATTCTGGAGCCATTTCCAATTTCAAATCTAGCCAAAGCCTCCACTTTCAGCCAAGTTCTAGAAATGCTAATCCTGGGACTTCTCAAACTGTTGCCATTCTTCCCAGCCGTGTGCCAATTGTGTGAATCTTTTCCATGAATGCTTCTTACCACTTGGCACCATAAAGGATTATCTTCTTCCATATATCTCAACCACATTTGGCAAAGAGTGCTAGGTTTTTTGCTCTTAGGCCCCCAAAACCGAGACCTCCATCAGCTTGTGATTTAATAACCAAATCCCATTTCCCCAAATGATTAATTTTGCTTCTTTTTGTGTCCTTCCCAGAAGAAGTTTAGCATTATTCTTTCTAAAATTGATTCAGGCATTAGAAATAGAGATATATATTATGTTGGAAGAATGGAAAGAACAAACTTACATAAGGTGGCCCTCCCTCCTCTAGATAAGTTGAACCTTCTCCATTTGTCAATTTTTGTGTGGATTTTATCAACCATTGGCTGCCAAAAAGATACTCGCTTGGGGTAACCTCCTAAAGGTAAACCGAGAAAAGTGAAGGGCAAATATTCAGCTTTGCAATTAAGTCTGGAGGCAGTAGACAGCAGCTTATTTTCATCAATATTGACACCACACAATGTTGATTTTTCCCAATTCATTTTCTGACCCGAACACCATTCAAATAACTGAAGAGTTTGTTGTAGTTTATCAAGCATCCCTGATCCCATCATCATACTTGCAAAATAGGAGGGTATCATCGGCAAATTGAAGAATATATACATGAATTTTCTCTTTACCCACCACAAAGCCTTCAAACAGCCCATTACCATGAAGTTTTTTCCAAGAGAGCACCCAAAACCTCACTTACTAAGAGGAACAGGAAAGGTGAACGGAGGTCCCCTTGCTTGATTCCCCTTGATGCCAAAATCCTTCCTCGGGGACGACCATTAATGAATACAAAAAATCTAGGGTTCTTGATGCAACCCAAAATCCAAGAAATCCAACAATTGTCAAAATTTTTGCAACACATGTTTTTCGAGAAAATCCCAATCAACACAGTCAAAAGCCTTTTCGACCCTTTTTGGATAACAAATGGACACTTGATGAGGAAAAGAAGAAAATAAAATAAAAACAAAACAAAAAAAACAAAAAAAAACAAAAAAAAAAGAAGAAATAAGAGAACATAGATAAAAGTCCCAGGGGAATTTATTTGTCACTTTATTGATAAAGTAGTTAACAGTTTGGAAACCTATCCTTCAATTTTTGGACAATAACTGAGATTTTCATTGAATTGATCGGAAGAAAAGACACAAAGATGCAACTAAAAGAAAGGAGAAGTAACGACTCTTTATGCACCACAGAACAATCACCTGAATCTTCCAAGAGATGGTCTGAAAGTCTTCCCCAACAGAAAGAGATGATGAAATTTTACTCAGTTGATGTGCGCCAACTAAGATGTCATACACTGAGCACCTCGTTATGAGAATCCTACTGATTGCAATACTTACAAGCAACTGAAAATTTGAAAATGGT
This sequence comes from Citrullus colocynthis, assembly GCA_031780015.1. Lineage (NCBI taxonomy): Eukaryota > Viridiplantae > Streptophyta > Magnoliopsida > Cucurbitales > Cucurbitaceae > Citrullus > Citrullus colocynthis. Next base: position 866,833 of record QLSR01000265.1, read on the forward strand.
GAAGTGGAAACAAAGTCCAGATCCTGAACAAAGACAGACTGTCCACGTGGCCCCTCAGAATTAACTGCCATGTCAGAATCCTCCATGTTCAATTCATTATTTCTAGAAACAGAACTGTGGCGAATATTTCTCAACCCTTCTGAAGATGAGCCATTACGTGGACTCAAAGATAAGGTAAGCATGAAATGAGAAAGAGAAATCTGATGATAGAAGTAAAGATAGCAATTAAGTAATTGTGTCTGCAGAGATTTGAATACAAATTCATCTACGTCACTTTTGTGATACCTAAATATAACTGAACTGATATCAGAGATATCAGCAATAATATCAACTCCATCCTCTTCACATGTTACCTTGACTCTTCCCTGATCAACAGACATCCAAATTCCACAATCAGGGGAATTGATCTCTGCCATTTGCTGGCTATTTGAAAAGATCTTAGAACTGTTGAAAGTGTCACTCATCCGGGAATTATGAAGAATGACATCCATGCGCTTAATTTTAAGGGTCCCGCGAATCATAGAACTAGAACGACAACTTATCGAGGCTTCTTTCACATATACAAACTTCGGCACAGACTTTGTGAGCATGATATTTTGTTTCATAAATTCCTGCGGACACCAACTAGTAGAGCCTAGATAAGAAATTGCAGAGGACAAATGTCCTATAACCTGACAAAAACAACACTTCAGATAAGAAAACAAAGACTGAGATACATAATCCAGTAAATTCAAACCATCTGTAGGAGGGACTTTAACAAGCATGGAGATTCCGGAAGAAAATAATTTTGACAATAGTTATCATTGTTTATTCAACCAAAGCATAATATTAAAAAGAATTAAAACAACCCAAGGATACTATGAATAACACAAGAAAAATATATAAGTTCAGAAAAATACTACCTAATCGCATTAATCATATTTCTTGAGTTGAGTAATATGAATTACACGAGAGAAATATAGAAGTTAAAGAAACATACTACAACTAATTACATTAAGAGAAAATGCACACCAAAAAGAAGCATGGGACTTCAGTAATTTCCTTATTTATCTTCTTTACTTTGTTTTCCCAATCACGTTTTGCAAAGCCATTACCCATTTCAACCGCATATGCTTGGAGTTTGAATTTAGATGGATAATAACAACAGAACAGAAAAACAATGGAGATAACAGATAAGCTTCCAACACAATGCTTGTCTCCTACAATCTGTCATCTCTGTTTGACAGCAAGTTACAGCAACATCTATTCTTTGAGAGTTCATATGCAGTCAATTGTTGGCTGAATTGTTTAAAAACCTTTGGCACAAGTTGGGTATTTGGCAATTCCTTTCAAGATAATAATGGGCAGATTTTGGTGGGTCCTTTGCTGAAGTCAGGTTCCAAAATGCTCTGGTACAATGCTGTCAAAGCACTGTTAACGGATCAGTGGTTCGAAAGAAATCAACAGTTTTCCATAGTAAAGCAACGCATTGGCAGGATCGTTTCAAGGCAGCAAGGCTTAATGCCTCCTCAAGGTGTTCCCTCTCCAAATACTTTGAAGATTACTGAATGCAAGTGATAAGCCTAAATTGCTGCTCATTTTTTATGCAAGATTGTTAATTTTAGTATTTTAATTAGCTTTCATGTGATGTACGGGGTTAGATGTTGGTAGGCCTACATTCATTGTAGTTTGTGAGGCTCTCTTGGCTGTTTTGACAGTTTCTTGTTGTTTGTCGACTCAGACACTGGACATTTTGTTATTTGGTTTCGTTTTTTCGAGGTGCACCTCCTGATCGTTTATTTTATACTATCTTTTCATTATATCAAAGAAAAGTTTTGAAAAAACAGAGAAGGGTCAAACACCAGATGATTTGCGAGAGCTGGTTGAGCTCTCATACCCCAAAATACTCTCTGCCCCTACTATACTTCCCCTCTTGTACAGACATGTTCCCACTACTGTCAGTGGGTGGATTCCCTTTACTATACCCCTTCACACATGTCTTCAATATAGGGGGCCTCACAGAGTTTCACGTACTTTTTCTTTCTTCCTTTTTTTTTTTTTTTTTTCCTTCTCTTATGACTGGAAGTCAAACTAGTTTCATGTACATTTTGACTTGCCATCATTTGTGACTTTCGTTTATCCAAGAGAGAGAGAAACTTTCACTGCAAAAGGGAATTTACAGACAGGCACAGAGTTGACAAGAAAAAGGATCTCCAACTTGTCAACAACTTTGATAGGAAATTATAATGAAAGCATTTGAACTCAGGAGCCCAGAAAGACGAGGAAAACAACATCATACCAAAGCTGCTCACATGACTTCTCCTTGTCCTTGAAAGGAAAAAAAAAAACAAAACAAAACAAAAACAAAGAAAAACACCATACGTAGAATCATCAAGATTGCATAGATACAATTACCTTACTGAGAAGATATAAGTCCTCCATATATGATAAAGAAGTGAAACCTGTGGTAGTACAGTCAAAAGTTACTGAGAAAGCATTGACATCCTCACTAAATGAGTGAACAGATTTCCTGCACGAATATTCCGTTCACAATAAACTTAATTTATAAAAAATAAAATAAAATAAGACTGGAAAACATTTGTTTTGAAACCTCTATTTTAAATTTAGATGTTAACCGTGCATCCCTAACTGCATTGCATTTCAATGGTATATAGTGATGATGCACCAGGCCTTGCTTGCATTCCTCTAAAGAAAACCGTCTACAATATGTTTGCATACCGATACTTAAGGTTGCTATCTAAGTAAAAATCGCAGAGTTCCACTTATACTCACGTTGAACACATAGTATCCTCAGCCAACCTCAAACTGACAGAAATTCTACAGATTACTAGCCATGGTAAGAAATTCCCCACACGAAGCAAATCGCTTATCTTTTTTATTGAGAAGGAAACTATTTCTTCATTAATGAAGAAAAGAGAATAAATGAATAAATACAACACAATTAGCAGACTACAGAATGTATGCCTATAAGAAGAAACAAAAGACAAAAGACAAAAGAGACAATACAACCAAAAAGCCTAAACACAACCCAAAAAATAGAATTAAGGAGAAATAAATGCAGCCCAATTCAATTCGATATCTGGAAGAGAAAATCCGCAAAAAAGTTTAGTATGGAACACCAAACAGAGACGTGCAAGCATAGTATTAAATTTCCATTGACGTGTTGGTATTTTCATCGATGTTTCCATGTTTAGGGTTCGACATCGCCATAAGAGGTGAATCGATATTTCTATTGACCGTAGAAAAATCCACGAAACATAAAAAAAACAAGTAACAAAATGTCACTAATATAAACATAACATAAATAATAGACTTTTAAAAATCATAAAATATTTATTTAACACTTTAAATTTATTTTTTGGATTTTTTATTTCTTAATTTCTCCACAAATATCCATTGAAATCGATATTTCCATTGAAATTTTTGGGTCATTTAAGATAATTTTTTCCCTTGTTTTTTTCTATTTTATTGGAAAATAAAATTTGAATTTAAAATTTTAAATAAAATAAAGGTTTAGTAGCCATTTCTTATTTCTTGTTTTATGAAAATTAGTTTTAAAATTAAATATCCAAAATTTTTATGTTATATTTTTTTAGATATGCATTAAGCATTTTAGAGTAAAAATGATAAAACATATTTTTATTTATGTTTAGGAAAAAATCAGAAACAAGAAACTTAAAATTTCTACACAATTTTGAAATTGTTTCTTAATAATGAGAAACACAAAACAAAAACAATTATCAAATGCCACTGTTTCTAAAAACTGAATACCCAAAACAGTGATGTTACCAAACGACCCCTCTGTTCTAGTCGTTTAAAAGTGGCCATCATTGAAGAAAACCAAATGTCCTCTCATATTGCTTTCCTATCACTAATGAATAAAAGTTTTGTTTCCTTGTTAAAAATATCGTGTGAAAAGTTTCCACCTCCTTTTCATTGCTCATCGACATAATTATGTTATCTTGTAAGGAGTAGATGACCAAAGAAAATCAACAAGAAATCAAGGTTGAACCATTATACGTGTCTGGGTCTATGAAATACAAACCAGGCATAAACAAACACTCATAGAAGCGTAACTTTGCATGTGTGTGTGTGACTTTTTACATTCAAGAAAGCAAATAGATGTTCTTTATTATTATTTTTTCGAAGAGAAAGAGTGCACTTTTCATTAAGAAGCCTTGTTAAATACATATTCTTTATTGAAAGAGAATCACCACAATTATATAGAAAAATCTATTAAGAAAATAACCATACCTGACAATTGATGATAAGATCAGCATTGGATTAAGAATAAATATTTGGTTCTCTTGCATCCCGTCCAAGCTTACTATATAAGCTTTTAACCCTTTAACTTGTAGGTAGAACCAGAGGGAAACCAATCCTTGAGATGTATATTTTTCACTACCAATTGGTGCAATACGAGGTTCTTTCAAAGAGAGACACTCCAGTTCTTTCTCATCAGCTAGGGAGGAGTCCTCCATTAGACATGCCAAATCAGAACTGGAACCCGGGCATACGGCAATTTCAACATCATGCACATCGAATGCAATGAGTGAGTCACCCTTATGAGCTATCTCACTGTACCCATCATTGAAGTCCTTTTCAAGTGCCATTTGGATGTGAGAACCAGCTAGGTGCATTGCAACTTGAATGTGTTTTAGTGGTAGCTTCTTAAGCAATGGTGCCATCATTTGACTAGCACAGTCCTCATACTTATTATTCAAACAGACTTCTCTATTATCTACAGTAACTGTTGGTGGATGCAAAGAACCTTCAGGACTTCCCTCATCCTCGGTCCAAGAATAAGCAACATGTTGCATCAATTGAAGGAGCAAAGATGCTGATAATATTGATGAATATCCGAGGGCAAAATTTAGCTTACCTAGAGCTAAATTGCATTTCCATAATGAAGCATTTGAATTCTCAAGCACTGATTTTGTCAATGAGCTATTGATTTCACAAAGAAACCAAGGATTATCTGAATACGTGACCCCACTTTCTTCAAGATTCATGCATACAGATTTCCATCTCAACCAGATGCCGTTCAAATATTTAACTAGGAATTTGTTGCAACCAACTTCACTTAAGTCAGCAATATCTGTTTCACGACCATCAGAAGGAAGAAAGCTCCATGCAGGTTCACTCGAAATAATAGATTTCAGATTATTTGCTCCTTCCATGTCACATTCTTTTAGAGACCCTAGCAGATCACCGGAGCGAACTCTACCATTGGAAGCCTCCACAGAAGGTAAGGGATTAACATTGAATTGATCACAGGATATGAGTAGAGACTGTTCACAAAGGTCTACCATGTACATGACTAAGAGTGAATCAAAGGAAAAACAGAATGAAAGAAAAAAGGAGGATGGGATCCCAAACTTTGATTTAAGGTTTTCAAATGTGGGAGGTTGAATTTCATCGGCGGGATAAATACACACCAACAGTTTTCCAATATTCAACATAAAGCAAAACTGTGAATTTGAATCTTGACGTACAATTTCTAAACATCTATCCAGTTTCTGTGGTTGAGTCACGGATTTAACGATGCATCTCTCTATGAAACAAAATGTACTGCATAACATTTTCCAAATGCATAAAAGAATTGAAAAGACCTGATAAAATAATTTTAAGTGGACAACGCTAAATACTTCCTTTTTGTCTTCTGCACATTCAACATTCTTGATGGCTCTATATCGTGCTATTTTTCGTCCCTGTGCAATGGATCCAATTGGTAACTTCTTCTCAATGTCTAGTACTGTCATCCAATGTTTCTTGAAAGAAGTGAAGAGTTTTCTATCGGAAGAAATCTTATAAGTGAATTTCTTCATCAAATTGTCCGTAGGATATCCAGTTAATAGTAGTAAAAGTTCATAGACATTGACATACTGTATCCACAGCATCACAGCAGAGATAAGATGATGCAATGACATTCCTGGCGTTGAAGTAATGTGGCTAATTCTTCGAGCAGCTAGTTTCCATAGTTGTCTACCATTTCTAGAAAACTTGTATTCTTTAGATGACATTCCATTTAATATTGAATATATCGAAACCTCAACTGGAGTAACTGAAATACTTAATTCTGGAATTCTAAGATTCACGTCAACAAGCTGAAGACCATACAATTTATAATGACTGGATATAACTTTTATATTCAAGATTCGACTAATCTGAGCTTCCCTCTTCAACCCAATCTCAAGATCCTTGCCAGTGATGGTGAGGCAGCTATGTGCTAATGGTTTAAAGATTGCATGTATGAGCTCATGAAGGCATCCCTGATTCCGATTTTCAAATTTGGCACTTAGACACTTTATGCTCAACAAACATTCAAAAACATCATTAAAGATTGGGAACTCCAGTACTAAGTTAATATTATACATTTGTAGGCAAACACGTTTGAGTAGTAGATTTGTAGAAGCTGTTTTCAAACGGTATCTTGGTGGTGGGTCCAGAAAACTCTTCATAATATCATGCAAAGTAACACCCTGAAACCCATTCAATAACCACAGAGCAGGTAGTTAGAATGAAGCACTAGACGCCTTTTTTTTCTATTTTTCTTTTTTTGTTTGAGAAGAGAAACAGAATAAGGCACTAGGATTAAGTGGTAAACAATATTTCTGTTCAACAAAAGTAATCAAAGAATAAAATATTTGAAATTTAAGATAACGATTCGTTTTTCAAAAAATAATAATCGAAAATGTGGGATACAACAGAAAAGAGGATCAAATTTAAATGTGTTTTTGATAGCACAACTTGAAAGCTGTCCTGAGTTGAGGAGCTAAGAAAACTTTACTTGGGGGAAGTTCTGTAAAGTATGAAAATAGCATTTGCGCATGGCAGAATCCAAATTTTGAAAAATGAAAAAGTGAAAGAACGAAAGAGAATATAATACTTCATAAGAGAAAAAATGTAGAGTTCAAATCATCGGAAAACCTCGATCCATGTTTTCAAAACCTTGAAATATTCAATTTGTAAAGATTACATTAAAAGGATAGTTTCAGCTTTTTTTTTTTACCTGAATAACTGTTTTTTAAATCATTTTCAGAAACAAGCCGATCAAAAACGAATTCACCGTGCTCATAGTATCCCTTGTTCCGAATAAGATAAAAGTGAAAATATATTGGATATCAAAAGGCCTATAAATTCAGTTTGTAAATATTGAATTCTTTGAGCAACTCAACCGGGCAACTCATCTATCCTTACAAGTTAACACCAATAGTTATTCTAAAGTTGTTCCCAAATTGACAACAATTCAGTGACACAAAATTCGAACTTCTTAAGTCATATAGAAATTCGAAAAAAAAAAAGCGACCAAAAAAAAAGAAGCAAAGGATACTCTTCACCATTGACACGCTTTATTTAAAGTGAAGACTAAGATCGACTATACGACAACACTAAGTTGTAAGAAGCCATGTCAGTAAAACGCAATCTCCAGCACAATCCAATGTCTAAATTTGTCCGAAAATGGAAAAAAGGAAATGACATCACCTCCGGATCAATAGCAGATAGATTCTTCTTCAAAGTTTCACAAAATGCGATATCGTCTTCCCGTTTTCCTCTCGAAGTCTCCTCCCCATTACATTCCCTACCAAGTAAATACCAAGTAACCATCCACATTTAATAGAAACCATAGATTTAACAACACTTACAATTTAGATTATCACAGAAACAACGGTAGCAATTGACTAACCTGATAGACAGCGTTACATGGACACCACGTACTGTGATCTTGAAGGCTGGAAAGGGCCAGTATGTGACCTCAACGCTCAAGTCGTCGACAATCACCTCTTTGAAGGACATGCTTGTCGCGGTCTCCTCAATTAGCTCATTGAGAGCCGAAACGTTCAAATGGAGTTTGTGGGCAACAATGGTGGAATGAGTAAACCCCAAATTCAGCCGAAGATCCGAGTCTTCGGGTAGCCATGGTTGCAGCAGAGACACCAGCCTCCGCAGAAGAAAATTGTACAAGCCCATCGCTAATGTTGCTGGAACAGCATGATGATGATGCGTAATCGTAATTCTTCCATATAAGCAGTGATTCTTTCCCCAAGAAATGAGGATGAAATCGTAAAGTGAGGATTGGGAGAATATGAATGTTAGGAAGAGTGAGCTTGTAGGAGAAGACGTGAAGTTGCTAAACGCAACGGCGGGTAATATCAGACTGACGTTTAACTAGACAGATAGAGAGGACTCGAGACGAGTCTCACGTGATTGTCATCTGCCGTCGGTTTGCACACGTGTCGCCCGGCGGCCAGTTTTTATCCAATTTCTGATATACATAAAGAGTATAAAGTAAATTGCTTCTTTTTTTTTTCAAAAGATGTATGTAACGTGTTAGATGGGGAGGAAATGACCGACATAGTTTTGCCTTACAAAATTTTAAATTTTTCGAAAAATATATGAAAATTATTATGAATGGATAAAAAGTTAAACTATTAACAGAACTGTTTTCAAATATAAAAAATAAGTAAAAATATTTATAAATATAGTAAAAGTTTATTATCATAGATGGCTATCTCTGTGTTATGATGACACAAATAGTAATTATCTACTGTAGTTTATTATAAATAGATGGTGATATTTTGTTATTATTTATAAATATTTTCAATAGTTTTGTCATTTAAAATAATTTCTCTTACAACTATAAAATAATTTTCCTCACAAATATAGAATAATTTTACTCTCTATAGCATGACCGTGATAGACATTTATGTTGACTTTTTTTCTTTTTTTAATAGATAATGGTACTTTTTTTAATTATTATACCATATTTATAGTTTTTTTTCCTTAAAAAATTGAAGGAGTAGTTGCAAATATAGCGATCAAATCCAAAATATTTGCAGAGATAGCATAATGGAAAAAAATTTGCAAATATAGAAAAATTTAGTTTTTGCTTTTAAAGTCTATCGACCATATCAATAATAGGGTCTATCAGTGGTATCACTGATGAGAGACTATCATTGATAAACTTTGTTATATTTGCAATTTTTTAAAATGGTGATATACACTTAATTATTATTCTTCAAAGTGTTATCCAACGCAATTAACCGAAATTGAAATGGAAATAATTACTACTGATTTAAACGTTATTTAATTTATAATTTAACTACAATATTATTAAATACAAAAAGTCACAAATTGTGATTTTATGATGAGTATTACCCAACATTAGGGGTGCAACAAAAAATTAAAAAAACTGAAAAACTAAACTAATCTAAACCGGTCAAATGGTTTGGTTTGGTTTTTTAATATAGAATTGGATATATTGGTTTGTATTTGGAGAAAAGCAAAAAATACTGGTTTGGGTTAAATAAAAAACCAATCAAAATCAAATCCGAACCGAGTGTATATATATAGCCTTAAAAAATAAACTCTAATATTGGGTACCTTTTAGTATTTTCATTATTATGGTGCATATATATTTGTTGTTTAGAAAAAGAAAAAAAAATACCAATTATGACGAGGCTTGTATGTTTTTTATTTAAAAAAGTATCATGAACAAACAAAAATATCAAATTTTATTCTATAAAAAAAGAAATAAATCCAATTTTAATTTAACATTAGCAAAAATAACCAATTCGAAACAAACGTGGAAGTAAAAATAAAAATTTGAAAGGAAGGAAAGAAAATACCAAGAATCGAGAACCAAACCAATAATGAACTGAACCAAATAAAAACCAATCCGTTGGTTTTGTTCTTTATTGAATATTGGTTTGGATCTCTTCTTTGTAAAACTATTGATTTGGTTGGCCCCGAAACCGACAAAACCAAACCGACTATCACCTCTACCCAACGCACTAGTCCAAGTATACACTAGGCATTGACAAGTAATTCTTGTGTGTATTCTAGGTCAAATCCACGAAAGAAAAAAAGAAAGAGAAAAAAAAAATGCTCTAATGCACTTGACAAAACATGCAAGTAATTAACTAACAATTAACTAAAAATCCCGTCGATGTAGTAGCATAATACCACAACACGATTCTAACCCAATAGTCTCTTTTAATTTCCATAGCAACAACTTCATCTCAAACTCAACAATGGTGGTTTGGCCAATCTCCACCCATAAACTATGGGTGAAGATGGAGAAAAAAGATGAAAAGCTCCTCCTCTCTCTTTATTTTCTCCAAAATCTAGATAAAAAAAAACTATATTTGTAATGTATTCAACCAATAAAATTGATTTGCATAATTAGGGAGAGAAAAATACTTTATCGTAGATGTTACAGACAATTATAACAGATGTTGCAAACGCTTGTCATATGTTGCAGGCAGCTGGCAAATGTAGCGGATAGTGGTCCCGTGTGCTCTTATCGTCATTTGCGCTAGTAGTAGCACCTGGTCCCTAGAATATCTTATCATGCAACAAAAATCCCAGCATATAGTAGTGTTGAGTTCCCATGACATTATAGCCTGTCAATTCGACACACTGACTGTGACAACCCAACTTTTAGCAACCAAGGCGTTGAAAAGTCTGAAAGAAAGGAATAAAAGACCGTGTTGGACGCATGGTCAAGACTAAAGTAATGCATAGTAAAAGTGGACGTATAGGAAGTACTCAAGCGCTTAAAGGGAAAGAAGTAAGACGCATAGATTCCTATTAAAAGATATTTCTAAGAGTTGGAAAATAGAATGTGGTGAAGTAGGCATAAGAACTAGAACATGTGGTAGACGCATACTAATTTATCTAAAGAGAAATAGTTAAATATAAGGAAAAGGTTCAAAGAATAACCTTGGAAATAATCAAGGAATGACTAAGGATAGGAAGATGGTCATAGACGCAGGATGGAAGTGAACGCAGCAGGATCGACGCATAGAGGAAGAACTTGAGAAGGATTTGTTGTCATTGATACCTAGCGATATTGTGTAAGCACTGGATTGTAATGGTGCGGCTATACGTTGAAGGTGATCACGAATGTTGTGAGTTGAAGTAGTCGCCGCGCCGACGGGAGAAGAAACGTATTTGGCTTACCATGCGTTGGTAAGGTTGTTATACATTGAAGTCCCTATGCGTTGAGACAGTTATCTCTACGTGTCAAAGACAGTAATGTGGTTGTTTAAGAGTTAGACAAGTGAGAGGGGAAGCTTAAACCTTAGAGGAAACTTAATGAACGCATGAGGGCGTTATATGGATTGAATGGTTGTCTATCTGAAAATATTGGACAAATAAGATAACTTATAAAGGCCAGGTAGTTTCATATAAACTTGACACCTTAAAATAAGGATGTGTTAAAAAGGTATGTTAAGTGTTTCATGCAAGGTGACACTTGGCAATCAAGTGGTTAGTCAGACATGCAGAGCGACATATGGCAATCAAGTGGCAAAAGAGGAGTAGATGGCAAGATTTCTATAAATAGGACCCTGGGGGAAGAGTAACGACTGATGATTCGGAAGTAAAAATCCTTGAGAGAAGAAAGAGAACGAAGATAGAAAGAAGGAACCCCTTGCGTTGTAAAAGGAGGTCTGCGGCCAAGAAAGAAGACATTCTTCATAACTTAGTCATCTGGTGTTGAAGAAGTTATCTTACGTTGAAGAGGGGTCGACCTTGCGTTTAAAACGAATTCACTTGCGTTTGAAACGAATTCAACCTTTAAGGTGAACGCAGTGTTCGAAGATTGACGATGCGTTCAAGTTGACCTTGCGTTCAAGAGAGGTCGACGCATCTGAAAGAAATAAGAGGAGATAGATTGCACCTTGCAGTAGTCACCAACCTTGTGTTGATGGGCAGGGTTGTGTCCAGCCAAACTGATAGAGGAATGCCAGTCTTGCATTCGGGAGTTAAAACGCTGCGACCAACTAAGCTACCCGAGAGTGAAAGTAGCTACCTAGTGGACTAAAAGCTGAAGCCTTGCGTTAAGGAGCTCGGGAATGGAAATTTGAAAGGAAAAGAGGAAATTCCTTAAGAGATTGTGAGTGACTCTTTCCTTTCTTTAAAAATGAATTTTATAGAAAATGTCATTATGTGATATGGTTTGAGACAACTGTTTTCCGTGAAAAGCATGATGTTCAAATATATGGTTCAAAAGGTATGATTTACTTGATTGCTTTATGATAATGAGAGGCATGTTGTGAAATATTGTTTATCAAGGAATATTCTGTTTTCTGTGAAAGATTTTTTATGAACTTATTATGTGAGCTGATTGATAAAATGTTTTAGAGGAGACTCAATGTTAATAAGGCATGTGAACTTCCCCGGGACCCAATATTTGGGCAACCCGCCCATGAAATGTTTTAAGAGGAGACTCAGTGCCCATGAACTTGAGAAGATACGTGAGTTTCCCCGGGACTCAGTACTCAGGGACATGAGAAGGTACTTGGGCAACCCGCCATATTCCTATGTGCACATAGAGGTTATATATGCTAGTGCGTTGAGTCTCGGTCCGCATCGAGCCTTATTCTTTTCGACGTTGGAGTGTTGAGTTTTGCTCCACTTCAACTAAGGGAAAGATATTGCAACTAAACTGTTTTCTTATGATTTGTTGAAATCATGTATGAGTTGATAATGATTCTATATGTTTTAGAACGGATTCATGAGATTGGCAAGGTTTTGCGAAAGAACTGTTTTAGTTGAACTCTCGTGTTAAATCCTTGTTTTATGTGTATTGTTTGACAAGCCTCTGTTCGAACTAAAGATAGTTTTTACAAAATCAGTCACTCACGGAGCTTTTAGCTCACGCTTTCCTATTTTATTTTATTTTCCAGGTAGCAAGCGAGTTCGGGATGCTTTGCCTACACGGAAACCTCGTCTGGGCTGTTCTCGGTGGAAATGGTTGGACAATGAACCTTACAGAGGAGTCAAGGTTGCTGTCTTCACATCTCTTCTCGGGTTAAGAAAGGATAAACCGGGAGGGGGTGTGACATTGACAGCCAACAATCATTTTTCTAAATGCGTTAAGCATCAAATTTCCTGAAGCATCAATCACTAAAGCCAACACAATTTCATATGAATTTCAAATGATTTTAGGATATAAAGCGCATTAAGGAGCATGCTTGCTAGCCTTTATAATAGTATTGTTACAAAAATTGCTTACAACTTTTGAGTTTTCTAATGCATTGAGTTTAACCTTAGTCTAATTTTAGGTGCTAAAATAATTTGTCATCACAAGTTAACAGTTTTAGAGAGAAGAAAAAGGATTGACCAAGTATAGTAGAGAAGAAGAAGAAAAAAAGTTGAGAGCGAGTATTAGCCATGTGCCATAGATGTGAAAATCAAGATCTAATAACATTTTGCACAAAATAACGAATATCAATACAATGATTCAAAATGACCTCCTATGTAGAGAAAAAAAACATACCTCAGATAGCGAGAATAAAAACGTTGGTATGCACTCAATTTAAATGACTTGCGTAAATTATTTTTTATATTTTTATTTATTTTTATTTTGGAAAAAAGATAATGGATAACACAAATGATTATTTTACTAAATATGTTTATTTTTTATTAATTAATTGATTACTTTTTTATGTAAATTTATTGAATTTTGATTAATTGTTTTGGTTGTTACTTCCAAATGAAACTATTTTCTTGTATTTCATTTATCTTTTTTGTTTATTTATTTTATTTGTGATCAATTCTTACATATAAAATATTGATAATATTTTTATCAATATAATCTTTTTAACAAAAATTAAAAAAATAGTAAAAAAGAGATGTAATTTCTTAGGGAGAAACAAAATAATTGTTGTTAGCAATATTTTTTGTGGAGGGAAGGGAACCTAAATTTGTAGGTTAAAAATAAATAGTATGTTATTTTAATATTTAATTTATAATTTAAATATAACAATATTAAATATAGAAAAAATAAGTATTACTCAACACACTAGCCTAAGTATAAACTAGGCGTTTGACAAGTAATACTTGGGAGTATTCCATAATCGAATCCACAAAGAAAAAGACTTTAATGTGCTTAACAAACATGCAAGTAATTAAACAGCAAATTGACTAAAAATAAGTTTGAGAGATTTTTTTTTTTTTTTTGAGCAAAAGTAAATGTTGGAAAAGTAAATAAAAGTGATGTTGTGGAAAGATTTAATGTATGAATGCTAAAATGCATAAATACAATTGATGTTGTATGATAGTTATATGCAATGAGACAAGACTTGACTATTTGCTACCTTATTCTGCACTTGTCCTAATGCTTTAACCCTATGCTTTAACTATTTGTCTTATTAAAATTTAAGCGAGAAAACCTACTATACCCACCTTTCGAACCTACTAGACCCATCTTTCAATGTGGTGTAGAACGTTGAATTTGTTAGAGGTAATCTGTGCTAATTCAATACGTCTACTCTCATTCTCTCTAATTGCTCAACCTAGTGAATTTTATTTACTCTCGCTCAACTTGAGTTTTTCCACACGTCAATTGGTCTAGTGCATAAACGCACTACTACTTTATATCGATTGATCATGCGGATAAAAGCAATTTAAACATGAATTCTCAAAAACAAGATTTAACCAAATAATTCATAAAAGCTTAGGCTAAAACATAAGGATAGTTACAACATGGGGCTTAAGTCAAGCTTGAAAAGAACTTAGCTCATATTACTATTTAGAAGAAATAAAGTGCAGAAAATGTTAATAAGAATAAATATTAAACACTATGGAAAGAAGAACAAAATCTTGTTAATATAGTAGCATAATGCTATAGCTAGGAGTGATAATCGGTTCAATTTTGTCGGTTTTGGGGCCAACCAAGAACCAAATACAAACAATCGGTTTTACAAGGAAGGAATTTGAACCAATGTCCAATAAAGAACAAAACCAATTAATTAGTTTTATTTGGATTGGTTTATTACCGATTTGGTTCTTGGATTTTAGCATTTTCTATATTTGTAAACATTTTGGTTCATTTTCCTATATTTAAAAATATCCAAAAAATTATTTACTAGATATTTAAGCAAGAAAAAAAAGACCAATTCAATCAATTTTTACATTTAAATCATGGCTATAAATCGAGTTGTACTTCTAATTTCAACAAAGTGTTTTATTTTACTTTTTACCTAAATATTTTCTTTCCAAACACTCCCTCACAAATTTTCATTAAGGTTACCTCAAAAAAAAAGAAAAGAGAAAACGGATACATGAAAGAATGGGAGGAGAGAAAAAAAAAAAGAAAAAGAAAAAAGAAAAAGGAAAAAGACGTCAATTTCTAAAAATGGTTTGAAAACCACTTTTATTTTATCTTATCCTAACCATCGATAAACTCCATCTTACAGTTCCGTACCTCAAAGGTAAAATGCCTAACTCCAATATATCAACTCCTAACTTCGTAACTCTAACTAAGTATTCTAAACACTTTCTATGTGACCAACATCTCTTAGAACAGAAATGAATGCCTAAATAAATATTTATTTGGTAGTCCCACCCAACCATTTATCACACCCCCCAAGAATTATAAAGAGAGCTCAGAGCATTGAAGGATACTTTACATTCGAGATGTACTCACCGCCACAGTCCCTTAATTTACAACGATTAAGGTATCTGACATCCCCCTAGATGCCTTGTATATAAGGTAAGTCATGTCTTGTCAAAATAATAATAATAAGAAGGTAACTCATGTGCTGCATTCTTGTATGTTGACTCAGAATCGGCAAATCTGAAATATTTATTACTTCTCGGGAGAAAAATTCCCAATTCCATTTTGGTGTTACTGAAGTAGTTTCCTGGACATATTTTCAAATAACATACACGACGATTATCAATGAGTCAATTACAACCCGTAGAAAATCATGACATAGAAACAAAAGGATGGGGAATATAGCTTCAAGCTACTGAGATGCAGCTTCGTCTTTCTTCTCTGACAAGTACCTATTGGAATGCAGCTTATGTCAAAAAAAAGGCTTATTACTTTGACCAAAAGAAATGAGAAAACTATCATACCCACAATTTACAAGCATATACCCACAAAGTTAAGCTGGAATATAACACGTTAATGTGCAATTGTGCATGCTGATACTAAATAGTCTTGATAGTTGATAGTATCAATCAAAATAATTGAACTTTCAGGGTGACGTAAAACAAAATTTTTTGATAAATTCTCGTCCAAAAAAATGATACAAAATACCAGCTAAGATACTGTTTTGCTAACAACCTGTTGGATTAAATGGTATGTAACTCTTCGATAAGAGTTGCATCCTTTGGTTATCATAAGGTTGCATTCTTTCATTAAGGGATGCCTCTTTTCATTAAATAACCAACTTAAGAAAGGATATAAATATGGCATTTTTTCAATATGGTTTAGGACATTATTTATTTTTTGCTATTTGTCTTCATTAAAAATTCTCTCCATTTCAAATTCGTTCAAGTTCGATATATCCACAAAGTGCGGTTCGTTGATCTTGTGGACGGGGTGCTACCTCTAGAAAAAAAAGGTAATCTGTTCTATCCTAGGAGACAATTACTCTCAAACTCAAGCACTAGAGTGATATATGAATTTATGGTTTACGTGTTCTACCTTTAATAACACAACCAATGCCAGATGATAACTTTTTTGGCCAAAGACCTTCCCAGCTAGGGAGACATCAGAGGAAGTTTCAGGAATAGCAGCCATATAGAGGAAACAATCATGAAGTTCAATAAAGTTGATTAGTTGGTTATTTACCCTTGAGCCTTTGCCCAACGTGAGAATTGATACAACTGTACAGTCTCATTCGATGCATGACAAGCAAGAAGTAGGTAATTGCGGGGTTGCACCATCCATGCAAATCTCATGAACAGGGCTGAATAGACGCACATTGCTGCAATGACAAGAGCAGATATTACCACTTAGACCAAACTAAAAGACACTACAGATAAATGAGTTCTAACATAGACAGGTTCAACCTGCTGTCATGTTGCCAGAAATCATTTCTGGTGGCTTGTTCATGTCTGCTAAACCCTGTTTTGAATCCACCAGCAGGATCAAGACAATAGCAGAAAAGAACTAAGAAAAACAATCAAGTGATAGGCAACAGGTAAGCATGATAGAACTGATACTTAAATTGAAGTGAAACATACAGCAGCCACAAATCCCCAGTTGGCGACAGGTCCCCAAAAATGAGTAGTTTTTGGACCAACAGGGCTGTTCAAGAATGCTCGGAATGAAGCCATTCTCTGAATTCTACAAAATAAATAAGGACGAACCAATAGACCATAATATTCAAAATTCATGAAACATCATGTAATGGTGAGACAAAAACAACGTTTAAGAAATCACGTGTACTGAGTTATGACAACTACTGATAAACTAAGATCATATGCTTTCATACAAAGCATCTACATCAGATGAGGGTTAAAAATAAAACCAGACAAGTCAAAAAAAAAAAAAAAAGATTGCACTTCTTTCTTTCTTAAGAAAGACAAAAGAAGGAATACAATGTGTTAACCAGCACCCACTAGACATTAAGGTAAACGAGCAGAGAACATGTACGACCATTCCAACCAAAAACTCATCCTAATTCCTACTTCAATTTGACAAACCCCCCGCAAAACAAAAAACAAAGACTTCAGGCACAAACTCCAAAATACTTTTCAATCTCTGAAATAGTCTTGTGATCTTCTAAAATGTAAAACTATTCATCTGAGATATTATGAAATTCCCTAGGACTTGAAATCATTTCATACTCTCATGTGATGACAAAAATCCATCAGCTAAGTTTATAATCCTTCTCAATTTTAGAGAGGGGGAGAGTACTCGATTGGTGAAATAGTATCTCTCTCCCAAAAAGCATGTTTTTTTTTACCGCCACACAAAGAAAATATTTTGTTGGAGAGAAGAGAATAGGAAAAAATAACCGTCAAACTTTAAAAATATAAGAAATAGATCATCAGATCAACGAAGCTAATGAATTTAAGAAACAAAAACCATTCTCGTTGTCACAAATTAATATAATCCAAAAACCCAAATCCCAACTTAAAATCCCATCAAGTACCATCGTGATAAAAACGGCGAATTCAATGTCACATGCTCTCCCACATGTATTTTCCTTCATGTACGAAGATATCAGAATTAAACCTAAACAACATTCCTGCAGAAGTTCATAATGCTTGTCTACTTTCTTTTATCGTCGGCGACAATTTCGATTAGGACCCCTCAATAGTCAAGTGCAGAAATGTAGAAACAGAAAGAAGGAACAGAGCATCTTAGTCGAAGTAGCGTTTTCCTGAAACCAAACTCAGCTAACCAAACGAGTTTTCTTACGCCCGTAATTATTTAAAGCATAAGCCATGTACAGAACCCAAAGCACAATCTTAACACAAATCCCTTTATCAACAGCTCATTTCTTCTCAGCTATCAAAAGCCCGTGCCACTTAAAATCCCAATAAATTAATTATAAAAAGTTCTATAAATTCATAACCATCATCAGAGAACAAATGACCGTTACGGTGTGTGTATTTCAATAAAACTTCCAAATCCAATAACATCCAAAATTGTCGTATCTACACATTTAATGTTTCAACGGATCTCCGTATTGTCACTAAGATTCCCAATCAACCAAGCAGAAAAGATATGTATATTTCCCATAAAGTAAAAGAAAACCTCATAATCTAAGAAAATTCAGCTGCATAAAATCTGAAGGACGTGCATACCAGTCAGTAATTCGATGGAGATCGGCCAAGAGAGAATGGAGAACCACTATAGGATTTTGACTTTGAATCCAACCCAAAAGGAGAGGATGAAGAGCGACTAGTATGCTCATTTCTTTTTTTCTTTTTTCCTTTTTCTTTTTTCTGTTCCTTTTTGGGTATTCTTTTCTTATGGGCCTAAAGGCCCGGCCCATCATTTACAGGAGATGCTCATTCAATAGAGCGCCAAATTTAGCTCTTAATTAGGGTTACGGCTTATCTTTCCGATTCCGTCGTTTCTCTCCGCCGTGCGAAGCAGCAGTTCACGTCAAATAGGCATTTCGAGGTTTGTTACGTTAACTCTGCATACTTTTTGGTTTTCAATTGAGTTGCATTGCCTCTGAACTCTCTGATTTTGGATTTTTCCTTTCTTTTATATATTGATAGAAATTAGGAAAAGAAAAAACCCTAAACCCTACGGCTCTTCTTCCCCCCACTTATTTACTTTGTTCTCTGATTTCTGCTCTCACATTGTTGCTGCAGCCGCACACCCCCAACGGCCCGCCCTCTTTCTTTCTTCTCTCTTATCTCCCTGGTTGGCGCCGCCGCTCGCCGGCACGCCCCCACCGACGTGCCGAAACTCCTTTTCCTGCCACAACCCTCCATCTCTCAGTCGCTTGTCGTTAAGGTCTGTTCTTATCAATATTTTTTCCTTTTTTGTCTTTTCGGATCAACCAACTTCAAAGTAGGTAAATCTGAAACTAGGCCAATTTTTAATTTGAAATCCTGCCGGCTCTATCGATTGTCATTGAAGTTAGGAATTGTGGGAAGAAGCATCGTATTTGATGAAGAGAATTTAGACTTCATAACTCAAACTTATTTTTTCTGCAGATAGATTACAACTTGTTTTGCTCTGAATTTCGCCATGACTTTACTTGAAGTCATCAAGCAAGCCTCCGCCTGCACTGATCCACTTGATTCCCAGTCTGACTACTCCATTCTCCTTAATCCAGACGAAATTCTAATCAGTTTGAAATCCAAGACCGATGATCCAGATCCCATTTCTCTTGTTAATCCCATTACTGGATGGCAAATTTCAGAAACCGATTCTAAGGTGATTGATTTGGGGAAAAAATTCCACGAAAATCTCAAGCAGAAGCTCAAAAACCGAAACTTCTCAAAGCCTGAGTTTATAAAGATTTTAAATGTGTTTCTTGAGAAAATGAGGGAAAGGGTCGGAATTGCAGTTGGTGTTAGTTCATCCGACAATTGTTACACCAAGGTTTTGATTGAGAAACTCGGGTTCCTGATGAGTAAAGACGTTGGAGACTTGGTTTTGGATGCATGTATTGCTTTTGAGGACTGGGAATTGGTGGAGACTTTTGTTGTCAATAGACTTGTTAAACATGCATCTTATTCAAATTTGATTTTGAAACTTGTGGCAAAAAAGAGGTCAGATCTACTTTGTCTTTGTATCAAGCAAGTATCAGATTTTGGTCCTGCTGATGTATATTGCATGCTGAAGTACTTTCTTTGCCCTTCCAAAGAGGCTTATGCCAGTATGCCTAATGTGAGGAAGGAATGGGAGGACCAAGCATTGCTAGCCATTGAGAAGGCGAGTGATAGAACTCTCAAAGGCAAGAAGTCCAATCTGGCAAAGGAGGCTGCAATTCAGCTCATGGTAGCACATGATGGATTCTCAACCCAGGAACTGTGTTTGCATTATCTGTTGGCATCACCTAATCTTGATGAAGTAATTCTTTCATCTGCACTCAGTAAGTTGAATCGGGAAGAGATGATTCATTTGATTCGGTATCTGGGAAAATGGTTAAAGAAATATGAGAGATTTCCTCAAGCAGCTTCCTGTCCAAAAGCGTCCATTGTGTTGGGTTTGAAAGCTTGTGATTGGGTTCCCAAGCTTGATGATATCGTCAGATATCTTGGACTGGTGCTGGATGAGAACTTTTCTTCATTGGTATTGCATCCAGATTTTCACGAGGAGCTGAAAACCGTGGGGGAATTGGTTAGTTCTCTAGCCTTGGAATCGAAACTCTGCTGCTACGTTGCTAATGTAGCAGAAAATTTGAGAACTCAAGTGTAATGTGCGTAGAAATTGAATGTTTGTAGTAGTATTACACCATCTTTTTTATGGTTTATTTGAGCAACTATACGTTAACTTTGAAGGATATTTGGAAGTCACTTATGTAAACGGCTTTTTTCCTTAGAGTAAAATGGTAAAACAATTCGGTTAACCATTGTTGGTTTTTTTTTCCCCTGGTTCTCTTAACTTGTTCTAAGGACGACTTGTAATTTAATCATTGAATAGGTTGTAATTTATGAATGTTACTTGCAAACAAACTAAATAACATTTTTGACAAAATTATAGAATAAATAACAGTTTTGGCTTATTGTTTTAGAAGTTCAAATTTTGAAGTACAACATTAGCTCGTGATTCTAACATCTTGTTATTAAAATGAACTTCCCGAGTTATGTCATTCTTCCAACAATTACCAACTTTGTTTTTTACGCATGTGATATATTTGAGAAAGGCGTCAAATGGTAAATAATAACAAGGGCATCAATTTAAAGAGTAATAATAACAAGTGCGTACAAGTTAAATTGTCAGTCTTTAAACTGCATGAACCAATTCAATCAATATCCTCTAATGTAGCATTTGATTTTGCATTTTCCCACACAAACATAGAGACCCAATTCAAAGCACCACTTTCGCAATGAAAGCATTCAAGAAAACAAATCATGACAAATTACAATAGAACTAAAAAAGGGTTTTTTTAAAAAAAAATATGTATAAAGGTGAGCAAAATGATTTTCGGAACACTTCTAAATAACCTGTGAATATAAAAGTGTATTCGACGGTTGCACCCCACCTTAAAAACCTTCCGTTAGCGCAGAAACCCGACCTGCCAAAGGTGGAGGTAAAGTAGCTATGGCTTGCTGAATTTCCTGATTAACCAAAAAGCAGGAAATGTATTTAGCTTTACCAATACATACCGGAAAATCAACTTGGGACTTATTAGTCTCTGAAATCCTCTCTACAAAAGATAAAACTGGGAAGAAGAGGATGTCACCTAATAGAAGGATTGCACCAGAAAACTAACTAAAAACATGATGAACTTGAGAGATCAATAAACTGGCATAGAAGTACCTCTGTAGTGTAGCGAGCTGAAAAGTGAATCAGAAGTATCGCTTTGTTCTTAAACTTTTCGGCATGGTTTATTATCTGGGACGGAGCAGCAACACAAGAAGCACAAAAGGATGTAAAATTATAAGATATAAGTTGCTGAATGAATACAGGAATAGCAGGTGCTACAATGTTAAGTGAACGAACCTCAAACAGGTGAGTGTGGCCGTATTCTCTTGCATGCTCCACTGTAACTCTATTTTCAAGAAATGTGCTCTGCAAAGGAGAATGGGTGTGCAGCATGAAGGATTAGACCTCAATAGAACACACCCTCCCAAAATGATAACCAACACCTCTTTCCAATCTATATGTAGATATATTTGGAAGTGATTTTAAAATAGTTAAAATCACTTTTGTCATATACCTAATCTTTAAAATCACTCTAAAACAATGTGAACAATTTAAAATAATTTTGATGATGTGAAAATTCTGTTTAGAAGTGTAAAACCAAACATCAAATTAATTTTGATGGATTAAATGCATGTTTCTAAATGATTTGAACATGAGAAAATTGAGTTTATACCAATCCATGAACATGCAAAATCTCATATACAGGGAAAAAACATCAACATTATAATGCTAACTTCTATTTTATTGCATTCATAAGTATATATCATGCTGTCTAGTATATATATATATATATATTTTAATAAAAAAGTATATATCATTCTTCTATCTGTTGTGTGTGGTTTCCAACTTTCCACTGTGCAAAGCTCTACTTATATTCAAAAGGTTAACCGACAATGAAAGGATTAAAGTAACAATAATCATCAAATAAACTTTTGAGGAAAATAAGATTGAGATATAATGCGCAATCTTCAAGTACCAGACCTCCATTACCAGGATCTTTGCCCTCAATACGTCAATATTATTTTCATCAACTATAAAGTCAGACGTGGTATCTCCAGTAAAAGCCACTTCAGGTTCAGTAATTGTGTTAGTGACCTGGCACAAAGTAACATAACCAGGAAAGTTATGTACTTAAGGAGAAGTTTAAAGAATGGGAAATGTAAAAGAAAAAGTATAATCAGAGGAAAACTTTAAACTTCGTTGACTTTAACTAAGAAATAAGAGGGTTGAGATTTAAGGCAATATAGTGAAAAGGCCCTGATTTCAACCAAATGATCGTGGGTTCAAACTCTTTAGGTCACCCACCTGCGATAAATCTCACAAATTCCTAGACTAGTTGTTTGGCTAGGGTAGCCACTATACCCTTTTTCAATGATGGAATGTATAAAAAGAAGTTTTCAAAGTGCATGTGTTTCATTTCAAGAAATCTACGAATCTAACAGTCAAGACAGACTTTGTTATAATCACCTATTGGTGTTTCTCATTATTTCATTCATCAATGGAATGTTTCTTATCTAAAAAACAGTTAAGACAAACCTCAACACCAGATGAGCGAAGTTTCTTGATCTCGTTGCCAGATAGTCCCAAGTACTCTTTCTTAAGCTTCTGCTTTACAGAGTAAAGTACATAACCCTGCCACAGTTATAGGTAAATTTTGGGCTTCAAAGAAGAACAAATCATCAAATATCCCAACATGAAAATAGTTCAACTGGCAAAAAAGTATGTAAGTTCAAATCTCCTACTCGCATATTTTTTAACTCAAAAAAGATATTAGTAAACATAAAAAAATAATAAAATCAAAGTTATGTGCAAGAAATAGTACCTGGCTGTCAATGACATGGTATGTCTTAAACACCCTCACTCTGAGGTCCCTTCTCAATGACAACTCTTCCCCTGCAAACAAGATATATGGAAGAATGTAAGACACTGGAACACGAAAATTGGGTAAAATTGACCACATTGTTTATTTCACAAAATAATATAGTCAATAAGGGACGCTACCCACTTCCAAGCCAATCAAATTACATCTCAGCTCAGATTGATCCAATCTTCTGTGCACCTCTAAGAGATTTTCTACATCATTCTTTATGGATTTTGGTACAATAATTGTTGGCGGTTCCATTTTGTATAATCCACGGGTAGCAACGTAAAAGGGAAGTCCCCCCTATTAAGTACAAAAGCTACTGATAAGCTGCAGATGAACAAAACGCGAAAACATTCGAACTGTGATTGATGTTCGACTTGAATATTATAAGAACTTCCCAGCAAACCTGGGAAGGTAAAACTAGATTCAAATCTTAAACAGATACTTGAACTGATTGAAGATAGCTGCAACAAAACCACAGGTAATTACTAGACTTCAAACCCTAAACCCTAAATCAACGGAATTCCTCTGCAATATCTACTAAGCATATCGACCGTGAGGTCTCCCGCCATGGGAACAAGCTCAGACTATAATGAGACGGTTGAAAAATGAAGCGGTAAGAAGGGCCTGGACTTACAATGTGATCCATATGACCATGGGAGATGAAAAGGAAGTTCTGGCTTATGGCCTTTTGAGGACAGCGACCAATATCGAAGGCCAAATTGAGAGTTGGGAAAATGACGCAAGTTTCATGACCTCCAATGGACAAGCCCTTAATTGGGTATCCTTCAATCTGCATTCCCTTCCTCGTTTCCATTGGGTCCAAGTCCAAGCTTCTGCTACATACGGTTTCGGCTGCCATAGTTAAACTTACGAGCGACAAATTGATTGAGAAATAGAGATACAGTCCCGGGCTCGCCACGTGGCAGGGAATGAGGAGGGAGCAGTTAGAGATATCGATGTTGAAGAAAATATAGAAGTCCAATTTTATGATAATAGATATTTTAAAAAACTTATGGAAACCGGTGAAAAATGTTATAATTAGTTTGAGCTAATTAAATTATAGTTGACTAATTTTAATCTCAATTTCTATAAAATAAGATAATATTTAGATATTTATTGTAAATATTTGCGTGAGAATTTTATAAAAAAAAGTTTGATGGAGGTTAAAAAGAAATATAGGTTATTTTTTATAAATTTTTCAAATTCAATTTTTTTATAAAGGTAAGTTTTAAGTCATAAATAAAATTAAAATTTAAGAAAAGTTGAAAATTAAAAAAGATAACACAAAAAAAAAAAAAACAACTTAGTCCTTCGTTGAAAATGACATTAGTGTCGTATGTCAGAAAAACACCCCTACAAATTGCGCACAAATGCCCTTGACTCGCATTACATCGCCAAGGAAGGGTCAAAGAAGAGGGGCAATGTCGTCGCTAAGCTAGGCCAACACAAGCGCCATGGCATCAGACAAGGCTGCCCAAGCCATCGAGCCACACCCTAGCCTCACACGTGCACACTTGTCGCAGCCCAACACGCCATCGAGAGCCTCGACACATGCCCATATGCATCAACGCATGGTAGTGTGGTTGCGCAACCAGCCACAGACATGCAGCCCATGCACGCATCTGTCAGGAGAGGCAGCGTTGCGCGCCAGCCTACACAAGGTTGCCAGGTGTCACAATCGTAGTTCTACACTGGACTGAACGATTGTGCGGCACTTGTTCTAGCTCGTGAACAAGTCAGCCTGATCAAATTCTGATCACCTACGGCACACCGAGTGCCTCTCGTAACCTCCGGCCCCATTTCAAGGAAAATGGTTTTAGAAAACGGGTTTTAGAGGAAAAGGATTTCGCAAATGTTTGAAAGCATGTTTGAGAAATTAAGATGTGTTGTAAGACTAGAAAGCAAAAAGGGACAACAACGGCTTTATAGCTCACAACTCCGGATATGAGGATTTGATGGTTAGTCTCACCCCCATATAGTACATTCTGAACAATTTTTGGATTGTCACTCTTGCACATGCAAAGTGGCGAGCGGTCACTTACAAAGAAAAGTACTAGGAAAGTAAACTAACTAGCAAAAAGAAATACATAAGGTGAAAGCATGATAAAAAGGGGTTGAGGCGGGCATGCGGCCACGGGCAACATGCCCTGGACAAGCATGACCGTGACACCAGGGCGTGCATGTCTAACGCGCCCGCATACGTATCCTGCAAGTGCCAACAGTGTGTGTCCGTCGTCTCCTCATTAGGGGCACACAATGCACAGCCCATGCGTCTAACGGGGTCCCTAGATGCACGGAAGGTCCCAGACGTATAGGGAGAGTTCCAGAAGATTCTAGACGCATCGGGACAAGGTCGGAGGCCACGACATGCCTCTAGGCGCGTCTGGAAGGATGGGCAGGCCACTTGGCAGTGCCAACGCCCATGCCCTGGTGCTCGACACATCTGGAAGCATATGGAAGACACGGAAAGGGACTTGACTGCTCGCCCATGGCTCTGACGACACGAGAAAGCTCCAGAAGAACCTCGAAGATACTAGACTATGCAGGAAGGCAAGCGATGGTGCTGGAAGACCTGAGAGGAGCCTCGACAGGTCTGGATGGCACGAGAAGCTGCTGGAGTGTGCAAGGAGTGTCTGGACGGTTCCAAAACTTTCCATGACAGTCGGTCACCTATGTAAATATGCTAGAAGACCCTCGATAGGTCTAGATTGTTCTAGCATGGGCCTTAGTCAGTTAGTTCTGGACTTGTACATAAGATTGCCGCCCAATGTACATACGGAAGAGTCTAGAAGCACCATGACCGACATGGTAAGTCGGTCATGCTAGGGGAAGTCAGCTAGCTCCTTTATAAATAGGAGGAGGGGCCTCATTTGTAACCAAGTCTTGAGAACGATCAAGAACCTAAGCAATACAAGCGATTTTCCTTAAGCTTGTGCGTTCTCTCTTGGTTGGTGAAGCCCTCTAAGCTCTCATTCACTCAAACTCTCTCAAGTCCTTCTTGCTAAACACTTCCTTTGCCAATCTCGCCCGATTGTTCCTAGGGAGGAAACGATCCTTATAACTTCAAAGGCTTATTTGGCGTCTCTTTGACAGCAAGTACACCCAAGTGTCGTGCGGTTGATTAATTTGAAATACTAACCACATGACATTAACCAGATTATGCACAATTTTTCTTAGATTCCCAAGCTCTTCTTGTTGCTCTCAATCAACTCCTCCACAACCTCCTAATGCTCCATGACCTTGACCTCCATTGCACTTTGGCCGCAGGTAGGCAGTACAACGATATATGTCAATGTTGTTGCTTATGGAATAGGTCTGGTTAATTTGATTTTGCTATTGGGTGAACAGATTTTAGAGACGACTAAGTTTTCTATTTTTTTTACATTCCCCGCCCTGACCAATGAATACATATATACATAAATGCATACCCACATATAATAATAATAGTAGTAATAATAATAAACTCACATTTTGTATCGAATGGGGTTTATATATATTAATAATAATAACAACAACTCGCAATTTGTAAATAAAATATGAATGTGTGTAATAGGGTTCTCAATTCATTTAGTTGTTCCGGTTGTGTTGTCATCTTCTATCTTTCATAGCGGTTGCTTCTGGAATAGGCCAAAACATTGATTAGAGGCTAACAATTTGATTCCGCTTGGCCAATTAAGGAGCATCTCTTCGGAAATTTTTCATGGAATCAAATTGCTTGGACACTATCTATTTGATTTAAAGGTGATCAACTTCGTTTAGTGAATAAGAGATTTTGGAGATTGCTAAGTCTTAGTCTATTTCGTTCTCCTGTTATTCCATATTGTTGTAATTTGTTAGTATACGGTTTAGCAAATAATGTGAGGTTATATTTTCTTTAAGTGGATAGGTATCAATTCACTTTACAAATATAATCCTTCTGGCGTAATAAAAGTTGACATAATGATATATCTAACGTCAACGTTCAACTTATGTAAAACACTTATCATTATATTAGAGATTTAAATCCCAACATCACATATTATAAAATAATAATAATTTATTTTTAGAAACACCCCAAAAGCATTTAAAATTTGAATCAGGTAATTTATAATGGAGTTGCACAACAAATTTCTTTACAAGATGCTAGATTTAGTTTTTTAATAACTTTTCCCATGTCTGGGAGTTAATTTAGAATTCTCAAAATCACTTTTGTAGTTTTAAAATTAGACCAAAATATGTTATTAATAATTTAAAATCAATTGAATATTTTATTTTGCAATTTTAAACATGATTTTCATCTCATTAAATTCAATTTTGCATATATTTTTTTTTACTAACATCTGTTTTTAGTCTATTTTAATGATATATTTTAAAGAAACAAACAACAAAATATATCTACATCGATTTAATATCAAAATAGAAACCATCTTCATCCCTAAATGTCAAATGCAAATGCAGTAAATAGAAATGTTTCGTAGCATATATCTTCATTTAAAAAAAAAAAAAAGAAAAAATGCAAATACCCTCTAGGATGACAAAGGGTAGAACGTAATGTCGATATAAAGTTCACAGAAAACCAGAAACAAATTAGTTATTTTGTAGGGTTTTCTTGTGATTTTGATATGCATACATGGCCCCGTCCAATCACTGTTTTTTTTTTTTAAAATCCCAAAATATTCCAACATTCACTTATGCTCCTTACCATTGTTAAACTAAGGCCACAGCAAGTACTTTAGTTATTGGCGAGCTAATAGTGGACAGGGTGGGAGACATTGGTGTGTTGTACAAGCCTAAGCACATTGTTGAACAAAAGATTCAACATATTTCAATTCCATCCATTCACAACTTTCGAATCAGCATTTTCCTTCTCAATCTCAAAGGGTAAAAGATTCAGTTTTTGAGATCATATGAAATGACAATAAAAGCAGCGAAAGCCCATAACATAAAGAATGCTTTGTCACTTTTACCATCTAATCAACGGATTGTCAAACTCATACAT
This sequence comes from Citrullus colocynthis, assembly GCA_031780015.1. NCBI lineage: Eukaryota > Viridiplantae > Streptophyta > Magnoliopsida > Cucurbitales > Cucurbitaceae > Citrullus > Citrullus colocynthis. The sequence continues at coordinate 895,267 of QLSR01000265.1, forward strand.
AGACATATAGGGTAAAATTGCATAATTCCCATGAATTTTTGTCCTATTTTATTTCGAAAGTAATTTATTTTAATTTATATTCATTTTGTTAGCAACGTTTGTTCTCCTTCAAATCATCAAATCTTTGAAATCCTCCCAATTTCATAGCAATTATCTCAAAGGATTAATTTCATTTTTATTTAGCCTTATAAAATTGCTCATCTTTTATTTAAACAAAAAAGGCTAATTTGTCATTCCTTAGTCGATCATTGAATAAAACGTAAACACAAATTGAATAAGGGCTTATTATTGCGCATCTACACATATCCAAATGTTTATGCCTAATATCCCATAGATAGTTCGAACTGGATAGCAACAATAATCAATTTCAGCTCGAATGGTTTGTAGAGGAACCCTTCCTTCTTTGATCCATTTGAAACATGCAATTTCTTCAAGATTGAATTCAAAGCAGGAAGTTCATTTTGTCAATTTGTATATTCCTTCATTCATAAATAAATAATTTCTCGCCTACCACTCAATTTTAACCTAAACATGTCTGTATTAACATGTTAGAACATATATTTTAAGCTATGACAACAATTTCTTGAAACTAAAAATAATAAAATAATAAAAAAAAGTAAACCGAAATAACTATGAAATTCAATAAAGTTATCCAAAAATAGTTTTGGAAAATTTCTTTGTTTTTTTAATGCATTTCTTCTTCCCTTTTTTCTATTTTTGTATGTCTTTTTTTTTCCGTTTTTTCTGTTTCTTTACATCGAGCATCAAACACAACATAGAGTATACTCTCTATCACCTTCCCGTAAAGCTCCTTGTGACTTTTCTAAACTTGGACACGACAAACTCCAAAGAGCGAGAGCAAACGAGCAAAAGTGAGAGAGAGGAAAGGAAGCGAGAGCGAGGCTGGGAGTAGATTGGTCAACTTTACAGGAAATTCCAACTACGCTCATTTGGGCCTCCCAACCTCGCTCTCGCTTCATTTCCTCACTCACAACCTCTCTCTCTCGCTCGCTCTCTCTTGAGCACATCAAAGTTGGTCACGTCAAAGTTTGGAAAAGTCACAAAAAGCTTTACGAGAAAGTGATAGAGAGTATACTTTATGTTGTAAGTTTACTCGATGATCTAATGCTCTATATTTTATGTTTGATGCTTATGATGCAAAGAAACACAAAAGAATGATGAAAGAAAAATGCCAAAAAAAAAAAAAAGGAAAAAAAATAAGACAACAAAAAAAAACAGAAAAAAAAAGTAAAAATAAAATAAAAAAGGAAGAAGAAATGTAAAAATAAAAAAATAAAAAAAAAACACAAAAAAAAGAATCAAAGAAAAAAGAAAAAGGAAAATAGTGGGGACTGAGAGACGAGAGCGGAAGTCGTGTGGGTGCCTCTAGATAACGATTTTGGGGGCAGTTTGATAAATTCACACGACACTGACGCCAACAGAAGGCCATATTTCATTGAAAATCTGGGAGGAGGCCAAATTTCATTTGGGCCCTTCAATTTGGGTCATCTATACAAATTTCTCAAATTTCGATGATTTGAACGAACTTAGCTATGCAATGCCGAAATCAATAGTAATTATTCAAAAAGTAAATATCAAAAAAATATAAAACAAAAAACATTGTCAAGCCAACAAATTCTGGAGATGCCCTTAAATAAAGGGTTTAGTTTCCTACTACCTTCATTATCTGACTGCTCGTATTTTTCTCAAGGGTTTAGCTATGCTTTCGCATGATGCACATAACTTCAAACAACGCAACTTTTATTTTGATGGCAATCTCACACGGCAGAATAATCAGTCTAAGGATGGCCTAATACGTCCCATCATTTATCCTTAACAAAAAAAACATGGTTAGAATCGACTATGTTCTTTGATAAGCAGGGTGTCCGAATCAGACCTCGTTGATGGAAAGAAAGAACCAAGGTCCATTGCAAAAATAGGACAGCTGCTCTCATTCATTAGAATAGTATCCCTTGCACTAAGGAAAAAGAAAAAGAGGACGGCAATGTCCATAAAGTTCAACATATTGAAGCAGCCAGTGATCAATTAGTTGCAGCTGGGAGTGTCAAACTCGGCAGAAAGAATTATAAACCTACAATCAAAATCAATGTATCATTTTTAGACCAGAAGCCAGATAATTATGAAAAAGGAACTAGATAGAACATTCCAAAACTAAGCAGTACATGTTAAATAAGCTGGTGTAACACCACAATTGATATATTGAGAATAAAAGAAAAATATGATATATTATATGACGATCATATTGGTTAACACAGACAATGTGCATTTTCCCGTGAAAATTGAAATTAGGCCTTTTGATTCCTGAACGCCATGTGATTCTGCAATCTCCTTCCACTTTGAGATGCTTGTAGATGACTACCCATCATTAGAACTTTAACCATTCCATTTTATAGGAAAATTATTTATTTAAGAAAAGAATGAAAGTGTTAACTCGTACTATCAAGCCTCGAACAATTAATTACCCGGTGGCCATTGATGTCAGCTGCCATTTTCAGTCATCTTTCAATCCTACTGAAGTCGGGTGCTGATATCATTCCAAGTTGGAGTTGGAAACAGAGCAGCTGTGCATTTTTCCGTTGCTGTACAAAATAAAAAAATTTATAAATAAAATCCTAAACAAGCTTTCTTACTTAATATCTGATAAGAAGGTAGAATGCTCACTGGTTTTGCCATCCAATCTTCCTTCAACAACGTTCAAAATCCCATAAGATTAACCTCCATACTCTTCCTGAGCTTATGAGAATGTAATGTTCATTAATGCCAATTAGATGACATGTTACACGTTATCGTCTCATCCAATCATCCTCCAAAACTAAATACAGCTTTCACTTCCATCCATAGTAGATCAGGGAGCAGGATGCTGGACGGCCTATTACATAGAACAGGTAATCTACAGCAAAAATAGAATAAGTCGAGAAACGTTTCCAACCAATCTTATAGTATTCACGCTTATGGGTTTTGAACTTTATTCTTGCTGACAAATGATACAACAATGCAAGAACCCAAGTGCTGTACATGACAAAAATGATCAGTTTGTAAATGAATCAATTACAATTCAAAACATACTGTGTCACAAAGTTGGCCTAACCTCCACGCCAGATATCTCTTAAATTAACCTCAAAAACGTCAAAAGAGAAAACGGTTCAGAAAGGAAATCCCCAAGGACATTTCTTCCTTGAGGTGTCTGCCAAACGCTTAATGCCTTTTGCACTTTGATAGAATTGCATCAACTCATCAGCAACATCTTTTGGTTGACTATAAACAAATTTCTTCAAGAATCTCTTCTCTGTCATCCTAAGGGCCCTGAGCATTGAATGGCCTTCAATCTGCAAATGGAGACCCATTTCCTCCATCTTTCGTGAGAGAAGCACCCGTGGCTTCAAGACAGCTTCCAGGTTAAAATATAATAGAAATGGATAGTTGAGAATAACTTTAGCAGGTAACTTCAACGTGCACAAGATGAAAGTCATGTTCCTTTGCACTTTATCGACTGATAGAGTCAAGATAAGGGGAGATCGTCCAAGCAGGGCAAATGTCTCATCTTCTGTAAAACCAAACTTTTCCAAATTGGCTACTTTTTGACGTATCGTTTCAAGCCGTGAGATACCAATGATTGTAACAAAGTATTTGAACATCCTGTCACCCTGTGAGAGCCCAGTTTTTTGTATGTATTCCATCTTCTCATCATTAAATGAAGATCTTGGAATCAATGTGGGGCGAGATATAAGCATGAGAATCAAATCCTTTTTAGTAAGACCCATTTCTTCATACTGGGAAATTACAGGTTTGACTCTGTTATGGAAATCATAAGTCAAAAGCGAGGGGTTTCTTACAATGGCTTTGACAAGAACTTCTTTAGTTTCAAACATTTTCAAGAAAAACTCAATCCGCTCATGGAAGTTGTTGTTAATCCGACATTTGAGGAACCGGGGACGACAATTAATGATCTTCACAAGGTCGGGAGATGTGATGCCTAGGCCTTGAAGCAGATGGAGCTTATTTTGTAGTTGGTTTAAGTCACTCCTGCGCAGTGAAGGCCCGCGTGCAAAGATTTGTGCAATATCATTGTCAGTACAACCCCATCTTCGAAAAACTTCGGTAGAGTCATTGGCATGTGCTAACGTCCCTTCTCCCACCTCCTCTTCAACTTGTTTGGCACTTACAGTGAAACAAGTGGCAACCTTTAATTTTTGCCAAGCTTCTACAGGTTGGTTCACCAAAATGGAAACAAATGCTTGCCTAGAAAATAGTAAATAGCGGAGCTTGAAATAATCCACAACTCTGGATTCCATATCAACTTTACAATTCCGGGATCACTGACACTGGATTTATCAGACAATACAAGGAAAAACAAAAAGATTAGCCTCAATTAAACCATGATGTTGCATTTGTTTTTTCCCATTAAATAAAATTACAAAATATAACAAGTAGTTTTCACATAAAAATCTTCAGTCTTCACCCATCAATCACTTTACACAATCTTAAAATGAAGTTTCATAAAAGAACATAGAATCAGAGAGAATGAGTGTACGTGTGTGTATTTGTGAGTTCATCACCTTCTAAGGCAGATTTTGAACACAATTTCCAGGGTTTTAAGAGCAAATGCCCACTCAATAAAACTTTTCGTCAAATTCCTGTGTAAAACATACGTCAAAATATGTCTTTTCCCCCCCACCAAAATGTCTCTCTAACTCAATCAGCCTTTTTCACACTTCATTATAACTATATTCTATTCTCTCTTATATTCCCACTTTCTCCAACTACAAAGTCATATAGCTCTTTAGCACTATTACGAACAACTCTAGAAAGCTTTTCAAAAACTCAGTTTCTAAAGTCCATGGAAACTGCAGAGCTTTGGTGAGTCTAACACACATCACCAGACACCTACACCAAATACTCATTATGAATGAACCTAATCCGGAAGACAGTCTTTGGGATATCCACCTTCCTAACTTGTAAATCTAGTTTGAGAAAATCTTTGATTCTTAAAGTTGATTACATAACATTGTCCATACATGAGGTCCGACATAATTTCTACACTCTGGTCATGCTAAACATACAACTATTCGTGAATGTCATTCATAAATTTTCATTGTCAACACATAAACAGCCATGTTCAATCAACATACATTTCACATAACATCCTGGTCGGCTTACATCATCAAATGACTTGGCACTAAAGCATTCCAATAGTAGTGTCTCTTTGATCTTACGAAAACCACGTTCCAGTCCTAATTCACAAACTTTTTAATTTAGTTTCAACAATTGGGGCCCAAACACAAGCTGTCAAATTCACCGAAAAATAGTGTTCTTAGAATAATTACCCAAATAGATTTAACTCCAAAAATTTGGTCCCTTGGCCTCAATGAATTTGCCCAACTCTAATCAAAACACAATAAAATCAGAGGTTACAGTTCAATCTACCAAAGCCACAATTTTGAAACTGACTGGAACCCAAAACTAACCAGAAAAAGTCGCCAAATGTCCTTAAAAACTGCTGGACAGCCCGCTAAATTTCCTCAAACTTCTCCAATCTACTATCAGAATAGTGTGGGTAAGTTGGGACTGGAGTTAGATTGCCACGCGTAACAATAACCAACAAGAAAACTCACCGAACCGTCACGAAGACACCCATTGGAATTGGTCTCGACAGTGACTGGGCGGTGGCGCAGAGCGGCAGCGGTTTTCGGCGATGAACAGGCGGAGGAGGCGCGTCGGCTCGATCTGTGAAAGAGGTAGTGTGAGGGAAGGAGGCAGAAGCGGAGCGTTAGAGAGAGGGAGAGAGACCCAAAAACTTCCTACTGGCGACGGCGAACGGCGTTGCAACTGCCGGCGACGACTACGGGATGAATGACGGCGGTGGTTACTTGGGCGCTGCACCCGAACGTGAGAGAGAATGGGGTGGCGGTAGGCGTGCGGCTGGCCTAAAAAAACCTCACCCTTTTTTTTTTTTTTTTTTTTTTTTTTTAAACC
>QLSR01000265.1:901673-953345 GCA_031780015.1 Citrullus colocynthis
TTTTTTTTTTTTTTTTTTTTTTTGTCAAACCCTAGTGTTGACTGGGTCAAGACTCCCATTCAGCCTCAATTAGTAGTGAAATTTAGCCCACACTTTGCATTCAAATAAAATTTGGTTTTCTGCTGATATATTGTAAAATTACTGATCCAACACTATGAAGTGAGGAGCCAAAGCATTTCTTCCTCTCCTAACTCGCTTCTTCCTCTTGTCTCTTGCTTCTTTCACTTTTTTCGTCAAATCTGCTTTCACACTCCCCTCCAAATTCTTTCTCTCGCTCTCTCTTTCTTTATCTCGTCAAATTGCATTAAATTAAGAAGAATGAACACTCATATTATAATAGTTCAAATCAAAATTCAAAAAATGTAACTACCAACATTCCTTTGACTCGGCCCAACCCACTAAATTGTGAGCCATTTGATTTGCAAATCTTGGAGTTTTAAACGAAACTCTTAATATAAACTTTTACTATCCACTCCCTTGTCTCTTCTAAAATAATCTCATAGGAAGAAGAAGGCAAAGAGTGGGTATGAATGATCTTAACTAATAGTTGAGCATCTCAGTCCATGCAAATGTCTGAGAGCCTCCTACTTGCCTCAAGCTTCTACCTGTGGAGCAAAGTCATGGCTTTCATTGGAAAAGGCAGCAATTGAACAAGAAAGGAACACAACAAAAATAACCACCAACACACCCTGCATCTCTAATCACTGCCCTATTTCATTTTGTTGGAAGACACGTAACATGAGGCATCCATATGTAACCCATCGAAGTAGACACCAATGTATTTCTCGAATAAAGTGCAACATGCAATCTACCCTTATAGGGAAGGTGATAGTCGTTCAGTTTTTTCGATTTGGGCATCCAAATTAAATGTTGAATAAATAACAAAATTGATGGATTTGTTTTTATTTGGTTTAATTTATTGTCAATTAGGTCATCAGTTTTTTTTACTGTTTCTACTTTTATTTTGAATGGGTAAATTTTACCATTTTTAATTAAAATTGGGTCTATTTCTTTTATATAGATTGGAATTCAACATTTCTTTCCTTGACACTTTTCTAAATAATAAACATATATGTTTCATTTTTTTAATATTTTTTCTAAACAAAAAAATATAGATGCATCATAATAATTAAAATACTACTAGATACCTAATATTAAAGTGTATTTTTAAGAGTATATATATAATATTGGTTTGGTTTGATTTTGATTAATTTTTTTATAAAAAAAAAACCAATAAAAACTAATACATTTTTTGTTTTTTCCTAATGCAAGCCAAAATATCCAATTGTATATTAAAAAGCAAACAAAAAAACCAGCAAGTTGGCTTGGTTGGATTTGGTTTTCGGTCTTTCGTTTTCTGTTGCACTTCGAATAGGCGCATCAAAAATTTGTTTCCGAGCTCTAGCATTTCCATTGGACCGCCTTGCCCGACAATCCATTAGTGAGTTTTACCATTATAAAGCTTTTTAGGCTATCCGTTTTAGAATTGGATTCTTTTTACTATTTTTCGAAATATAAAAAACTGAAGCATCCCTTGTGTATATTATTTGTTCACAATCAATGTCACATCAAAACATCTATATACAATTAAACTAATTGACCTATTAGACAACATCATCTTCATAGTTTGATTTATGAGGTGTCACTCTAGTTTTTAAATAGATCGACTTCTTCGTCATAGGATAGACCATACCTAAGAATTTAAGAAATAAGATTCAATTATTCAAATAATGATCAATTACATTAATCATAACTTATTATGACATTATAAGAAAGAGGATAACCATAAAAATATTTGTTGGAGCAACATCAAGTCCTTGAAAGAAAACTAAATTCATTCATTTTAGAATATTTGATGCTCATATTTTGTCACATCTTATATTTTGTTAATGTAAGCAACTAATTTTAATTTAGACGGTTAAAATTAAATAAATTTGAAATATATTAAATTTATGACTCGAATAATTGATAGACTATCTATGGAATTTAGAAAAGTTAGCCACATTGGCTTTATGAGTTGTTGAGCATGTAGTCTACTTGGAGGCTAAAAGGAGGAGACCGTCTTAAAGACTACTCACAATCTTAATCATCAATGACTGTTTAAATATTAGAATTTGTTTTATAAAAGAGTTTATAAAATAAGATTGTTTGCCATGTAATTGGAAACTACATGGCTTCAATGTATTAGATATTGAAATTCTTCATACCTTATCTTATAATTTTTGTTTTGTTTACTTAATTATTTTTAAATATCAGGAAATTAGGAAAACGAAAGTACACCATAGCATAATGTGCTTGGTCAGGCGATAATCTCCTTGAGTTTCTCGATATGAGGGCATTTTTCAATCTAACTTTCTAACAATACGAAGTGTTGGATGTAATTTTAAAACTACTAAAATCTTTTATCATATTAAAAATTATGTCAAAAGTTTCAAACCTCCTTTAAATCAATTTTAATTGTATAAAAACTAAATCTTGGATTAATTTTGAATGATTAAAGACAAGTAATTATAAAAATAAAAAATGCTTCTAATAATTTTTAAATTGCAAGTGTGTCAAATCATCTCCTTCATCTCCTATATTTTTATTTACCTAAACACAACTCAATTTGATTTACATTATATTTTCAATCAAGACACATTATAGATTTGAATTAAGTTATAATAATAATAATAATAATAAACGTCGGTTTGTGAGGTACGAACAATTCCTTTTGAAAGCTTTCATCCTCCACAAATCTTTGGTATACCAATTAGTGTAACGAAAAATAACAAAACAAAGGTCGAAACTTGAGGGGAGGAAAATTGCACAGAAAATCAAGTATTCCAAAATTGTGTTCTATATTATTAAAATGAAAACATTACAAATTATTTATAGGTACATACAAAACTAATCACTAATTCACTAACCATACGACTAACACTAACTTTTACAATTAAACTTAAAATTCTTCTCACTTCTACCGCTACCCTTTAAATTCTCCTTCATCATCGACTAATCTAGCAAGTCACTTCCCTCCTATTTATTAAAGTCACTAACATTAATTACAGGGTGAGAGAAAAAAAAAAAAAAAACTAATTCAATTGCTTACAAATTGAGTTAGAAATCATTCTTAACAAATAGGTGATAATTCTCGCCCGTCCTTCCTCTTCAAGAGTTTCTACAAACTGCATAGAAATCACGTTTTTAGTATTATAATCATAGTATTAAATTTTTATTAATATTTTAATATTTTTATTAAAATTTTCACGTTTTCATGAATTTAATATCAACATGAGGAGTGAATCGATATTTCCACTGTATATAGAAAAATCCATCAAACATATAAAAGAATAAGCCACAAATGTCACCTGATGTAAATATAATGTAATAATAAACAAGTTAACTTGTTTAAAAATCATTAAATGTTTATTCACTGATTTAAATTTATTTTTTAATTTTTTTTGTTTTTACAAATTTTCCAATATTCATCAAGATTGATATTTTAATCGAAATTTTCATAAAGTTAAGACATCGATATTTCCATCGAAATCGACATTTTAAACCTTGATTGCAATAACGTCATTATTCGCACGAAGTTTCCAAAGAAACTCGTTTCACGGAGTTGAACTTAAGTTGACGTAGATTTAATGCGAATGTGGTTTGAATTCTAGTACTTGATACTCTGATTCTCTCTCAGTAGGATGCATACGTTTGATTCGAGGAAGCGGAGCGCATAATGTTCTTGAAGTCAAAGTCTTGGAAGAGTGCTTGAATCTTCCGGAGACTCTAGGTAAAATTTTTTAGACAATACTTTTATTTCCATGTCTTCCCGCTACCTTATCGCTTACTTTGATTTCAGGTTTCTGTGAAATATATACACGAATCATTTTGGGATTATAACTCGAACCCCTTTTTTTTTTAATCCATCTCACGTCAATAACTCGACTCCTACCGTCTATAGGTAGTTTTAGACAAGTTTCTTTTGAAGTGGATACCTGAATGCCAAGTGTGGCTCGTAATAATCTATCTTTCGGGCCATACGATGATTCGTTCGCCATCTGAGGCGTTAATTTACCTACTAAAATCTCGCCCGTCTCCACCCACAATCCTAGCATCACAATTCCAGCTTCAAGAGTTAGGGGGTTTTGTGATTGTAGAGAGAATTCTCTTTAAACTCTCTGGAGTTAAGTGAAGAAAACTCTTCTATTTATAGAGTTCTCAGGTCGGCTTACATTATTAAAAATTTGCCAACTTAGGTTTTTAATTTCAATTCAGGACACATGTCGACTTTCGAATTATGGCACATGCCCTATATGATTCTTGGCATCTAAAATAAACAAAAATAAATAAATAAATAGAGCATAATAATCTCATCTTTAATAAATAAATAAAAGGTTTTAAAAATCAATAAAATAGCTTCAGTCACTTCCTGCTAAAATCTTTGCGAGTGATCCAAAATTCGGGAATTCTATAAGACCAATCCCACTAAGTAGTGTCTCATCTGAATTCCATTTTTTAATCTGGGTCTTCCTCCCAATTTTATCCAAGCAAAATAAGTCTGTATTATGAGCCAAAAACAATATCTCATCTTCAAATGCTTTAATTAGGTGAAAGATTTGACTCCCCTAATCCTGGTGTGTCATCAATAACATCTATGAATCTTTCTTTGCATTCTCCAAGCTTAGGAGGTGATGTCCCATGAAAATAGTTGCATAAACCACCTTGTGCACTCCTAGAGCGAGGAACCTCCAAGACCACAATCGATTCAATTTTTTCAGTTTCGACATCAAAAGAATATACGATAACCTCATCCTTTTTTTCCTATGCCAATCTAATAGATGACTCCATCCAAGTAAACACCAAAATAGTATATGTCAAAAGACAGAAAGTCAAAATGGCACTATTGGTTGGTTCCACTCCTACCGAACCTGAAAACCTCCGTTATGAAGGAGCTGGAGTGTGTTGGGTTAATGGAGGAACCGGAGTCTTTTAGGACATGGGGAACTTTTATTATAAAAGAAGATGAAGGATGAAGAGATGCGAAAATGGAGAAATTGCTCAATGAGGAGCCCGGTTCATTCAGCAACTATTTAATGAGTAAAGTAATGTCACATGTCAAGCACTGATAGGAGAAGGATATAACAGAAGTAAAATGGAAAAATACAGCCCAAAACAGAAAGAATTCTAAATCAACGGAAAACAAAATAAAGAATAACTGATAGGGAAAGACCATCTTATCATCCCCCGCAAGCGAAACAGGGGTTGAAGCAACAGTGAGCTTGATCTTAAGGCTGTTAAACCGAGGAGACGGGAGATTTAGTCATGATGTCAGCAAGCTGATCATCAGACGGAACAAACCTGACATAAAGCTGTCCTCGAGCTACTTTTCACGCGTGAAATGTTGGTCTATTTCAATATGTTTGGTATGGTTGCGAAGAACTGGATTATCAGCCAAATAGGTAGCACTCACATTGTCATATAACAGCAATAGAGGAGGTAGATGGCAGAAACTAATTTCAGACAAAAAAGATTGAATCCATAATAATACAGCAGCAGAATTCGACATTTCCCGATATTCAGACTCTGCACTTGAACGAGACACTACCCTCTGTTTGGATGAGCCCCAAGAGACTAAACTGGAGCCAAGAAACACACATAATCCACTTGCGCTTCGTCTGTCATCTGGGCAACGGGCCCAATCTTCATCAGCAAAGCAGGTGAGAGCTACAGAAGAAGAAGACAATACAATCCCATGGTTCATAGTGCCTTTTAGATAGCGAAGAGGACGCTTGGCAGCTTGAAGATGGGTGTATGTAGGAGCGTGCATAAATTGGTAAAGTTTGTCCACAGAAAAGTTGATATCAGGGCAAGAAAGGTATAATATTGCAAAGCACCAACCAAGCTTGATATTGTGTGGGATCTTCCAGAGGTTCTCCATCATGAATGGACAAATGCACACCAAAAACCATAGGGGAATGAATAGAGGCTTGCAGTCAGTCATGCCAGCTCGAGCTAATAAATCTGATATATATCTTGCTGGAGATAGATGCATTACTGACTTGTTATGCAAGACTTGAATGCCAAGGAAAAAAGATAAATCTCCAAGATCTTTAGGGAACACGGATCATTTAAGCTTGAAATGAAATGTTGAATAAGGCTGGAGTATCAACTTTAAACAATTTGTACTGCTTCGACTGAAACCAAATCAGAACCTATGAATATTTTCTAATTCTGGTCTAGGAAGTTCGAACAACTCATTAGTCATTGGATTTAATATGCCAAGTCGACAGCATCCATTTTTATCTTCTTTGTCAATAAAGAGCAGGCCATTACAATGATTGAAAATGTGGATAGCCGAAAAATCAGCGTCGAACTCAAATGAGGCAACAGAACTCAACGTATCAATATTGATACAATGGATCTTGGGATTACTAGATAATCCAAAAGGAATGTGATTGCGGTCGAAATAAAAAATATAGATGATGCGAGAGAATTTAGAAGAGTAGGCGTAATCTAAAATCAGACGGTTCCAAGTTTTACAGACGATCCTGCAGGTGGGCAAATTGGAGATAGAAAGTCTGGAGAAGATTACCTGAACGATATGCGGTGGAAGTGGAAGCCCACAATTTATGTTGATAATCTTGTTGCTTTCCAGCTTCTCCATTGTTTATGTTTGATAATCCAGTTGAGAGGAGGGAGATCAAGCCGAGATGGTGAGGAATGAGGATTCGATAAATTTACTAGTTATGTGAGCTGGGCAGGCCCTTGTTCTTTTGGTAGTCCAAAGCAACGTGGCTGACCCAACCACTCGCCAACACTAAAGCCTTTTTAGTAAATATGGTCATGTGACTTTTATTATTATTATTATTATCATTTAAGTTTAAATACTATTTTTATCTATATATTTTCAATTTTAGTTCATTTTAATTCTTATATTTTAAAAAATCGACTAACGTTTGGTTTTTCATTTTTAAAGAATCAAAAAGTAAAAATTAAAATGATCTTTTAAAAAGTATAGGAAGTATAAATATGCTGGACCAAAATGAACAAAATTCAAAAGTACAACTACTAAAATAATATTTAAATTTTTTTAATGAATTTTCGGAGAAATGCAAAAGAGGGAAGATTTCAAAAGATGACCCAGAATCCTTTTAACTCATCCCAATTGCCCAAATTGAACTTATATTTAATTCACCACCTAATTTTAAATTCAATTTATGGAGTGCTTCTTTCAGCTATGATCGCTGCTGGTTTCTTTTCTCTAATTCGATATACTTTTTCAGTTTGCTTTAAAAAGCTTGTGAACACCAGAGAATAACATTTGCTAATTGTAAAAAATTCTAGAACTCCATTATATTGCAAAGATATGAGAAAGTATAGTAAAAAGGAAATGAAGGGGAAAAATCAAATATCTTATATTATAAGAAAAAAATAACTTAAAATTTTTTAAGCATAAATATATAAACAGAAATCCATATATGGAAATCAGTTAGAATCCACCTATTAGAATGAAAAATATCAAAAAGACAAATATTGAATTTAAATTTAGAAAGGGATTCAGGGGATTGATGTTTAGATACACCAATATAAACAAAATAATAAATATAAATATTATAAATACGTACTCTAATACTTTGAAAACAAAATATAAACATTTAAATAGACAAAAATAAGTTGGGATTTACCGACAACAAAAATTCAAAAATTAGATTTACATATCATAACGTTTACTATCAATTTTGATGTCACAGATCTGATACTCACTCAATTTTCTTTTATTATTATTATTATTATTATTATTATTATTATTATTATTATTTAGTTTCTTTAGATGCAAATCTCCATCGAAACCAATCCATTCGTAAATCATCTCTGTTATTGCAGTGATACTATCTTTGAAATCTCAAATAATGGTGCCTTCCTCGTAATCTAATTATATATGTTATATCAAGTTAAGTCATGGAATTTTGTTAGTGAATACTAAATTTAGTTTTCCACCAATATTACAATCTTTTTAAGTACATTCTATTGTATCTTGTTCAAATGAACGTAAATACTTTGATTAATGGGTTTAAATTTATGGGTTTTTCAACACATGGATGTGTAATAAGAAATTGCTTAGCATCTATTTTTGTTATATTAGATTTTAGTTAACACCGATGAAATAATATTTGACTATCATATTTTAGAAATTGATGTGATTTTTACATACTAAATAGGGTTGGCAAAAAAACCTGCGACACCTCGACTTGATCGAGTCAGAGAATCTGATTTGATCGAAGACGATGGTCAAACCGAGGATATTCCTTGGGTACCCATTTGGGGTCGGGGCGGGTATCCCCAACCTCAACCCCGTCCCAATATATCCCGACAGCCCCCGTTAATATATATATATATAAGATGTCTCGCTTAGTCACTCTCGCCCTCTCGCTGGCTCTATCTCTCTCCCTTTCGCTGGCTCTGTCTCTCTCCCTCTCGCTCTTACTCTCGCGCTCTCTCTCTCTGTCTCGCGCTATCTCGACCAAAGACAAACAATTAACAATTTGTTTAAAAAATAAAATAAAAGTCGAAATTACTATTTACTAGCCAGTACTCACGCCACACCAAACCTTAATTACATACACCTCATTTTTTAAAATCTATGTTTTTTTCTTAAGCTACAGCAACTCTCTCTCACAATCTCGCTCTCTCTCAGTCTCACTCTCTCTCACAGTCTTGCTATCTCGTTCTCGGGAATGGGTCCCCATGAAGACCCATTTTCCCGATGGAGAATCCCCATGCTAGTCCCCACCTACAAATGGCGGGGGCGAGGATGGAGAAAATTCCTCCCATGGGGCAGGGATGGGAACCCCCACTCGCTCTACTCCTGTTGCCGACCCTAATATCAAAGTTTCTTCATTTACAACTTAGTTGGAAATTGGTCTTTGACTAATATAATATACATGGATCTAATTTAGTTTTCAAATGCTCTTAAAAATGCCCATGGTTAATTCTTTAAATGTAGATTTTTTTTTTTAATTTTTATTTTCTCTTAAGTAATGACGATTTTTTGTAAGTTGGAACAAGATTATATATACTTTCAAACATATAACCTTTTGATTAAAAACGAATGTTATATCATAGTTGAGATATATTATTGTTTGGTTGATTAGGGTCTTTTTAATATTTTAAGTTAGTCTTTGTTCAAATAAAATAATACAAGCATTATTGATGTGTTCTATACTCTATTTCTCTCTCGCTTTATATATATTTTATTTTAAAGTTCGCCACTAACCTAATTTATAGGAAAAGAAAGAGGTCCCAATAATCTAATCGAACTCAAAGTTGGGGAAATTTACTATAAATCGAAAAATAATATGAAATTTCCCTTTCAAATGCGTGGTCTAAATTTAAAAAGATCACAACATACCCGTGGAGAGAGAATTCAAGCGAGCAAAATAGTAATAATAATAATAATAATAATAATAATAAACTAAAAAGAAAAAAGAAAAAAAGTGAGCGAGAAGGACCAAAGAAAAAGGCGTGGCCAAATTGGAGGGTTAAAGGACAGAATTGGTCACTGTTGGTATTTGAGATCAACAACTCACCGTAAAAGACAAAAGCACTGTTGGACCAACTGGGCCCCACCACTCTTTATCCTGGGCCCACCCTCTCTCTTTCCCCTTTCCTCCACCAACCCAAAACCCGATGCTGGTAAAAAGGAAAATTTTAAATTTTAAATTTTTTTATTTTTTATTTTGATTTATAATTTGGAACTTTCTCAATTTTTTTTCTATATATTTTGAGTTTTGATACCTTTGAAAGGTTTGGTTTAGTCTTTCTAGTTTTTGCTTTTGCTAATTTTGATCTTTATATCATATAAACAGATTGTTTGGCCTTTAAATCTAAATAAATAACTAACGCATGGTTTGATGATTATTTAAAAAAAATTCTCAACAAGCTCTAATGAAACCATTTTTAATTTTTTTTCTTATTAGTATTTGGGTGAAAATTTTAATACTTCATCCTTTGGACATAATATAATGTTTCAACTATGTCCAAGTTAACATAAAGGATGATGTTATTTTTTTTAATTCTTTTTAAATTTTATACGTCAGGAAAAAATTAATTCATAATACTAAATTTTAGAATTTACTAATTAAAATTAAAATTAATAATTACATCAATAATAAACTTTTACAAATGAATCAACTTACATAATTTGTAATTGATTTTCAAGTTATTTTTGCTTAGTTTCATTTAACATCAATGTAAAATAACTTAAATAAAATAATCATTTTCTAATAATATCATTATTTTAAAATTATTTTTAAATATAAAATTTACATATTAAAAAAAAACACCAATAAATAAAAAATCATGCAAATTTAACGAAACTTGTAATAGATACTTATATTACTCTCTAATTTATGCCCATAGTTGTGTTTATAGAATTTTTGTCCACATATAAAAAAGTTATAAATAAAATTCTAATTTAAAGCTTAAATTGATTTATTTATTTAGGGATACTGATTTATTTTTTTTTTCTCCCAATGATATATATGACAAGGGCAAAGATGGAAAGAGAAAGACGAGGTAAAATGAGAAAATGAAATATTTTAGAAAAAAATTGTATAAAAGTTGAAAGGATAGAAATAAAATTAAGCGAATAATTTTTTTAATTTGAAAAAAGAAAAAAGAAAAGAATTTATAAACTGGAAAATAATTTTTTATTACACCACAAAAGATTCCGGCTCCAGCACCCAGCTGCTGGTTATTCTTTCCTGTCACTCTCTCTCATTTCCAAAAGCTTTTCTTTTTTTCCTCTCACCCAAACAGTGCGTTTCTCTCATCCCCACCGAATTTGGATTTTCCAGGTTCATCTTCTCTCTCTCTCTGTCTCCTCTGATTTCTTTCTTTGTTTCTTAAATCCTTCTATTGCGTGTTGTTCTCAACTCATTTTTGTCTTCATACTCTTCGCTTCTGAACCAAAATTTTGGTCCCATATCCTCTTTGCGCCATATCTATAGCTTCTGCCTTACTTGTGGCTCATTTTTCTTTCCTATTTATCGCTTTTGTTTCATTAGAGATTGCTGAAGCTTCGGTTTGGATATACGCTTTGATTGATTTTGGAAGGGTACACTGTGTCACTTTGAATTGCTTGGTGGGAGAGGAATCTGTTGCTTCGTTAAATGCTCTATACTTTACCGCTTTTTTTGGTTTTGTTGGTAATAGGATTAGAGTTGAAATTAGGGTTAGGGCCTTAGATTTCGGGATCGAAATGCCTCTGGTGGAGGCAATGGTTTCGGATCCTGTTGATGGTGTACAGTATTCGTTTGCCAAGGAATACAAAGGCCCACCGGTGCCGTATGATCTTCCTCAGGCTCTTCCGATCAACGTGGAGCGGATTCCGGTGGCTGCAGTGGTAGCTGAGGTTCCGTTTACTCATAAAATGTCTTTGCCGGTTGTTCAACCGATTTTAGCGCAGGATGTTCTGAGTAAAAAGTTCTCTAAAGAATTGGAATCTGCTGGAGGGAAGTCTGTGGTTTCACCTACATCTGTTATCGCCTTTGATCAGAGTACTGAGGATTGTCGCAGGTGTCTGTCGAAAGAATCAGATTCTGGCTCTGAAAGAACTGTTTCACCAACTTCGGTTATTCCCTTCGAGGACAGGGCAGTGAGTAATCATGGGTGTCAATTGTCTGGTGACTTGAGTAGTTCAGGTGCTTTGGAGTTTTCAAATGGGCAAATTGTTTCTGGCGAACTGTCAGATGTTGGCAACTGCTCCAGGGCTTTTGCCTGCTCATCGATTAGTCATGGAAACTCTTGCGAGTTATTAGGTGACGCTGGGAGCTCGTGCACAATTGAGTTTTCTGGAAGCTTTAATAAATCGCAGCGAAGCTCATGTTCTTTGAGAACTTCAAATTGTAGGAAGGAAAGCATTGATTTCAATGATATCAGTCAAGTTGACTGGGTTTCTACAGAATCAGTATTGAGTACTGACTATCCATCTTCCCGGGTTTCATCTATGAAAGTTGTAAATGAGGGAGGTGGTGATGGTAGGCGGTCAGCTGTAACATTTATTGACCCTGAGTCTGATGATACATATAATGAAGACTACAGTCAGGATGGGCCAGAAACATTGCGAATGAGAAGAGAACCTCTAAGAAAAGGAAAGAGAGGATCTTGTTATCGATGCTGCAAGGGGAACCGCTTTACTGAAAAGGAGGTCTGCGTTGTCTGTGATGCCAAGTATTGTAGCAACTGTGTGCTTAGAGCTATGGGTTCCATGCCTGAAGGTCGCAAATGTGTTACTTGCATAGGTTTTCCTATTGATGAGTCTAAGCGAGGAAATTTGGGGAAATGTTCCAGAATGCTTAAGAGACTGCTGAATGAGTTGGAGATTCGACAGGTTATGAAGGCTGAGAAGTGTTGTGAGGCGAATCAGCTACCACCAGAGTATGTTTGTGTGAATGGGGAACCTTTATCTTTCGAGGAGCTTACAATGCTACAGACCTGCCCCAACCCACCAAAGAAGCTAAAACCGGGAAATTATTGGTATGACAAAGTTTCTGGTCTTTGGGGAAAGGTGAATCTTATTACCTTGAGTTTTTCTCCATTTCTTTTATTTTCTTTCTGAGGTGTAATTCTTGGTTATGCAATTAAACTTTCTAATCTATATAACAGGATGGACAGAAACCTTCGAAGATAATTACTCCTCATCTTAACGTTGGGGGGCCTATTAAGGCAGATGCTAGCAATGGAAATACAAAGATTTTTATAAATGGCCGAGAAATTACAAAAGTGGAGCTCCGTATGCTGCAGGTAAATTTTGTAAATTTAACGTTTGTATCTAGCATAAGTAACTTCTAAAACTAAAGGGGAACATTTGATCATTGTAGTTGGCTGGAGTTCAATGTGCTGGTAATCCACACTTTTGGGTCAATGAGGATGGATCGTACCAAGAGGAGGGTCAGAAGAACACCAAAGGGTACATATGGGGGAAGGTACTATCTTGTGGAAATAGATAGTTAATTTAGCTTTTAGCTTACATTTGTTGGTTTAATTGGTCATATACTTGTTTTTAACTTCTTGATTACATTTTAGGCTGGAACGAAGCTTGTTTGTGCTTTGTTATCACTACCAGTTCCTTCTAAATCTTCATCTTATTCTGGGGAACCAGACAGCAACCTTATTTACAGAACTTTTCCTGACTACGTTGGTCTTCAAAAGCTCCTTTTAGTTGGTTATGATGGATCTGGGACAAGTACTATATTCAAGCAGGTAGTCTCTACTTGGTCAATTGAGATTATGGTGCATCATATGTGATCTTTTAATATGTAGTTTACCTTTCTAAGATATGGTTCTCTAGTCTCCTTTATGAAGAATTGTTGGTTATATTATGTTGCACGTAGTATTCAACTAGTTAGGAGAAATGATGTTCCATTTATTTTATCTTTGAGATAACTGTGTGTACTCTGTATATTTCTTTAGTCATCTCAATCTTGTCCACGATGCACTCTTTGGTTGCAAAGCTTTGGTAGTTCAATTGAGTCAGCAATTTCATTTTCTAAATGCTCTTGCAGGCCAAAATTCTATATAAGGATGCACCTTTCTCTAAAGATGAACGTGAAATTATTAAGTTGAAGATCCAGAGCAATGTGTATGGTTATCTTGGCATAATTCTTGAAGGCCGTGAGCGATTTGAAGAGGACAGTTTGGCTGAAATAAGGAGAAAACCATCTGATGAAGTTGACCCTGCGGGTAGGAGTTATTATTGATTCTTGTCTCATTATCTATTCAAGGCATTAGACAAAGTTATTGTTCAGGAGCTTGCTAGTCATCTTGAACAGCATAATGACTCTTTTTAGATTTAGTATTCCTGCATCTGTCAAATTGACAATTCGTGTTTTAATGGTATATTATTTTTTCATTTTTTAAATAACAGCAGCTCACCTCCACGGGTGGCAAAGGTGCAGGGTTTTTACATACCTATAGAGAGAGGTTGAGTGTTTGAACAGTGAGCTTAATAAGGCAAACTCTTATATCTTCTGGGTCTAAGCCTTGGGGTAAGCATGGATCCGTGGGAGTGGGCCAGTAGTGCTGGTTTATCAGGACAAAAAACAGATCATGTAGGGCCTGGAGCCAAGGATATGAAATTTTTTTTACTACTTAGACATGAAAAGCTCTGGGCTATGTATCAATCTATCTATATATGTCTGTGTGTATGTATGGATGTTATTGCTTTTTGGTGATTTACTCGACAATGCTAGATTTCAATCTCCAGACAATTTGTGGCTTGCTCTGTTTAGTAGTTTCTGTATTCCAGGTTTAACTGTTTGACAACTAGAGTGTGGAGTGGTTAATCGTTTACACAGTGGTGCATGCTTAGCTCCTGTATGCGTCATAGCTGTGTAATGTACTCACTGTTGGACTTTGCTGGTGTTATAGTTAGCATTTTTATTATTATATAAAATGCTAGATTGGTATTTAATTTGTTGAAATGAATTTTTGTGCTAAAAGGAGGGAGCTCCAGTGTTGGTTCTGAGAAAAACATGTACTCAATTGGGCCAAGATTGAAAGCATTCTCTGATTGGCTGCTCAAGACTATGGTATCAGGAACTTTGGAGACTATTTTTCCTGCAGCTACTCGAGAATATGCACCATTGGTTGAAGAGTTGTGGAATGATGCTGCTATTCAGGCTACCTACAAACGAGGAAGTGAGTTGGAAATGCTGCCGAATGTTGCTCATTATTTCCTAGAAAGAGTAAGATCTTGTGGTGTTGTGTCTTAACTTGTTTAAGTTTATTTAATCTTGAAAATCTTTTATGTTCCATTAATTTTTTTTATATTGGTTTACTGCAAAGCTGTAAATCTTGCATATAGTAATTGCCATTATAGATTCTAGTATTATGTGTTTCTCCAGGTAGTGGACATATTGTCAACCGATTATGAACCTTCGGACTCAGATATCCTATATGCAGAGGGTCTTATTTCATCCAATGGGCTTGCTTGTGTAGATTTCTCATTTCCACAACCTGCACCTGATGATGATATAGACACTGCTGATCAGCACAACTCTTTGCTTAGGTGAGTAATAATACATAGAGGTTTATCTATTTACTTACCTTTCCTGAGTATGAGTGTCGTACGCTTTTGCATGCTCTGTTCCTTCACTCCTTATTTTATTTTTATTTTTCAATTAGCTTCAATAAAATTCTCAAGTTTTAGGTCTCCCTATTTAAGTGACTCCTTGTACCTCCTAAAAGAAGTGGCTCTTAATCGCTGGTTGTACTCATTTTGATTGGTTTGTCAGGTATCAACTTATTAGAGCCCATGCGAGAGGAATTGGTGAAAATTGCAAGTGGCTGGAGATGTTTGAGGACATTGGGATTGTTATTTTTTGTGTCTCTCTAAGCGACTACGATCAGTTTTCCATTGATGGAAATGGAGATTCTGTGAATAAGATGTTACTTAGTAGGAAATTCTTTGAAAGCTTGGTTACTCATCCGACCTTTGAACAAATGGACTTCCTTGTATTACTGAACAAATACGATCTGTTCGAAGAGAAGATTGAACGGGTACCATTAACTCGGTGCGAGTGGTTCGAAGATTTTCATCCAATGATCAGCCGCAACCGCTCTAACAGCCAGAACACTATAAACAGCAGCCCCTCTTTAGGGCAACTCGGTTTCCACTACATTGCAGTAAAATTCAAAAGGCTTTTCACCTCATTAACTGGGCGGAAGTTATATGTTTCACCTGTGAAGGGTTTAGAGCCTTATAGCGTTGATGCAGCTCTTAAATATGCAAGGGAGATAATGAAGTGGGATGAAGAAAGAACCAACTTTAGCTTGAGTGAGTACTCAGTCTACAGCACAGAGGAAAGCTCGTTTTCTCACTAATGCTTTAGAATCAGGGGTGGCGTGTAGAGTGGGTACAAATGCTATACCAATACTAATTTATGTTGTTGTACATATGATAGCTTTGTAAATGAACAAGATAAGCCTGTTCCTTCCACAAGTAATTGCAGCTGTAAGTTTGCAAAATACCATTTTGGTAGTAGTGGCAGAGAATTAGTGTTCAATTTTCAATATTATATTCGACCTATTTTGGGATAGGTTTTCAGAACTTCCCATCAGTGTTATTACTTCTTGTAGCTTTTCTTATTAAGAGCATCACTTTTATACAACCTCTCAAATCTCAACTCCTCTACTAGAGTTTTGCAAACTATCCCTGAGAGCCACTTTAGAAACTACAGTAACATATCATTTTTTTAAACAATAGATCCCAACCATACTCTAAACATTCTGACTTAACAATGAAGCATGTATAGTACAGCAACACGAGTATTTTACAGGAAAATTATACAAACAAGAATAAAACAAGGGAGATTCAGATGCAAGATGCATACAAGGTATCATCCCTCTGGCACCATTGCTGCCTGTTTTTCTTGAGTTATTTCCAGGCTGCGGGTGATTTTCACCTTTAGTTCTCCGCAAAGGTTATTTGAATCAAGAACAAACTCAAATATACATTCGTCATCTTCTCTCAAGCTATTTGCCCTGAAGAAAGCAGGCCAGCCAGTGGTCAATGCAAACCGACCACGGCTAATTGGCTTCGCTGTCACCAGCCATGACCTGCCCCTTTCATTTACAATAACCAAATTTGGCTTCAGTGAGATGTTATGTGTAACCATCACCGTTTTAGGAATATGCTGCAATCATAACCCATTTCATTAGAAAAAGCCAAATTTGTGAAACTTACAAGGGATTAAAAAGAAATACTTGGGATAAAATCATAAGCATGAATTGAAGCCATAAGCAAGAACTCAGCCTTTTCATTGAATTTCCAGCTGCATATTATATCACTAATAAGGGATTAAAAAGAAAAAGATACATTTCCATGTGTGATGGCATTATAAGATTATAAAAATCAGCAACTTTAAACAACTCACATGCAATCCTTGAATGTGTCGGACATCAATGTTTATGCTACAAGTTCAATCAATTTCCTTTATTGTTTTCATCAGACTATCGTAGTTAACTTCAAAATGCTACAATAAAGCTATCAGATTAATGAACTTACAATAGCGTTATGCGACCAACGCTTAACTATGAGCTCGAAGGTTGGTGATTCCGTCGAAATATGTTCTGCAGTCTTAGAGGGACTAAGTTCTTCAAGATTTGATGTTGATCTTCTCCTTGATTTAGGGACAGTGCCTGTAAAGCACCAAAAAGATTTGGGGCATTTAAATACATGCCTATGCATGGAAGAGAGATGTATATAGAGCAAAAATTGGTGAAAACTTGTCACCTGAACTATCAGTGGATCTAACATCTGAATCACTTCTTTTGCAACGAGTTAATGATGTACTATAATTGTGCTCAGGTTGGGGCTCGTCTTTGACCTTCACAACCGGGAAAGGACATCCGGTTCTTGATACTCGCTCTTTCTTGCATCCATTTTTACTAAATATCTTAACATCAAACATATGACTCCCATCGTATTGGAAAACTAAAAAGTCTCCAAGTTTCAAGAGGTGGCTCTCAACAAATTCTTGCCAGCCATCCTTGAAAAACACAACATTCTTCAGTTCTTCCAAGGTAACATGCCAAGATTGTCCGCTTTGATCTCTGATAACAGCTTCACGTGGTATTCTTCCATTAAAATACTTCACAAAAGCAGGTGGTATACTCTACAATTCAAGACCATGAACAAAACTTAGAGGCATTGGTCACTTTACACCTTGTGTACTTTAGAGATGAATATATATCCACACGTAACCTGCAATACAAAACTTTTCATTTTCATTCCCCCCTTTTTTCCAGTTAACCTTGAGCTTACTTCAACTGATTTCATGAGATGACTACCTCATCTCAATACGATTAGAATTAGAACATGTCATGTAGATTAATTAACATGGTTGTGTTCATCTTGCTTTCCCCTTTCCATTACTTTCTGTGAGAAGAGCACTTCCCTTGAGAAAAAAATAGAAGGGAAAAAAACCATGCCACAGAAAAACATAAGCCAACACAATTTACATAGTAAGGATGATTCAAGTACTTATAGACGGGAGCTCCGTTGGTCAATAATAGAAAACAGAGAAATATTACAAAAAGACTTGCCCACAAAAAGTCTGCCAGGAGGAATTGAAATATTCTAAACTCCAACCTTTATCCAAGACCCTTCTACACCAGAAAAAGTACATTTTTAAACTAGAAACAACTACTCTCTTTTGGGTGGGTGGGGGGGAAGGTATACACAGGCGTACCAAAAACCAAACCCACAACAAAGAAACATCCTTCTACAGAATAGGATTCCAACTATGCAAAATTACATGTCTTCAAAATCAAAGCTCACAAAGAAACATGAGGGCGAACAAGAGAGCAAACCTCATTAGGGTCCCTATCCCCCCTAAAAGTCCTATTATTCCACTCCCCTCGCAAGGTCCATAAGATTGCAAACACCTTAGCTAGGCCACAAGCCATAGAAAGTAGGGGTGTGCAGCGATCGGTCGAGTCGGAGTCATTTTTTTTATCAAACCGCAACAGAACCAACTATGATCAGTTTAATAAATGTTCGAACCGATCTCGATCGTCAAGAGTGAAAACCGGTCTTCGGTCAGTCAGTTTAGATAGGTTTTGTCTTTTTTTTATTATTTATTTTATTTATTTTATTTTTTTAATATTGGTTTGAAATTTTCTCAAACCAACACCGACCAAGTCCCTCCTCTTCTCTGACCAACCACTTTCGGTTTGGTTGGCTCGGTTTTTCTGTCTATCATTCCCTACGAAGGAGATTGGGGAGGAACTCCTCAATCAAAACACCCAAATAGATATAGTTCCCAAATAGAACTTGCAAACTCTTGCAATTCCAAAGGATATGATCCAGATCCCCCTCCGCCTTCCAAAAGTAAAAGTACAATTAATTCTTCCTATCCAAATACTCTGTAAGAATTGATCTTCTTAGCAAACGAAAACCTATATAGGATATAGTTCACATCTCACGACACCAACTTGTAAAGAATGCACTAGGGAGATAAGGAAGATTTCTGAATAAAGCGTAAGTTGAAAGTTCTCTCAACTGCAATAAAGCTCAAGTTAACCATTTAAGGGATTCAAGAGAGGAGAAGGAAAAATCAAGATTAGTGGTAAGAGAAACAAGACAGAAGGAACTCAACAATGCTGTTGCCCATATTCAAAAGCAAGCAATTTTAACATGAAATCTATCGATGAGGCTTACACTCCATAGTATGGGAACTCACACCATCATAACCTATCCACATTGCCTAATCTTGTTGCTTTCTGCTAAAATCTATACGAAGATGGTAAAGGGTTTCCTGTTTTACATTATTCTATTAGCTTTTCTTGTTAAAACAGAGCACCCTTTCTTCAGTATCTCCATGAAACTCCAGAAACACAAACGCGGGTGTAATTCCATCGACCAAAAATAAAAAAAGAAAGAGATTGAAAAAGTAAACAAAATAGAGAGTATACCATTCGCAAAGAACTGGAATTGGGGAAAAAAACCTTGAAGAACTCAAGGCTAGAAGAGATTCGGCTGAGGGGATCCACTAATGCCATTTGACTCTTGGCCATGCTCAACGAGTAGCCCTCAAAAGTTAAACCCAACCCAAAAGAAATATCAAAAGAGGGATTTTTGATTTGTTGAACCGAACCCTTGATAGGAACTTGCAAGAACCAGTACACTTTGGTCAGTGGGTCAGCTTGCTTTCGTTTAACTCCGCCCACATTCCCAAATAAATGAAACGGAGTTGTTGAAGCCAAAAAAGGTGCTACGGCTGGTCTTCATGCATCTGCTTACATCAAAGTAACTAATAGCAACAGTTGTTTTGTGGAACAGTTTGACAAATGGACCCTTTGAAGGGAACCATTTAATTTGAAAACCCTTCTCTTTATATATACTGTACGAAAAGAGAATCTTTGAGCTTTCTTTGATATGCTTGATTCAATTACGTATCTAACACAGATTCTTTAAGATTCGCTAGACTATCATTCCCATGTTTCATTTTTGGAAAATAAATTTGTTCATATGTTACTTGTTAAATTACAAATTTACAAATATAGTCCTCCAAATTGCATCTACTCAACATTTTCTTTCTTTTTTTTTTTTTAATAATAATAACAATAACTTAGATTGAATTTGTGCTTAATAGATCATAACATATCAAATTTGTTTCTTATATATCTATGAATTTTTAAAAAGTGAGAACATATTAACACTTTAAAATTCAATAATTTTTCTCTTTACAGTATGTGAGGTAGGAGAATTAAACCTTCCGACTTCAAAATTAATAGTAAGCAAGTTATATTCATATCAACATTCAATGACCTATTAAAAACCACAAAAATTTAAAAATTAAACTTATAATTTAACTCAAATTGTTATAAATAGAATTTTTCTCCTCATTCCAACAAAGAGAGACATTTTATAACATACTTCAATGTAAAAAACTACTCATTCATTCTCATTATCACATTTTATATGCTCTCTTTTATTTTTATTCAATTTTTTTAATATAATTTTTTAATCACAAATTAGAATCTAGAGATTTGAACTTCCAACTTCGAGAGAAGAAGAATTTAGTTATTCTCCATCTTTTCTTCATACAAAGGGATGAAGATGCAAAAGCGGAGAAAATTGCTTGTTGAAGAAAGCCCATAGAACGATTCCAAGATCACGCTGGGATGAGACATGTACAACTTTGAAGAAGAGCCATGATAAAGAGAGAAGAAACAGCATGAAGATTTCTATCTTTTATTTATTTTAGACTAAATGCCAGATCACTGGCATGTTAACAAATTAACAGAGAATTAACAAGAAAAAAGTTTAGAGACTAAAACGAACGTTCTAAAAATGTTCAGAGACCAAAATAGAACAAAACTCAAAGTTAGATCCTCGAGAAGAATATTCTTAATAGTTAGATCCACCAAACTAAATACATAATTAATCATTTGGCATATCCACCATCAATCAAGGTCAAAATTGAACACAAGTCTTATTAATGAACATCATACAACTTCTGCTTTAGCTGTGGGAGAGTGGTTAGATTGTCCTTCATGCACTTTGGCATGATAAATTATTGAATCAATTGGCAGTTGTTTGGCTCATTTTCCCACCATCGTCATCGCATTGCCATCCTGATAGTTAAATTTTCTTGTGTAATTTTCAACAAAAACGTTCCCATTTCCATCTTCATCTTCCTCGTCGTCTTTATCGTGGCTTCCTACAATGCTTGCTTGATTCGATTCAAAAGTTCATATCAAGTAACAATACATGAATATATAATAAATACACATACAAAAAGCGTTATTTTAGAGAATGATTTACCTCGTCTTTTCAGGATCTGCAGCTTCATTTACATTTTCACATACTTTTGAAAAGAGATTCTTTAGGTTATCTATGTCATGAACCAAACTGCCCAAAATTTCCTCTATGTTGACTATCTTAGTGAACAAAAAATTCTTGACGCCGTCATTTGAAACAGACTGTGGTCCTTTCAAATTACAGTAATCATTGTTGTACGAAGTTCTAGCATCACTGTTGTGTTCTTGATCCACTGGCGATTTACCCTTTTCTTTTGATGGCTTAACCCCACCAAATGGTATCATATATGGCATTTCCATTTCTGTTTTTGTTGCTATAAGAGGCTGAATATCAAACTAAACAAAACAAAACGAAAGAACACATGCCACAAATCAGTTTATTAGGAATTTTCAATTACCAATTACATACACTATATATTTGTTTGTATACTCACAGAATCAGATTGAAAAACCTTCTCTGAAAGGTCCTTCCACTCTGGATGAACATCCGCTGCCCAATTGTTCATTCTAGGTGTGCCAAAGGAGACCCTCGTTGCAACAAAATTTGAATTTAATGCGAGTAAGGGGATGGTCTCGTACGCCCACACGAGCAAGGCAAATGGAAATCCACCAATCCCTATTGCTGAAGCATCATTGCTTTTTATGGCTTTTTTCACAAAATCTATTGTAATCTCATAAGAGATTCTCCCCCATGGATACTTGTCAAACTGTTCCTTGTCATCAACCAATAATGTATATTCATGATTTATTCCTGTCCTTATTTGCTTACCAAGTATAAACATCTCTAGAATGTATAGCTTTGCCATTTTGACAACATCTTTGTTTCTCCCTTTATCCATTTCTGTGAACACCTCATGTAATTTTGTCCTTCTAATAGTTTTCTCACCACCAAAATACCTCCTGTTAAACTTAGCTTTTTGAATTTTGGACATATCAATTGCTGGTAGTTCTCCACAATTCAAACCTGTTATCAAGGCAAACTCCTTCATCCCAAACTTATGTATTCTACCCTCTAGATTGAACCATAGTTCGTTACGGTTTTTAGAACAACATTGACGTCTAATCAAATGATAAAAGAGTTGGGATGAGAACTTGGTAATCTTCAAGTCTAAGAAACTTCCAAAGCAGCTTTTCTTAAACTTCCTTAGTTGCCTTTCATTCAGTGTATTCTTTATCATTGAGATAACATCAAGCTTACTATACAAATTTATCCGCTGACTAGTTGACCAGCTACTCCTTGGTAATAATAATGGGTACTCCTGTCATCAGAACATAAACAAAAGTAAATATCCAAAACTGTATAGTATCTAATCAAATTGAGAAAGATATAAATAACCTACCTTATAAACATCCACCTCATCATCATGTTCAGAAGGCGTACCAGAAATTCTTGATTTCTTTACCCTCTTTGATCGTGTCTTTCTCTTACCATCGTCCTCCTGCTTTCACATATGTATATATAAGAACCCCATTACATAGTTTACAAGTAAATGGGCATTTAAATTATAAAAACTAAGATCTCATTTAATAACCATTTGGTTTTTGATTGTTCGGGTTCTTTTAACAACTTTTTAACAATGGTCTCATCCTTTTCTTGATAAATTTTGAATTCTTAGCCAAATATCCTAAAAACAAAAACAAAATTTTTAGAACTTTTTTTTTTTTTTTGTTTCCAAACCTTGATATGGATTTTGAAAACATTATTAAAAAGTAAGATAAGAAAACAAAGAAAATCATAGATGGAAGTATTTAGAAGTTTAATTATGGACTAAACTTTTTTACCTTGGATTGTTCAGAAATTTTCTTCTGTTGCTTTGTTACCACATTCCTCTTAGAGTCCTGATCCGTATCAATTTCGGAAGTCTCTTCGTTTTGTTCTTGCTATAAAATATATATGTTTCAATAACACATCATTAACAAGTAATTTGAAAGCTTACAAACTTGGAAATAAAATCTACCACTTCAAAGCTCGTTGTGTCTCTCGATTTTCTCTTTTTCATCTTTCTGGTAGCCTTGACAGTTACAGGGGACTGTTTTTCCTGTTTGATATTATTCTCTTCAATATCAAATAAATTCCCACCAAGCTGCTGTTTCAATTTTGGCAGCAAGTAAGAACTAAGAAAGATATCTAAAAGTCATAAGTAATGGTAAATGAAGTTATATATTCACCTCAGTAATATTCATATTATTCTCTTCAATACCAAATGAATTCTCACGAAGCAGTTTGAATTTTGGCAAGAAGTAAGAACTAAGAAAGAAGTCTAAAAGTCATAAATAAAGGTAAGTGAAAGTTATATATTTACCTCAGTGGTAGTATCCATATTATTCTCTTTAATATCAAATGAACTCTCACCAAGCTGTTTTAATTTGGGCAGCAAGTAAGAACTAAGAAAGATATCTAAAAGTCATAAATAATGGCAAATGGAAGTTATATATTTACCTCAGTAGTATCCATATTGGCTGATTTCCTATTGTCTTCTTTATCTGTTTGAGGGGGTTGATACTCCAAATACAGTATTTCTTGTGATTGACTAATAGGTAGTTCATTTGTCTGTTGCATTTAAAATCATAAAATAATAGTTATATATCCCATTTACTCATGATTCTTAAATAAAAATGTATATCTTACTATGTCCATATCAACTCCTTCACTTAGAATATCCTCCTGAAGGTCATCATCTTGGAAATATTGATCATGTTGTTGACTATCAACTCCCTATGAATAATGTAAACGTTAAAGATCATCCACAATAATATATTATAAGATCCCAAGAAAGAATTTAAAAGTTATGCTCTACCTCATGCTCAAATTGAATGTATTTTGGTTCTTCATTTGCGGACGATGAATGGAATTGGCTACAAGTCATCCCCCTGCTATGTTCTCGAAATTGGCTATACTCAATGTACTTTCTAACTTCTGGATTTATTCGTACTGTATAAATGACCAAAATTTGTCACAATATAATTCTTTTCCACGGATTTGTGGGATTAATGAGTAAAACCAGTATACCAAAAGGAAAATTGAAGAAAACAAACTAAAACTTATTTACCTGGAATTATCTCGAAGGGTTCAATCCTGAAATTCTCTATTCCAAAGAAAGGCATATAATGGAAGGGCTCCTCCACCTTGAATTATCATTGTCTGGGTTACTAAATGTAAATGGAAAACACATTTCGTATCTTCACATTCTAAGAAAAATCTAACTTTTGTCATTTTATGCAATTTCGAGTATTTGATTACTATTATTTTAAGTTTCAAAATATACTAACTAGATAAGATGAAAATATCAGCATTACACCATAAGAACTTTTGGCACCTACAAAAGGAAATTTGATTTTGGCTATACATCCTCAACATTAGTTATCTATATTTCTTGGTAAACACTCTCTACACGTGGTGGACTATTGTTGTAGATATTTTCATTCCAAAAAGGATCTAACAATTTTATAATTCAATACTGCAATCTTTACATATAATTCCATATATAATTCACGAGGCACAAAAAATGTGGATTATTAACTTGAAATGAAGCTGAAACGAAATTGCAATTTGCAAGGATGGCAAGGATTTAAACTCAGGATCTCGCTATATATATATATATTAAATCACCACATTTAGATACACAACAAAATTTGACGAAAGAGAGAAGGACTTATCTGAATTTCCCTAGTTAAAGAAAAACAAAATCACCGTACAACGAAAATATGGTTCTGCTATCCACTTCTTCAATGCAAAGCAAGAGAGCGGCGTGTAATTTTGACATTTAATTGTTGGCATACATTTCCCCTTTCAAGAACAAACTCAAAGTCACATTTGTCATTTATTCTCAACTTATGGTCGGTGTAAAATTTAGACCATCCAGCAGTAACAGAAATACGATTCTGGCTAGTGAAAGAGACTGTTGCTGGCCACAATGTACCCTCTTCATCCCTAAGAACTATGTTTGGCTTCAACGAGATGTTCTCATCCCTCACCACACGTCCAGAAATATACTGCAATTCAATTCAAAACCATGACATCAGAAATGGAATTCTCTCCAACATCACTGAAAGCTTCAGACAAGCATTCGGTTGCCTGTAATCTCAATAGTAGCACAACCGGAAACACGAGAAGATTCTGATAGAAATTTGTTGAGTACATTTTGAAAATAGAATTTAATTATCAACTTCAAGCTTGTGAATTTAGAAGTGATTTTACATTGAAATATACAATGTTGGAGACCCTGAGTTAAATCCTTGCCATGTGGTTTTTAGCTTCATTTCTATATTGATACAACGTGTTGCGCCTCATGAATAGCATTGAAGTCTGAGCTCATACAGAGGCTATAACATCATCAAGTTATGAGAAACTGGATGTTCAATGCAACATCCAACTCAATTTCACATATGACAGTCTGACAGAGATGCATCAGCTAACTATAAGTTAGCAAGCTACTCAACCATAACAGTACTATTATAATCAAAATTTCTTAACAGAAGAACCGAAGAAGTTTGGAGAGTAATACTCACAATTGTCTGACGTGACCAGCGTTTCATCGTCCGCTCAAAGAAAAGCCCTCTTGGGCTAACCTGTTCTACAGAGTTCGAAGCATTACCGGCTCTACCACAATTTGAAGCTACAATGCTTTTTGACTTACGAACTGTATCTACAAAGCACAAATGAAAGAATTCTAAATCAGACCGAGAGATCATATATGTAACAAGGAATTGAAAAAATAGATGCCAGCCATTCTCATTTCTTTTCTCTTTTTAACTTGAAGAAAAGAGGAATATGTTTGGAAATCATTCTTGTTTTTATTCTTTAAAAGAAAGAAATAAATCTTAAGAATCCATTTTTTATACTTTTGACTTGAGTTTGTAATTCTTTTAGAGAGGAGAAACAAATTTTATTGATGAATGACATACAAGGAGTTCAGTGGTCTCCCAACACCAAGAGGTGAATTACAAAAGAGATGTCTAATTAGAAATCAAAGAAGGCATACTAATCTCTGAAAGGATGTGTATGTTTACACCAATACAAAGCATGAAAAAATATAAAATCAGGAAGCTACATGGAATATGTAATTGATGAGCTGAAAACAATGGAAATAACAGTCTCATTGAAGTTTTGAAAATTTAGAAACAGTACAAAAAACAAGAACAAGAAACCCTTTTTTTTTCTTTTTCAAATTTTGGATACATGCATCATGTTTCAAAAAATGAGAAACTAGTAGAACACACGACCAAAAGTATCTATTTTCACAAAACATGAAAATAAAAACAAACAAATACCAAGAAACCGAAGCACTACAAACCAGGCTCTAAGTGAAGCACACAAGTAAAACAAGAAGTATTCACCTGATCCAACTTGTAATCGCTTCCTCTTGTGAGAAATTGAAGGTTCGACATCTTCTTCCTCAACCACAGGCTCTTCTTTGACCTTCAAAATTGGAACAGAACTACCAGCATCTGCCACCACAACCTCCAAATTTGAAACAGAATTACCAGCATCTGCTGCCACAGCCTCCAGATTTGAAACAGAATTATCAGCATCTGCTGCCACAGCCTCCAAATTTGAAACAGAATTACCAGCATCTGCTACTATAGCCTCCGAATTTGAAACAGAATTACCAGCTTCAGCTATCTCAGCCTCCAAAATTGGGACAGAACTAGCAGCTTTTGCTGTCACTGCCTTCTTACATCCATTTTTACCAAATATCTTAACATCAAATGTACAGTGGCCGTCATATTGGAAAACTAAGAAGTCTCCATATTTCAGGGAATGGTAATCTACAAAAGTCTGCCAGCCATTCTTGAAGTACAGAAGGTCATCCAGTTTTTCCAATGTAATACACCATGATTTTCCCGTGTGATCTTGGATGGTAGCTTTTTCTGGAAAGGTTCCATTTAAATGCTTCATAAAAGCTGGCGGTATGCTCTGGAAATAAGAGATGAGGAATAAAATAAATGCAAACAGATAACAAAACAAATCATCTCACAAGCACGTCCATGTTATTTTATTTAACAACGCTGTGATACATTAAGATAATCAGTTATTTATATGAGCACAGGAGCCTCTTTCTCTTCCCGTCCACATAGCTTCCCACAAAATATATAATCAGTGAGTTAAACGCCAATGTCATGAAAATATTGGTCGAATGTCGAGGGATATTTCAAGAAAGATTGCGGGAATCACAAAAGCTGCTAAAAGTTATTCCCAATTATATATAAATTTAACAACATATTGGTGAGAATTCTCCACAGTTTGCTACTTGGTAAACTTTTTCATGATTGTTGTTTTCCATGAAATTAATCAACTAGAATTAAATGATCAACTCAAGCATGTCAGAACAGAGAGATCACACATAACTTTTCCGACCATTTTGTGTGCATGTGCAATGCAGAATCCAATAATGATCAAACACTCAAAAATAGAGCAATCCCATATCCTCTTTTGCCTAATACAGAAAAAGTAACAGAGCCAACTGTCAAACTTCACTGATCAACCTAAAAAACGAAAGGGGATAAAAGGCGGCGATGTGGTTCATCACACTCAAATAGACTCGAATTCATTGCGTTTCCGAAACCCAAAAATCAACAATCGTAAAAACAGAAGGAACAAAAGAAAACGGGGGAGAAGAAGCCCCATAAAATTTAAAGTTAGGGCACAATGTGGATGATTAAACAGAAAAAGACAGAGAGGAGAAACCATTACCATATGCAGCGAGGCGAAATCGGGAAGAAAAACCTTGAAAAACTCAAGGCTAGAAGCGGCTTCGTTGCTGCTGTTACTCATCATTCACACCAAAAGAAGTGACGATGAATAATCAGATAAGAATGCGAATAACAGGGGAAAGATTTTGGTACCGAAACAGCGGAAGAAAGCGTGAGACCACATGAAGAAGAACCGAAGGCGTGAAGAGCAAGAAAAGAGGGAATTTAAAAGAATTTTGTTCTTCAAATTTCAGAGTGTAGAACCCGTTGATACGTTACAGTTACACCACATGCATGCAAGTTTCGGCCTCCGGTGAGGGCTTATCTTTCTAGGGTTTCGGCAATTTTTTACTTTTTATCTTGAGTTAAAATATGAAAAACTTTTAGGGAAATTTTCCAGTACTATACTCTTGCGTACTACTAGATTTTTTACCGCAGTGTCTTACTCCTTTTAGAAAATCTCCAGTATAGCAAGTCAATTTTTTATATTATATACCTTCTATTATAGTGGTGTCCACTTTAATGTTAATGAATCTCGTTCTATTTTTAACAGTATATGTCAATAAACAGAGGAGTCTAGAAAATTATCAATTTTTCCGTGTATTCGACATATATCACACCAAATTATTTCTTCATATATCATGTGTCAAATTCATTTTACTTTTTTTTTTTTTTTTAAATATTTTATTCTTCTTTTGTACCTGAGATAACAATGAGACCATAAATGCATCATGGGACGTAGACTTTTAAAATATGATCTAAATTTAGTCGTTAATTTTAAATAAAAACGTAATTTAATTGACAATAGTTAAATAATAACAATGGACATACCGTGATTATATTTCTAAAAAAAAATGTTAAATAAAAGCTGAACTTTTATTTTGAGAAATTAACAATAAATTAAAACAAGGATTCTTTTTAAGATTTACAGTAAATAAACTAAAATCAAATTACAATTAAAACACACTGACTATGGTAATATTTTAATTTGCCATTTATATTGTAATGATAACATTTTATATACGGGGGGAAATGTGAATTAAGATCAAATGAAATATTCGATATCGTTCCGTACATATGAAAAGTTTCTTTTAGGTGTTTTCATGAAAGTCCCCAATTAAAAATGTTGTTTTAAACTATGAAAAATTACGCACTCTGCCCTATGATAATTTGAACTTCAAATAGACCCTGAAAATTTGAAGTTATCAATTTTTTTTGGGTTAACATTTGATTTTAGTTTTTATTTGATTATTAAAATTTAAAGAGGGGATGTCAATATGTCTGGTTCTCAAATTTTTAATTTAATTTTTAAAATTGATTTCTTAAGTTTGAAATTGATTTCTAATTAGTCCCCATCTATATTTAAAAATAAATAATTAAATAAGTCATTGAAAGATGCATGGTGTAAAAGTCTAGCTATCATAATTTAATTATTGTGCCATAACTGAAGCTATTCAAACAGGTACAAGTAAATTAAACGGTATTTCCATAGCAATTGGGTTATGTATTTTCAAATTATTGGGGGTATGGGATCTGTACTAGGCGAGAAAATCACATGTTTGATCGAGTATGCTACCAATCAATTTTTTACCTCTTATTTTAGTTTGTGCTTTTGGAGGAGCACGCATGCAAGAAGGAAGTCATCCTTCCATTACATTTAATTATGGACTCTACTTATCCAGTTTAAAAACTAATTTCAAGTTTTAGATACCATTTTTAAACAAATCAAATTTAATGGATAAAATATGTCACTTTTGAAAGGACAAATAAAAGTTAAATTCAAATATCGATGACCAAAAGCATTATCATAAAAAGTCAGGAAATTACTATAAATAAAAAAAAATATCAAATTATTTATAAAATAGAAAAATTTTGATAGACGTTTATTACTTGCGATAAAGTCTATTGCTGATAGACAGTAAAATTTTTCTAAATTTATAAATACTTTTGTTAATTTTGTTATATTTAAAATAACTCTAAAAATTGAATTGCCAAGTATAATTTTAAATTTTAAGACCAAATAGATTGAATTAGTATTCAAAACTTTCTGAAGGAAAATTTAAATAAATATATTAATTAAGGCCATTTATATGTTTTAGTTCTTTTAATTCTAAATTTAAAACAAAAATTCAAATTTTTGGGTTCAACAATTTTTTGATAAGATATTTGAATTGACCCCTCAATCCAAGCACACATGCTTTAAGCTAATTGAATTATGTTCTCGTCAGAAGAAAATTAATAAAAATAAAAATAAAGTAGAATTTGTACAAGATTTTTGTTAATTTTTTAGTACAAAATTTATGTTAAATTAAAAATATATATAATTTTTAAATTTTTAGACTTGTGTAGTATGTCTAAGTTTTTTAGTTTTGAAAGATGTTTAAATTTAAATTTTAGTTTCCTAATTTTTAATTTAGTTGAATGGAAGATTACATGATGAATCATTAGCCACCATATCATTATTTTAAAACAAAAACTACTTTGTGGTTTTATGAGTTTATTGTAAATCTTTTATATATCCACAAGCATAATTGAAGTAGAAAAATATTCACTCTCGTCTTCTAAAATCTCGTTAGCTATAAATTCGAATCCTCAAAAGCTTCCGTTTGTTTTTTGACGTTTTTCGTTTCGGCCTTTTGTAGTTACCAACCACAATTTCTCGTACAATAACACGGCCTAAGGTCTAAACTATCTCAAGTCCATTATGTCAAACTTGGACCACGTAAGAAAATGAGCCCAATGCTCAGACTTGGCCCAAACACACCCATGCCCAAAGGATGGGCTCAAAAGCAATCAAAGCCCAAGTCCATTTTAAGCATGTGAAAACTCTATCAAAAGAGGTGTCACACCAGGAAAAACTAAGATCCAAGAAGTTAAAAGAGGACTCTCAAAAGACACTCAAAAAGAACTAAAACTTTCTAGAAGATTGATAGGTTGGAAGAGTGAAGAAACTCCGAGAAGACTTTTAATAAGCTACGAGTCCATGGTTTTTAATAAGCTAAAAGTTGAAGACTTTCATAAAGCTACAAGTCGAAGATCTTCAATAAGTTAAAATGTCGAAGACCTTCAATAAGGTAAACGTTGAGGACATTTCATTAACTACAAGTTACATATCTCAAATAAGCTCAAAGTTGAAGAACCTTAGTAACTACTACATGTTGAAGATTATCAATAGGCTAAAAGCCAATTTAAGATCTTCAGGAAGCTACAAGTAGACCTTGACTTTAAACTAGCTTATAGAAGAATAGTTCTTTAGTTTATAGATTAAAAAAAATTAGATTATAGAAAACGACTTTAAACTTAGTTCTATACTTTCAAAAGTTTCAATTTTACTTAAAAACTTTCATAAACGGTTCAAAGCTACTCTTGTAGTTGAAATTCTTTAGATTTTTTTTTTCTTTTTTAACGAAAACTAGAACCTGAATGGTGTCTTAGTGACCTAAAACGAAAAATTGGATCATTACACTGTTTTAAGCCACCATCAACATCATTCAAAGTCTTGATTCATGTCTAAAATTCTAAAGATTTCTACTCTAAGAATAGTTTTGATACATTTATAAAAATTTATTTTTTTAACAAGGAGTAAATTTTAGGGTTATATATATATATATATAAAGCAAAAAATAGAATGGTTATCCAAGTGGCTATGGTTGTTTTTTTCTTTAATACAACAAAAGAAAAAAAAAATCAAGATAAAATAAAACAAAATAATATAAGATAAGACGTGATAAGATTTGATCTAGCTTGCTTGGATTAGTAAAACTCGATACCCTCTTTAGAGACAAATATTCGAAGATTTATTTAAAATACAAAGACTAAATTGAACTTTTGAAATTACATGGACTAAAATGAAGCAAATTAATATACAATACAATTACTATAATGATATTTTAATTCTTAATCTTTATTTTTTTCCAAATCAAATATAGTTTTTTTTTAAAAAAAATACCAACTAAAAAATCATGAAAAATAAAAAACTAAAAATTAAAGGGTTGTTTTTAAATATAAAAAAATAAATCAAAATATTTACAAATATAGCAAAATTTTACTGTCTACATGCGATAGACCGTGATAGACTAATGTCTATGTCACGATAGACACAAATAGTAGACTATCGAGACCTATCACATATAGACTATAATATTTTACTATTATTTATAAATATTTTTTTTACCGTTTTCCATTTAA
This sequence comes from Citrullus colocynthis, assembly GCA_031780015.1. Lineage (NCBI taxonomy): Eukaryota > Viridiplantae > Streptophyta > Magnoliopsida > Cucurbitales > Cucurbitaceae > Citrullus > Citrullus colocynthis. The sequence goes on from QLSR01000265.1 coordinate 933,867, forward strand.
AATAATTTTTCAGAACTAAAACACAGAAAAATTGTAATCTAATTGAGCTTTCAAACTATGTTTAATAGTTATTCGAAGTTTTGAATTATATGTCAAACAGGTTTTTGACATGTATTCAATAATTTTCTTTTTAAATTTAGTAGTAGATGTATTAAACATAAAATTGTTTAACCAGTCCATAAATATTTTTTAAAAATGTCAATGGGAACAAATGTTAGGGTGAATAAGATTAATTATAAAAAAAAATTAAAATTACGCACCCCAATGCCAATGCTTATTTGTTCATTTATTTTTCTAATTAAACAACTAAAAAATATGCAATTTTCATAAATCATATCACTTACGCTCAAGCCCTATTTATTTTTACTTTTTTTCTTCTTTGACCATGAAATTCATGAAAAAAAAAATCTTAAAAAATTTTGAATTATTGGTTAAGTGAGCATAATTTCTTGACAATTGACATATATACCAAATAAGAAAACTTTGAGTAGGTCAAATTCATCCCAACAAGAAATTTAAACTTTAAAGTACTGAAGAATAAAAGTAGGTAACAAAAATACAACACGTAGATCAATGAGACCAAACTAAATGTCCAAAATTTGAAAGTTACAATTATCATCTACAAATTAAGATCCCAAAATCGATCGCAATTGTTGTACTAAAAAAATGATATTTTTGTGTACAGAGAGTCATAGTGTATGTAAGCTTGAAAAAGATGGAAATGAGAATTTTTTTTTTTTTTTCCCAGTTAAATTTTGCTGGCTTGGGTAGGTGTTTTAGATGCTAAATCATCCTTTCATTTTTAATGTAGTCTTTTAATTTTCTAAAATTTTATATTTTACTTTTAATGTATTAAAACCTTATTTCAGGTCCATCAATTTTTTCAAATTAATTGTTAACAAGAAAATATTATAGGTTATTTTACTTTTAATGTATTAAAACCTTATTTCAGGTCCATCAATTTTTTCAAATTAATTGTTAACAAGAAAATATTATAGGTTATATTACAAATTTAGTCTAAAACTTTAAATTTGTTTCTATTTGATCTCTAAACTTACAAAACACACGCGTGTCTCAAGTTCCTAATCAATCACCAAGCATTAAAAAGTATCTTATCCATCTTTAAACTTCCAATTTGTGTCTTAAAGTGACTTTTTCAACCATTCTTAAAATTCACGTTAATTGAAAGTTAAAACAGAAAACTTAACTTTATATCTAATAGATCCATTAATATTTAAAAATTTTAAATACTATGTGAAAGATTGAATGTTCTGGGAGGTTAGTTAAACACTTTTATAGTTTCAAATACTTATTACACACTTTTTAGAATCTAAAGAGTTTATGAGGACTCAGAGGCAAACACATCAATTTACATAAACTTAAAGGGCAGCTCTAAAGATAATCAAGGCCAGTCAGTACAGAAATCAAGTCCAAAATCACTGAGGTCTAGGTTTTCTTGGAAATATTAACCTTAAAAATACAATAGGATTCATTTTTGTTGAGCAACTCAAACAAGCAAGAATCTCCACATTTCAGATCATTTTGCCTAAAAAATTCTCCCCAACCACCTGAGAATCTGATGCATCTTTCATAGTGTTTCATCTTCACCTTCCATTGCTTCTTCCCCACTATAAGTTTTGCAATGTTCACTTTTGAAGAAAGATGATTCTCAGCAAATGTAAGAGGAATGTTCTGCCATAAACGAACCAAAAATATAACAAACTAAATTAAATTAGTAGTACTTTCCAATTATGCCATGAAGAGACAACAATCTACCAATATTATTTTAACTAAAAAGAGGGTTTTTTTTTTTTTTTTTTTTACTTACCAAAACAGAGTTCTTGTAGCTTTTCTTGTGGATATTGACTTTGAAGAAGAGATTATTATTGGGAGTTGTAATTTCCACATTTGTGTTCTTTGCTGAAATGGGTGGAGAGAAAGTAGTCCCTTCTAAAGTGAATAAAAAATGGTGTTTTGAAAGAACAAAATATTTCCTTCTTTTAAGTGATTTTCTTGTGCAAAAGTTTTCCACCCACTTGAAATATAAACATATTCCGCCACATTACGACTTTGGCTCCATTTGTATGACATTGCCCAATTTTCACCATCCGAATTTTCAATTTCTATCCTTCCAAACTCTTCTTTCAAATGTTTACTTGCAAAATGTTTAGGAATAAGCTACAAGGAAGAACAAAAAAACTCATTTTTTCAGCCTATAAATTCAAAAAATATATATTTGTAAACACTAAAAAAAGTTAATCCAAACATACGTACTACATACCATGTTATAGCGGCCTTCCACGGTTGATTTCTTCACAAGAATTTTAAAACCTATCTTTTCAGGTTCCAAGTCGTTGATTTCATGATTGTTTGTTTCAACCTCCTCGTATTGATATCCATTGAATTTTTCTGAAGAATCATATTACAGAGCCATAAAGAGAATTTTACAAAATATTAAAGTTGTTCATCTCAAATTCCTCTATGTAGATTTTTTTTTTCCCTTGTATGTTTCTCACCTATGCTATAAAAGAAAAGGAAAAAAAAAAAAACATCGTACCATTGTCGGGTTTTGTCTTTCCAATATTGTTGGAAGGATATTGAATCTCTAAACATGTCTGGTCAAAAATACAAGTTTGGAACGTAGAGTTTCCATCAAATCGGAAAACCAAAAGCGAGCCAGGTTTCAAACGGTAATGATTTGAAAATTGCTGCCACCCATTTTGTAACCAAACGGTGTCATTAGCTGTTTTAGACCCAAACTTCCATTCCAAGCCGTCAGGAAGCTTGAGGCAAATGGAATTTGAAATGAACTTTCCATAGTCAGTAATGAACTTCTTGGGAAGCATCTGAAAATAAACAAGAAAAAAGTTTTCATTTTTTTTTTTAAACAGATATGAAAAAAATATTAAATTAAAGAAAAAGAGAGGGAAAGCAAATGTTTTTAGTTGTTACCAATTTCTTGTCTTCAAGAGTTGTATGCAGAATTATCTTGAAAAAGTGAGGAGGATGTGAAACTTTTACCTTAGAAGGAGGAGAAGCCATTTTAAAATGGGTTTGTAAGTTAAAATGGTAATTAAGGAGGGAGAGAGAGTTGGAAGGGAAATGGTGATTAGAAAGAAAAAAAACTCACACACACAAACAGAATAGAGAGGAAGTGGAGATGAATAAAGGGAAAGGAAAGTAATGGAATATATATACATCTATAAATAAAGTGAAGTAAAATAATTTTTATGGAAATAGAAACTATGTGAATATTAGCATGTGTGAAGTGTGAGGAAGCCACATTTTTTTTTTTCACTTTTTCCAATTTACTTATTTTTCCATCCATGTCATGTTTGAATGGTTCTTGGTTAGTATTTAAAGTTCAAATTTCTATAAGTTTGCCAGTTGAAGGGCTAAAGTTTAACAATGGTATAATTTTTAGAATTCAATCTTTATCCTGTTTGAGGGTCCAATTTCTATAGTTGTATAAGTTTTGAAAGCTCAATTTTAATATTTATATAAGTTTGAGGGCTTAAGTTTTTACAATTAGAAATTCGAGAGTGTAGTAATTACAATGAAACTACTATCATATTTTAGGGGTGACTTTTGCAATTTGTCATTCTTTTTATTCATATCTACGTAATTAAGTTTTCTTCTCCAACAAAATATTTAAAAAACAAACAACTCATTATGTTCCAAATATACCCAAACACTAGGAGTTTAAAAGTGAGTCAAAATTGGAAATCTTATTTGCTACAACATTTACTATTTGCTATAGTATTTACTATTTTATACTCATCCTCTTTTTTTTCTTTTGCTACATTGTTTACTATTTTTTACCTAAATTACAAAAATAGTTTACACCCTAAACATAAACTATTATAGTTTTAGATTAAAATAGTTTGCACTCCAAACACTAACTATTATAACCCGCCGACTATAATAACTAACTCAGCACTCAAACGTTACCTAATTGTTTTAGAGATAGGTATCTTTTTTTTTTCCTCTCTTTCTTTCATGTACCCTTTTTTTCTTAACTAAACAAAAAGATATATATAAATATATATATATTTGGCCTGCTATAAACAAAAAAAAAAAAAAAAAAAAAAAAAAAAAATCTTTGAAAGAGAGAGAGAGAAAGAGAAGGAATATGTGATTCTCACATCTCAAGTTCTCAACCATCACACAACTTAACCATATTTGCAGAGAGTGTACGAAAAAAAGATATGGCATTTTAGTTTGTGGAAGAGATTAGTTATGAAAAAGGAAAAGGAAACCACAAGTTATGAGGTTGGTAGGCAGTTTGGATGCAGCAGAAATTACTAATTAGGCATAGTAGATGGAGGGTATGTTTAGAAATTGTTTGATAAACATTCAAAATGAATTTTAAAAGTTATTGATATCTTTATTTTAAATAGTTTTTATTGAAAATGTACAAATGAAAAATAATTTTTTAAAAAAAATATTTATTTTCTAAATTAATCCAAACGAGACAGTGGTTGTACTAAAAAAAAGGGAATAACCGAGGGAAACATAAAAATTTTGGAAGGAATTGTCAAAGAGGAAGGAAAATATTTTGGTAAAAAGTCATACACTTTGTTGACATGAGACGTACAAATTGAGTTATAGTCATGGTCATTGATATATATATATAAAGTATCGATGTGATAGATATGCCTACAAAAAAATTATAAGAACAAAAAGTTTCAAGCAAATATATTTAACTTCTCAAAAAAAAAAAAAAAAAAACAAATATATTTATTACAGATTTTACACAATTTAACATGTTTATTTTAGGATGTTTTAAAAAATAAAACACGGTTGAAAATAGTTACAAATATAATAAAGTTTTACTTTCTATTAATAGATCACTTCACCATATAGACATTGATAGATGTCTACTAGGTCTATCGCGGTCTATCACATGTGAAAGTAAAAGTTTGCTATATTTGTAAATATTTGATATTTTTTCTATTTATAATAAGTTTCCTTTATTTTTTATATATTATTTGTATAAGTGACGTTTGGTTACTTATTGTTTATATTTTATAGATTTTTTATGATAGAAAATGAAAATGACGATTTATTATTTATGTCGATGTCGAATCTAGGAAATGGTAATACTGAAAAGTTAGTACCATGGTTAATTATACTGAAGGGATATAATGTGGTCTACTTTCTATCAATGTTTTAAAAAATGATGATTGTTTTAAATGATAAAACTACTAAAAATGTTTTCAAATATAGCAAAATGTTAGTGTTTATCATTAATAGACAATGATAATAATAGTAGTCTATCAGTAAAGTAATATGTTGTTATATTTGTAAATATTTTGGCTCATTTTGATACATTTGAAAATAGCCCAAAACCAAGCAAAGTTTTGAAAACTAAAAAAGGTAGTTTTTGAAAACTTATTTTTTGTTTTTAGATTTTGACTAAGAATTCAAAAGTTTTTCAAGGAAAGAGAAAATTACGGACAGAACGGTTAGAAAACAAATAAAAAATTTACAAAATAAAAAACTAAAAAAAAGTAGTTACCAAACAAGACCTTCACTTTTCAAAATAATTTTTTTATTATATATCATTTGAATCAAATTAACTACTAAAAATAATAACTATTGTACCAAATTAATTTTCTCTAAACATGTCATTGGTCTTTTGAGATTTTACAAATTTTTAATTCAAACTCTTGCACACTTTTTTTTAGTACAATAATTGCAAAGAATAACACTCTAACGTCAAGAAAATTATACCACTAAATTAAATTCTCTTCACACCCTTACTTAGGGATGTTTTTAAAATTTTTGACTAAATTCATGCATGACAGTAAATTTAATTATAACTAAATCATATCATTTAATGATAAAACACCCATTACTATTTTTTATTTTTCATCATTATGGGTGATTGTTAAACTAAAAAAATCAAACAGGTGGGAAACGGTTACATTGTTTTTTGGTATTACATTATACTCATGTTCACGAAAAGGGTAACATTCTGCATACTCTATCATACACAATCCTTTGATATGAAAGATTCAATGTAAGGTTAATAAAATCAAAATTCAAAAATAAGAAGTCACATAGTTATGGACTCTAATTACTATTATTTCTGTTTGCTTCTTTTTTTTCCCCTTTTAACGTTGCACCAAATTTTAAAATCACCACATGAAATTTTGCCATAAATTTCATAGATGGAATAATGTCCTGCATTGGCAAGACTTCATAAAAATATACCATCAAGACAAAAATATATAGACAGAAATTTAAAAAAAAAAAAAAATTAAAAAGTTAAAAGCAGATTTCAGAAAACCATAAGAAAACCCAACTCAAACAATATAACTGCAAGGAACAAAAAAAATAAAAATAAAAAAATAAAAAAATAATAATAATAATAATATTACAGTCAGAATTCAGTGACTGTGCATCTGTCTTAGCATATCAGAATTCATCCTCAAAAAGGCCATCTTTCAACGGAGGAAAACAAAAGGCCTGCACAAACTTACCTTCTAATTTTTAATACAATTCCCCCAAAAGAGAATTCAACAACGGACAAAAAGTCCAAAAGCAAGAGGTTTAGTAGTCAATAAATTATTTGTTGAAAATGGTAACTTTAAAAGTGCAATTTGTTTTGCTGACCATCTCAAACAAACATGTGTCCCCATCTCTCAAGTCATTCTCATGATAAAACTTACTCCAACCAGCCGAGAATCTGGAATGACTCTCATATTGCTTTAATGTTACATTCCATTCTTTGTTCCTAACTTGAAGCTTTGCATAATACATTTCTGGTGACAAATGCTTCTTTGCAAAGCCCATGGGAATGTTCTGCCAATGAACAACATAAAATGCTTCAACTTAATTCCATGAAAATATATATAACTAAAGAAAAGTTTTTTATTTTTCTTTTCTTTTTTTTACCAGAACTGCATTCCCATAGCTTTTCAAGTGAATCTTCACTTTGAAGAAGGGGTTTCTAGTTGATGCAATTTTGTTGTTTGGTGAAGGAGAAGAAAAGGGAGCTGTGTCTTGTAATTTGGTGAATAAAAATCTGTGTTTCTTAATGGGTTCAAAGAATACAACATCCCCTGCTTTCAAGAGATTTTCCTGTACAAAAACCCTCCACCCACTACAAAAGTAGGCAACTTTTTCATCTTTATTTCTACTCCATTTGTACAAAACTGCCCATTTCCTACCATTTATTGTTTGAAGGCTAATACTTCCAAATTCCTCGCATAAGTATTTTCTTGCAAATTTCTCAGGAATAGCCTCCAACAACCCAAAAAAAAAAAAAAGTTACAATCTTTTCACCAAATTAATCAAATGAAAAAGCCTCCAACAAAATCAAACAAGAGCTTACCATATTAAATCTACCTCCTACATTTGATTGGCTCATCACAACTTTGAAGCCAGGTTTCTCAGTTGATTCACCTTTGTTTTTTAATACTTGCCTTTTACTTGAAATCCAAACTTCATCTTCTTTTGGCATTTTTTTCTTACAATTTGGTATATCACTAAAATTTCTGCATCCTTCTGCAACTAAAACATAATTTTTTCAGAACACTATTTAAAACTATGTTTGAGAGTACCTTAGCCTTAACATAACTAAAAATACTTTTGATCTAAAGAACTTTCCATTAAAACTCGTCACATTTGAAACAAACTAACAAATTAATTGTGCAAAAACAGTCTAAAAATTTACTCTCAATGAACATAATAATAATAATAATAATAATAATAATAATAATAATAATAATAATAAACTAACAAACTCTACAAAAGTCTTAAAATAACTGGCAAAACTTCATGTGAATAAACGTTAAAGAATTGCATACCTTCTTCTTCAGGTTCCACTTTGATTGAAAACGAATCTTGCTTTCTCGTTTTTTTACAAGATCGAAAACAGGGAACTGAAGCCTTCTTCCTCTTCTTTAAAAGTCCCTCAAAACCCTCTAAACTTTCATCAGAATCAGAATCTGGTGTGCAATTGTTAACATTGCAAGAATATTGGGTTTCTACTCCAGTTGGATCGAATATGGTTACATCGAAACTCGAACTTCTTCTTCCATCCAATAATCTAAAAACCAACAATGACCCGAACTCTAAACAGTAATGCTCCAAAAATTTATCCCATCCCTTTTGCAGCCAAACCGCGCCGTTGGCGGCGGTCGTCAAACCCACTTTCCATTCCATTCCATCTGGAAGTTTAAGAAATACGAAACTTGATAAAAGCTTACCATAGTCTTTGACAAATATCTTCGGGATCATCTGGAAAACAGAGCAAAAAACCCATTTCTTAAGACATACAAACTTGAAAAGTCTCTTTGTTTTCTCTCTAGAATATAAGAAAAATCGTCCGTGTTTATGGGAGGGAGGGAAAATGATAAAAATGAAAACTTTAAAAATCTGGCTACTTGAAGGAAAACATGACATAAAAAAAAAATAATAATAAATAAATAGGATTAATAAATTTTCCATGGATGAGTTTTCTAAAACGAGAAACTAATGAAGAAAAAAAGAAAGAAAAGCAAAGAAAAAGTGAAGGAAGATTTTATAGTCACCAATTTTGGGTCTTCAATATTACTGTGCAGAAGGATTCTGAAAAACTGAGGAGGAGAAGGCATTGTTAGTGGTGGACGAAGGCAGAGGTGTAGAGAGTGAAAGAAAGTGGAAGTGGGGAAAGATGAATTTGGAGAAAAAATGGCGCCTCTTCAGATATTGTGTATCGTACGGTTTTTCAAGGACTGTACTGCTTCTGCTCTGCTAGCTTGCAAGCTGCCGGTTAGAGAGAGACTGTTGGGTTTTCTTTTCTTTTCTTTTTTATTGTCAAATGTCAAATAAAAATTTATTTGATATTTGGGGGGCGTTTTCATATCTATATAAAAGAATACAATAAAATATTTATAAATATAGTAAAATTTTAATTTTGTATATAATAAATTTGTCGCTATCTATTTTAGTCTATCCAAGATAAATTTTTATATTTTATTATTATTTATAAATATTTTCAACAGTTTTATCATTTAAAATAATTTTTCTTTGATATTAAATACACGATTTAAGTTCTTAGAATTGTTTTCAAATAAACATTCTATTTTCTGTCTTTTAATGTTTGATTATAAGTTTATATAACTAATTTTACATTACATTTGTTAATGAATTGCTTTTAAAATTATGACATAGAAACTGTAATGAGTTTATTAAAAGAAAAAAGTGAAATTAATTATAAAAAAACATTGAAAGAAAATGAGTGTAACAATTAATTAAAAATTAAAAAAATATTAATGCAATTTAATATTTTGTTTTAAAGCCAGAACACATGTAAGAAAAGATAAAAATGGAATTTAGTATATATATGAAATTTTAAGCAACAAAAATTGGTTAAAATAAAAATGAAAAAAGTTGCCTCCCAGCGATATCAAATTCTGGTCACCAGTGGGATGTCCCGCCACGGAACCACTGAAGAAACCTCCTACTTTACATCCAGTGGGCACGAGTTAATATATATTCAAATTATACATAATATTTTTTATATTTAATAAAAACAAAATATACAACGCAAGGGCATGTGTTTCTAATCCCTTCATAGATCTTCCCTAGTCTCAATAATACATATTTTTCTTCGAACGTTCGACCAAAATTAATATCACCAATTATCATAATTGATGAAAATTTAGTCTTCTCCTAAATCATTGCAAGATAACCAAACATGACAAATTTTTTACAACAATTCATGATAGTCGCTTATCTCGTAAAACTAATTCTAATTTTCTTAGAAGGAAGACTTCGCATTAAATGAACTTCTCTCGATTCAGATAAGAAAAAGATAATATCAAACCTAATTCATAGTTGAGGTCGTCAAACTACTTCAAATTATTACATCAAATATTGATCACAGCCACACACTCTCCACCATCATCAATAGATTTCTATGCAGAGTCCCAAAGGAAGAAAATACATCCAACTCAAACTATAAATATATTGAAAAAAGAAGCATGAGATATCAAAATAAATTAGGTTTGAATTTCCTAATTTAGCTGCACATGTTGCGCCCAAAACTACAAAATACCTTTACAAACTTACCAGTTCAATTGGGTTAGGCATGTCATTATAACGCCGTCAACCAAGAAATCAGAAGTTGGAAGAAAAAGCGGAAGTTTTGGAATTACATCATTCTAGTCTATAGAGGCTGAGCTTGTAACTTTCTTGAAAATGCTTACTTTAAAAACACAGTTTATTTTGCTAACCATTTCAAACAAACATGTATCTCCATCTTCCAAACCATTATCATCACGAGATGTGCTCCAACCTGCAGAGAATCGGACATAACCATCATATTGCTTTAATGTCATGTTCCATTGTTTATTCCCCAACTTGAAGCGCTGCAGAGTACATCTGTGGTGAAAAATGCTTCTTTGCAAATGTCAAAGGAATGGTCTGTCAATCAATTTACAACATAAAAATGGTTAGATTTACATATCAATTACATTCAACTGAAGAAGGTAAGTTCCCTTTTTTTTTTTTTTTTTTTTGGGTTACCAGATATGAACTCTTGTAGCTTCTATCCATTTCAAAGAAGTGATTGTTTGTTGTTGTTGCAGTTCCTTTCTTCGATGACAAGGAAGATGAAGGGGTGTCTTGTAATTTGGTGAACATAAAATTGTGGTTCTTAATCAATTGAAAGAATCCAATATCCCCTTCTTTCAAGTGATTTTCCTCAGCAAAACGCTTCCACCCACTTGAAATATATGCATAATTTGCTCGAATAGTTCGACACCATTTGTACAAAAGTTGCCAATTTTTACCATTCACAATTCGAAGATTAATAGTTCCAAATTCCTCGGGTAAATACTTCCCTGCAAATTCATAGGGAATAACCTCCAAGCCAAATGAAAAATATGTAAATAAATAAAGTTTTCAGCAAATTTTAAAATCCAACAAGAATGAGTTTCATTACGGGATTTATTATAAAACAAGGCCTTACCAAGTTAAATCTACCTCGTACGTTTGACTGTCGCATGACAACTTTGAAGTAAGGTTTCTGGTCTGATTTTGAGCTGAATCTTTGAGTTGCTTCAACTTTGTTTGCTAGTTGTTGCTTCTTCCTTGAAAACTTAACTTCATCTTTTGACATTCTTTCTTTACAACTTGGAATGTTCCTAAATATATTATTGCACCCTTCTGTGGAGATTGTATTACATTACAGCAGTTTTTTAAGGTAATTCTGATAATCAAGAAAAAAAAAATGCATACCTTCTTCTTCAGGTTCCGTTTTGATGGTAAAAGAATCTTCCTTTCTCATTTTCTTACGAGATTGACGACAGGGAACTGAAGCCTTCTTCCTCTTCTTCAAATGTACATCAAAACTCTCTAAAATTTTATCAGAATCAGAATCAGAATCAGTATCCTCCTCAAGTTCTGCTGTAGAAAAATCCAAGTTGCAAGAATATTGGGTTTCTACTCCAGTTGGATCAAATATGGTCACATCGAAGCTCGAACTTCTTCCATCCAATAATCTAAAGACCAACAATGACCCGAACTCTAAACAGTAATATTCAGAAAATTTATTCCATCCCTTTTCCAACCAAACAGCGCCGTTACCGGCCGTCGTTAAACCCACTTTCCATTCCTTTCCGTCTGAAAGCTTTAGACTAACGGAACTTGAAAAAAGCTTACCATAATCTTTGACAAACGTCTTCGGAATCATCTGGGGGAAAAAAAAGTTTCTTTAGACGTACAGAACTTTAAAAGTTGTGACTTTTTCTTTTCCTTGTTCTTTGGAGAGCATAAGAAAACCATCTCCGTGTTTATGGGAGGGAGAAAAAGTGATAAAAATCGAAACTTTAAAATCTGGGTATGGTCAACTTCCTGAAAATACTTTAAAAAAAAAAAAAAAAAAAAATCATTGATGAAGAAGATATATAGAGAAAAGTGAAGGAAGGGTTTTCACCAGTTTTGCGTCTTGAAGATTTCTTTGCAAGACGATCCTGAAAAACTTTGGAGACGAAGCCATTGGTTTTTTGTGGAAAAAACTCAAACGTGGAGCTGCAGAGAACAGAGAGTGAAGGATGAAAAATGGAGGTTGCCTCTTCAGATACCATGCTATGATTCTATGTACGATTTTCAAGGGTGGACTGATGGAGACTTTTGGATTACGATTTTTTTAAAATATAACCATAACGTCGTGTTCTTATTTACTTTCTACCCTTTTCACAAACCAACCCACATTTTCAAAATAAATAAATAAAATTAAAATATCATTTCTTGTAATTAAAATTTGTTCAATTTTTTAATTTTAGTCTTCGTATATTCAATAAATTTTAAATTTAATTTTTAATTGATTTTTTTAAAAGAAATGTTATCAATAACATTTTTTTCTATAAATTTTGAAAATATATTCACATATTTTATTCTCCGGCATGAAAATTACTATTGTTTAGTTAATTTTGAAAAAAAAATTAATTTTGAAAGACTAAATTTAAGATTTATTAAAAATATGAGAACTAAAATTAGACAATTGAAAGGGATCAAAATAGTATTTTAACCTAAAAACAATCTTAAGCTTTGTTTTTATTTTTAGAATTTGTCTAAAAATTTAAATATTTTTTTAACATATGTGTAAACCATAAATTTAAACATTATAAAATGAAGAGTGAAATTATTTAAAAAAGAAAAACCCTAGTTTTAAACATTTATTTGATTTTTGAAAACAAACCTAAAAAATAACAAAATAAAAAAAAATTATAAATAAAAATAATATTTATAAGCTTAATTTTAAAAAATCAAATTGATTTTCAACAGGTCGATGATACGAATCTTCGTTATTCATCTTCTCAGAAGGACGAGAACGGTGATACTTCTCCAAATTTTGCCATTGTTGAAGAAAATCACCCAAGATTTCAATAGTTACGGGTGAGATTTTTGACAATTGGCCCACGAGCTCAAACTTGAGAAGCTACGCAAAGGCCATGTGGCTAAGACTGAGAAAGCCCAAGGCCCACAAATATGGGCCCAATTCAAAAGGATAAAACCAGCCCACATAATAGCAATGAGTTCAATATCGACATGTTTACGCTCTCTATTCTTTTACTTAGGCATTCGAAAATGTCATGATTTTCACTGGAATAGCAGCGAGTTCGCCAATTTCATGGGGAGATCTTTCTTTACAGTTCTAGTTTTTTTTTCAAAATTTTTCAAGTTTTGTTAATTTAGCACTAAAAATATGTTATATCTCATTTTTTTAGTGTCTCCATTTTTGGGTATGGCTGCATCACTCATATGTATGATTCTTTTATCTTTAGTGTCATTATTTTTCCTGGTCAAGGTCTTGAGTCTTTTAGATGACATTTAATATTACAAGCAATTGTTTAATTCAGTACATTATTAATTTATTTCGAGGCAACGAAACAAAACATCCGATAGTTTAACTCGTAGAGGTTCTTTTAATTTGTTTTATTGTGGCTTTCTCATTTTCTATCTAGGTTGATTTTTAACTGTACTTCGTATATGCATTGTTTCGCAATCTAATTTGTTGTCCCTCTTTTCCCATTGACTATTTTATAGATAAAAATATTTATTCAAATTTAAAGTAAAAATTACTAACATTTGTACTAAAAAAATTTGAAATTAAAAAAGTTTAAATTAAAATTCAGCTTTTCAAGGCTAAATATTGATATTTTTACGTCAAAATGGTTTGTTTTGCATTGGTTGAATTTTTAACGCCTTGTTTTACGGTCAAAGATTCTCCCATAAAAGTGGGTTTTTTTTTTTTTTTTTTTCTTTAAATTTTGTTTTTTTTTTTTTTTTTTTCTTTAAATTTTGTTTTTTTTTTTTTTTTTTTCTTTAAATTTTGTTTTTTTTTTTTTTTTTTTCCTTTTTTGGTGTAGAAACTGATACGGTGAATAGCCATGGGATTGGGCATTTGAAAGTTTTAGTGCAATTCTTGGCGGTCAGAAAAGCTTAAAAATAAATAAATTAATTAATTAATTAAGTAGGCACTCCTTCTACGGTCAGTTTATTGCATTCTTATCTATTTTTTTAGTAATAATTTAAAAAATCAAACTAAAATTTTAAAAACAAAGAAAAAAACTTTTAAAAATTTGCAATTCAACTATTATTGTATGTAAATTAAGGTAAGAAATGGCGATGAAATAAACTTAATTTTAAAAAATAAAATAATTAGCAAACAAAGCTTAAATAATTAAATAATTGTGTAACAATAGATGTATATATATAATATGAGGTGGGCCTGAAGGTGATAAAAATATTCCCCAATGGGGCAATATATAGTAGCTGTCAAGGATAGAGATTGTGAATGATGTGTGTGCTGATTGGGGTATTGACTTTGGCTGATCACCAAAAGGAATCAAAAACCAAATAAGGCTTTTAGTAATGCATTTCAACATTAAACCCTTTAATTTGGTTTCTGTCACTTTCTTATGTTGGCATCACACTTTTTTTTTTTTTTTTTTTAATAATCTTTACATGTCAACTTCATTATTGCACATTAATTATCTTCTTTAAATATTTTCAATTTTATGTCAATCCTCTCCTATCTCCCTTTCATTTTCATTATAATTAATAAATCATCTCTTCCTCTTAAATATTGTCACATTTATTTCAATTCATACAACCTACCTCAAATGGAGCATTTATTGTATTTTTTATATATATAATATACATTTTGTGCATTGACTACAGCTCGATTTTGATCTTCAAATCTCTTATCAAAAAATTTGATCTATTTATTTATGAGAATGTTTAACATTCATTATCTTCTTATCCAAAAGCTTTGTTTGAGATTTCTGAAGTTGGAAAATAAGATAGAAAATGGAAAAATGAAAATCTATGAGAAAGTATGTATTGCAATAAGCGTGCAAGTAACTGTTTTTAATGGAGTGAGATATATGGTCAAAGTCAACGTTGTCTCATGTCTAATATACATTTAATCCGACCAAAAAAATTAAATCAACAAAGCTCAAATTGACTTATTGATCTGAGATTTACTAAACTACGCAAAAAGTCAACTAAAATGAATGATCATAATTGATGTTGCTGATAAAAATTAATTTGGACTATTGTCAAGTTGTATTAATTTGGATATCGTAAGTATTGCAATTCTACCTCTTGATCCATATCTTTATTCGTTCACTAATTTTAACAGAAAACTAATATAAAAAATTTTCAATTTCAATAAAGTAAAATTTAGTACATAAATAAGCTTGACCAAAATATAAAATTAGCTATGGAAAAACGGTCAAAATTCAAAAAAAAAAAAAAAAAGCTCTAATATCATTTTTCAATTTGATATTGTTTTATTATTTAGCAAACACACAAGAGAAACAAGATTTAAAAATATTTTGAATAATAACTTTTTAGAAAATTAAAATTGCAACAATTTTTTAAGCTTAAATTTTAAATTACAATACTTGTCTAAACTTGAGGACAATTTGACGAAATGATACAGCTTAGTAAGTTTATAGGTCAAAATTCATCTTTTAAACTTGACAAAACTACAACGGAACCGATTAAATCCATATAATAGTTTTCTTTTCTTTTCTTTTTTTCTTTTTTTTCAAGAAAGGGGAGATTTTGGGTTCATCATTTTGAAGTTGTGTAATGAACTCTTTCAACTGTGCCATGAATGATGGCTCAAGCTTTTTTAACCACGGCAAACAAGACTCAATGGATGTGGCCCATTGCGATAATTATCCAAAAGAAAGAGGTGCACTTTCTTTTAACCTTCAAGTCTTTTTATGCATTGATTGTTATTCATATGTTTATTTATATCACTATGTCATATTTTAATACCAACTCCAAAAGAATAAGATATCACTACTTTGTTCTGTATAAAATCCAACCACCAATCAAAGTTCACTTTTGTTTTTTTTTTTTTTCAAGACTATTAATTTCACCAACTAAAAGGAGTATATTAAGATATCACTAAGATATTCCATCAGTTATTTTTACTATGTTCTTTTGGCTGTTCTAGCAGAAAGAATTGAGAACAGAGAGAAATGAACCACTCTATGGAGGTTTGTTCAAAGTCCGTAACATTTCTTTGCATTGCTCAGATTGACATTAACTACCATTGAGAGTGGAAAAAATAGCAGCAAACTCAGAAAAGAAAAAGAAATTGAAAATGGAAAATGTTTCTGAGCATCGGCTAAATACCGCAGGCATAATTCTAAGCTACAATTCTTTTACACAGATTCAAGAATTTGAGCTTCTCTGGAGCTATATACCAGCAAGATCGCGGTGCCATGGCTGCTCGAGATCAAACAATTTCTCCAGAGCTCAGACTAGAAATTAACTCAAAGAGAGAACAATTCAAGTGAAAATAAGTATGAATCAATAAATTCATCTGCTTGTGCTGGAGAGCTGTAAGTGAAGATCAAAGCACCCGAGAAAGCGTGCGAAGGTAATGCACTTTCCATCGTTTTCGGGATGCCCTTTAGTTTGTTGCTTTGAGTTATCTCCTTCAGATACTCTCTCCCCTTGTCCAAATGACATGCTCTTGAAACTGTTCCTACTCTGTCAATTGCTGCTGCTTCAGGTATTATACTTCTGAACCTTCTTCAACTGTAGGAAGAGCACCCTCTTTGATAAAGGTTGGATTAAGAAACTTTGCTACAAAAGCCCATAATCTGTAGACATCTTCGAAGTTGGTCAAAAATCCCAGAGAAGCAGTCACGACTTCAACCCGCATTAACCCATTTTTTCCACTGAGCTTGCCATTTTCCATTGGTCTGCAAAGGGTGGTGTCTTCAAGGTTCAAACCTTTATAATGTCTTGGATTGTCGACGATACGTATGTGACTAAGGAAACCAATTCCTAGAGATATACCCTCTCTTTCAGCCAGCTTCTGTACAATTTCTGGGTTGATTAGCCCCCTAACTTTGTCTCTCACGTTGAATGCTACGGCAGCACCCCTTTCGTATTTTATTTTAGGACCATAGATTTGAACAAGATTTCCTCTGCTGCTTCCATCAGAATCGGGTAACCTAAGTTGCAGTAGGGACGTCACGAGCCAATTGATCAGAAATCTTAATCTGAGAGTAGTCTTATTGAGACCCAACATGTCGATATGATCAATATGGCGGCATATAATCTCAGGTTCTCTCCTGTCCCAATCTTGTCCATCACCATATTCACCGTCACTGGTACCTTCATCATCATCAAAGCTCGTAACAGATGTTTCAACTGGCTCCAAATTACAGCTCTGGTGCTCTTTACCATTGTCTTCAATGCCAAAAGAAACTCTTCTTCCCTTGTTCTGCACTTCACATTCATCTACTCCAAAAAACCTCCCACCGGCAAATCTATTCCCTCGGCGTCCCAGCAACCTAAATTCACCTTCAGTTTCGCGTCTTATTGCACTCTCCTTAATCTCTGAGCAGATCTCAGAGGTCGAACCATTCTCTAAGTTATGGTCCTGGGATAGAGAAGTTGAATTGCCAAGATGAGATCTCTTGACATCACAACTTGACGTACCATTTGAAAGTGTCTTGCTCATTTTGTCTACCTCCAACACGTTTGTATGCTTTAAACTCTTTTTACCACTCTGTGAGGCAGGGCTCATTACAGAATCTTTACCTCCACCAACCTCTTTGTAACGATCAAGCTCTTGAGAAACTGACATGACAGCTGCATCAAATGATAGCATATTTCTTTCATCACCTGGCCTTGAATTTACTTCTTTGTCATCATAAAGTGGGCTGCTGTATATTTTTGAAGTCGGTTTGGGTGATTGTCGCCTATTTTTTCGATATGCAAACCAATATGGGGGCAATGGGGAGGCAATGTCATGTTTGCTGAAGCCAGCATTATCAGACCCAAGTGGACTGTGGCCTAAATCAATCCACATCGAGTTATCAGATGACTCATCTTCACTGAATACCGGGCTCTTCATCACCTCTCCAACAGAGATATTCTCTGATTCCTCAAATATAGTGCTCGTACCATCTCTCTCAGAACTATCCATCTCGGTTTCAAATACATCTCTAACCTGAGAAGATGTGAACGCACCCGAGAAAGCGGGCAGCTGAGATTTTTGACGTGTTTCAGAGGCTTTGTCAACATTCTCAGAGACTACATCATCTTCAATCCCAGCAAATCCATCAAGACCGTCAGCTGAATCACTCAGGTATAAAGGATATTCAGGAGTTATCTTCACCATTCCTGATCCTGTACTCCCAGAATGATTCTGTAAACTTGCCATTACTGATTTCTTGATTAGTAGACATCCAAAACCGGTTGGATCAAATCCAAAAACTCTATAAAACGATGTAACAATGAAATCTGGCCGGAAAAGGGACAGTCCAAGGGAATCCATGTCTTTAGGACCTAAAGATCCAGCATCAAGCAGCACGTGCCAGTTGTTCTGTTGTGCTAGAGCCATCCATTGATAAGAATACTTCGCCCCGGTCACTCTAGATTGAACTGGAAACACAAAAAGACCAGTAGCACAGTCCTTCTTCCTTCTCCTCTTATTTGAAATCTGTTTTCTCAAATCAGTGGAGCAGAGTTTCAGGGATGGCCATTTGAACCAGGCGCTATACACTTTTGCACCTTTCTCTCTAGCACACTGACCCATCCAAGTCACAGATTGGCTCTCATAATCAAACATGGTTAACAATTTTTTGTTGGTATGAAAAGGATATGAATCAGCAAGCAATTTAAAAGCCGACCCTCTACTCACAGTAAACACAAGCCCATACTCATGCTCGGGAATGTTCAAATAGTCCATGATCTTAAGCTTTATATCATGTTCAACAGTCCCCTTGTCAGCACCTCCATAAAGAGCATGGTTGCTCAGATTTGCAGTAATCTCAGACAAGCTAAATGTGGAGGACTCCCAATAGTGAAGGGTTTGAACATAAGAAAAAAGTCCGAAGCCACAGTAATCAAGGCATACCTTTGAAGAGAGGTGCGAGTACTCGTTGGACCTCAGCTGATCGATCTTCTCGGAGGACTGGTAATTCGGGTACATAGTGAGGAACTTGGAGAAAGATTCATGGAGGTCAGGAATGGCGTCTTCGGACTCGAAAGTGCGCTCAGCGGCGAGCGCGGTGGCGCGTAGGAATTCCCGCTGCGCGTGGAGTCTAGCGAGCGAACGCGACCGGCCCAAGCCGCCGCCGTCGTCCTGGTCGCCAAGCGATTCGGATTCATCAATATCTTGCGATTTGAAGAGAGACCCATTTTCAGATGCTTCTTCAAGAGCTTCCCTAAGTTTGTTCTCTTGCAATTTTCGAAGAATTGATGAGTTTTTCTTGGAATCATGTCCAGTGGCAGACCCATCTCTTCTTCGGCCCTTCTTGTCCATTAATAGAGCAGCAGCGCAATGAGACAGATTTTTCCATAGTGAAAGATGCATTTAAGCTCGTTTTCAAAAGGAAACTCGAGAGAGTAAGAAGCAAAAAGTTCGTAAGAAGAATAACAACAAAGGAGGGTTTCTAGCCCATCAAATTCAAAAAAAAAAAAAAAAAAAAAAAGAGA
>QLSR01000265.1:953381-1013160 GCA_031780015.1 Citrullus colocynthis
ATTCCGACGGCGGAGTTGGACCGGAGGTCCAGATATCCGCCTCGTCGAATTCGAAGAGGCCATCGGGAGAAGATTCAGGACGGCGAACTGTCTCCTCCGAGGCCGGATAGATGTAGTTAGGCCTGGAGTGAAAACCAAATCCGAATCCTAAGCCTCTCCTTGACGCCATTGAAAATCGATCGATGCTTTCGAGTTTCAGATCTTCTTCCTGTTCTTCTTTGTGATTGAATTAAATTGAATTCAACTGCTGTGAAGGAATCAAAGTCTCTAATAATTTTGAGTTTTGGCCCACCTGTTTTATAATGGTTTTAATGGATAAGTTCACGCTTCTCCCCCTCTTTCTTTGCCCGGCTACAAAAATTTTAAAGTTTAAATTTAAAGAAGAAGGAAAAAAAAAAAAAAAAAAAAAAAAAAAAGAGAGAGAGAGAGAGAGAGAAAGAATTGGAAAAAAGAATTATTCAGTTTCGAACCCTAGACCCCCAAAAGGCAATCAGAAGGGATCTTGAAACAGATCAGAGAAACCCCACTTCAAAAATACCAGAAATGGAAGAGATTTCAGAACAATTCGACTACAGATGCAAGACCCCAACACCGAGGAACTCAACTAAAACCATCGAACACAAATAGTTCCCATTGAATGTTACAAAATGAACTCGAAATTGACATTCTCCACAGAAAAGTCAAGACAGAGACCAGAAACACTGATGCTAGTCCCACAAAGAAAAAATCAAAGGGTCAAAACCTAAAAACCCAGAATCCAGATCCTTCAATTTATGCAGAAAAAAGCATTTAAGAGAATCAGAACTGAAATTCACAAAATAACCACCAAGAAATCAGCAATAGTTTCAAAGCACTCAACAAGTTCTTGGGTCAATCTTCAATTTTCTGTTGCAGATTCAAACAGAAGAATAGAAGGGATTCTTCACCAGAAAATGAAATACTCTCCCTTCCGAGCAAAAGCAAGTGAAATGAAGCCAAATAATACCAATCTGTATAATCCTTTCCTTTACTCTCTCTCTCTCTCTGACCTTATTCTTAAATCTTCTACGCTACCCCTCTCTCTCTCTCTCTCTCTCTCTCTCTCTCTCAAACAGTAAGAAAGGACAAATTGACTTTGATAAACCAAATGGCTTTACATGATATTATATTTCATGCAAAATTATAATATTTTTAGGGGAGTGACAGAGATAATTGCTTGGTTTTATCTTCGTTTCTATTAGGACTTTTGTTATTTTATACAATTATTCCTTTGGCTGTGTTGGTGTGGTAGAGACCCACAACCACAAATCCATTCTTCAATACACCATTCTGGCTCTGGCTTTGAGCAGCAAAAAAAAAAAAAAAAAAAGTCAAAATATTTAAGCTGTTTCCCAAGTCCAACCAGGCAGCCACTAACTCCTTGATTAGATATCTCCGTTTTAACTTCTTCCCATCATAACTTCCATTTTTTTAATATTCCCATTTTCCCCTCTACTTTGAGCTTTTAAATGCCTCATGATATCATATGATTTTGCTTTTTTCTCTTTTCTTCTTTACCTTTTTTAAGTGGAAGAAGATTCCATCTCGATATATTGCTTAATCATAATTTAGAATTCAATGATTTTGGTTCCCATTTTTTTAATCTGCGAATGAAAAATTAGAGGTGTTACTGTTTATGAAATAAAGTTTGACTGTGGAATAAAACTTAGATGGCACCATTGATTTATTTGTTTTGTATTTTGTTAGTATACTAAATATGAAATATAGAGATTTAAATCTTCTACACATAGAAAATAATATGTCTTCAATTATATTCATATCGGCATTTTATACGAGTTGGATTATATATTTTATTCAATCTTAAAATAAAAAATATATGAAAATATCTAAGTAATAAAAAGACTCCTTTGATAAAGTTTTTGTTAAAATACTCTTTTGGTTTTTTTGAGTTGGCTCACTTTTAGTCCATGTACTTTTAAGTGTTAAATTTTAGTATTATTACTTTCAATAAACCTTAAATTTAGTCCACCAAAATTAATTTATATTGGAATCATTTAAATAATAATAATAGTTTCCATGTAATAA
The DNA here is from genome assembly GCA_031780015.1 of Citrullus colocynthis. NCBI lineage: Eukaryota > Viridiplantae > Streptophyta > Magnoliopsida > Cucurbitales > Cucurbitaceae > Citrullus > Citrullus colocynthis. The sequence goes on from QLSR01000265.1 coordinate 955,446, forward strand.
AATATAGTAGGTGAGTAAGTTTTTTAATTTTATAGTAAAAATGCTAATTGGAATTTAGGTAGATCACAAGAAGTACCCCATGAATAATAATGTTACTGACAAAAGTAAGAACAAGTTAAACAGAAGTATAAGAGAAAGAGATAACACACGTAAATGGTGAAAGAAATAACACACATAAATGTAGTTTGGTGTAACCACACCTACGTCTGGGAGGCTTTACGCCTAAATAAAAAAAGTTTCACTAGTTCTAATCAATGTGTTGCAATTTTTGCAATACACTTCTCTTCGCATACAAAATTCAACTAAGAAATATAACATACAGTAACTAGTGAGAGATTTAGGCTCTCCTAAATATTGTGCTCCTTGTGGAATAGTTAGCAAATTATTCATCTAAAAATCGGCTTAACGTAGGAATGCACAACACCAACTAAATATAACACAAATGGAAAGAATCCATCATATCCATGGCAGGAGATCAAGGCCAAATAAAGACGAAGCCTAAAAAACGCACAACCAAAAAATGAAAGAATAACCAGCAGATACAGCACACACAAAAGTAGAGGCAATCCAAACGACAATCGGGATAAAAAAAAAATATATATATATATATATATTAACCTCCAACACCGTAACACTAATAGATAGCAAAAGATTTCAAAAAAATAAAAAATAAGTAGTAGGAGACTAAATTGAAGATTTATTAAAAATACATAACCTAAAATTTGATATTTGAAATTAATGAATTCAAATTGAACAAACATTACAAATATCAAAATAGTATTTTAACCTTAGGTTTTTGTTTCTAATTTTTAAGGACTATAAATATTTTGTGATTGTGATTGTGTTTTGTTTCATGTTTCTCATTTTTTCATAAATGTTCCAAAACCGTGTAGAAATTTTGACAACAACGAAATCGAGTTCTTGTTGCTCGTTTACATTATCAGTTAGAGCAAATTATAAAAACCACATCTAAAGTATAGTGTTAGTTGTAATTAGACTCTTAAACTTTTAATTTTAAAGTTTAACCCCTCAAAATTATATAAATGTTAAAATTGAGTCAAATTAGATCTTCAAACTTATATAATTATGTAAATGGTAACATTTGTATAAGTTTAAAGTTTCAATTTTTATCATTTGTGTGTCCAATTTCTATAATTATTGTAAACTCGAGGGTCATCTAAGAGCCCAATTTTTACCATTGAAAGTTTGAGGTCTAATTGCAACTAACACCATATTTGAAATATGGTTTTTGCAATTCCCCCCGACAATTATATCCCAAACATTATTTTATTATCTTTTACGTCTAAAGTGTAAAGTAAATATCTAAAATAAACATAACACTCGACTTTTTTATATTCAATTTTTAATTAATTTTTAATGTAATATATTTACATTTTCAATTTAATATTTGAGAGATCAAGAGACAATAAGTTCCTAAAATAAATTAAGAATAAAAAAAGGGGGGGAAAGAAAAATGTGGATGAGCTAGCATTGCACGTTTTTTAGGCGATATAGCTAGATTTATCCGATAATGCGATATCGACTAAAAAAATGTCGTAAATACTCGTGTGTATGTGCATCACTATGCTAATCTCTTCTAGATAAGATATGATAATGATTTCTATATTTTGAGCTTCACTCTACTTTTATATATTTTTATTTATTTAACTTTAATTTCGGTACTTTTTAACAAATTAAAAAATTTAAGTTGGTCTATTGTTTATTTATTTTATTAAATATTCTATTAACATTTATGTCTTTTCTTACATGATAAATATTGTTATTATTTAACCACATACATTGCCAAATAACACCCTGGATGAGCCAATTTATTAGTAGAAAATGACATCGACAATGTTTGAGATATGAGTGGTAATTTTCATGACCTCCATAATCGAATTTATAAGTTTGAAGTTTAAAGTATAAACACGATGTACATCAAACTATGCTCATTTTAGTTGCACAAAGACTGAATGATATCTAAATGATTGGCAAAACATTTGTACTAAAATTTACCCCTCATTTTATAACAATGCTCTCACGAGCGGAATAAAAAGGTTTAAAAAAATCATTTTAATTGCTATATATCGAATTCAATTTTTAGCCATATGTATTTAAATGTCTAATCTTAATCTCTTTACTTTTAATAAAATTTTAATTTGGTTCAATTGTCATTATCTAAATATTATTATATTATTATTAAACGAACTTCAATAAAAACTAATCTGGATAAACTAAATTTAAAATTTATTAAAAGTATATTAATATTTAATATAAAAATAGTAGGAGGTGAATAGTATTAAAAGAAATATTATTTTAATACGGGAAAATATGCAAAAAAAAAAAAAAAGGACTAAGAGGATGGCAAAGGTCGCCTACTGGAATTTTAGTTATAAAATTGTACGATATGAATTAAAATTTTTACTAATTCTATATCATTGGTTTAGTTTCCTAATTTAAATCTTGGAAGGCCATTGCCTCCCACGTTCCAATTTTCAAAAGGACATTTTTGTCCTCCTTGACGAGTGCCTAAAAAAGTCTGCAATAGTTTTTTTTTTTTTTTTTTTTATGTTTTTTTTTATTAATTTTTTTTTTATTTTTTTTTTTTTTTTTTTTTTTTTCTTTTACACTTTTTTTCGAGTTCCTAAAAAAGTTTTCATTAGTTTTTTTTTTTTTTTTTCATATGTGTATATATATATATATATTTTTAAAATTTTTTCATATGTGTGTATATATAGTTTAAAAATTAGGAGATGATGCTTACTTTGGAAGTTGAATTTGTCACAGCAACCATTTTTTGGTGATGGGCAGGCCAAAGAAGGATTCAAAGCCGACACCTTTTCAGGTTCATTACTTTCAAACCATGCACCTTTGACTGCTGGATTAACTTTTTCAACTTAGGATTTTTTTTCCCCCTTTTTATTTATTTATTTTATTACTATTATTATTTTGTATATAGATATTTTCCTCCATGGAGGTCAATTGATTACTAGAATAGTGTGGCAGTACATGTTGGAATGGGTTTATGTTATTCTAGATGTGCTGTACAGTATAACTAACCAATACCACATTTTATTTTATTAAATCAACATCCTATCTTAAAAGTTTAACTTCTAATATTTCAACACTAAAATTTGCTTCTAAGACGCGAGGATTGTTGACCATCCTTTAAAAATTCGTTCATCTATTAAATATAAATGTAAATTTTAGGTGAGTCTTAATTTTGAGAATTCAGAGGTCAAATAAATACATAACTCAAAATGTAAAAACAAAATTTAGAATTTAAACTTTATTCTTTTATTTTAATTCAAATATCATTTTGGTCTATACATTTTTATTATTGTTCTATGTTGATCCTTGTATTGTCTAATTTTCAACTTTGATTGGCATACTTTCAATAAAGCTCAAAGGTTTATGTGGATTAACTTTAGAAAAAAATATTTTTTAAAAAATTCATTTTTATTTAAACTTCTTTTATAAAAATGGTTTAAAATTCTAATTTTTTCTAAAATGACTTGTTTTTTAAATTAAATATTTGAAAAAGTATTCAAACTCATCCTAAATTTGATCTATCTTATTAAGTTAAAAATTAAAAATTAGTTGAGTTAACCAAGATAAACCATGAAAAAGTGTCAACTGTAATAGAAATTTGCAAGTTCATCAAAGTTGAGTTAAAAATCTATAGAAGAGGTTTAGGTTGTTCCACCTTATTTAACACTTCTTTATTATTTCTCTTTACTTACCCATTTATCTAGTTTTTAGTTTTTTATTTAATAGCCTAATTATTTTTTTAGACAAACGTCAAAATATTTTAAAATATCAAAATTAAAATAGAACCACCTTAACTATGAAAACCATAATAATATTTTATTCTATAGAAACAAGGATGATTAAATCATTATTATGGTCTATTGTCTATTTATTATTACTATACGTTTTTTTTTTCTTGCTACCATTCATTAAACTGGAACAATCAAGATTGACATGTAAATTTAAATATTAAGCTAACACCCTTAATTCAAACATGCAAAAATATAATTTTGTTATATAAAAAACGGTAAAATATAATTTAAAGTAGATTGATATATGAACTAAATAAAAGTAGATTGAGTTTTAAGGTCCACACTAAAAAGTATACAAATTCTTAATATAAAGTAAATTGATTTATAAAGTCAACATATATGAAAATTATGTAAATGTATTCGTCCGTAGGTGAAACTTTAATTTAATAAGTTGTATATAAAATAGGGTTGGTTGCACAAATAGCAACAAACCCAAAATAATAAAAAAAAAGCAATTAGACCCAAATAGCAATCATACCTAAAATAAAATATATATATATATATATATATATATATATATATAGCACAAAGAAAAACATATTAAGATATAGCACAAGGAAAAACATATTAGGGATATAGCACAAAATTAGCACTAGATATTACTGATATTAGCACTAGATATTACTGATATCAGCTATTAGTGATAGTCATATTGGTAAATGACTATAAAATCCACATTCAACCTGCTCTTTCACGTTATTTTCTCAAATTGAAAGCTATCACTAATGGCAACTATTAGTGGCTAACATTGATAGTTGTTGTCAATGATAGCTTTCAATTTGAGAAATATTATACAACCTTTAAATAGTAACACTTAAATATTAGTTTTCAATTTGTTATCATTTATTAGTGGCTATTATTGATACACTTTCATCAATTGAAATCATGCTCGAAATATTATTAACATTTAAGGCCATTAGTTGTTATCAGTGGTAGACTTTTATAAGTAGTTATCAACTTTGAAAGGAAACTATCAACTTTCAAAAATTAACATTTAAATTTAAGAGTGATATAAGTCTAACGAGAGGTTTATAAGTGACTATCATTGATATCTACCAAAGTCATATCACTGATAGCTCCTATTAGTGGCTATCAATGATAGCTTTTAGCAGTAGCTATCAATGATAGAATTTGATCAAATGGAATTGACCTTTATATCATTGATATCATCGATATATGAATATCACCTAAGTTCTATTATTGATAACACTTTTATCGTGGTTATCTAACTTTTGTCATTCATTTTTACCATCAAATAACATGCTAGCGTTGATAACTTCTACCACTGATAACATGCGATAAGTGATAACTTATAGTCATGTCGCTTACACTTTAGTTTGAAATTCAACTTTATTAATTAATTCTACTAAGTTGGCTACTAATGATAGACTTCTATAGGTGGTTATTAACTATGGAAAAAAATCATCAAATATTAAGCTATCGATGATAGAAAATATTAGTGGTTAGACTTTTATTAGTAACTATCAATTTCGAAATACTAACACTCAAAGCTATCAATGGCTATTATTGAGAAACTTTTATCATGATTATCAATAATAGACTTCTATCACTGATATCTACCTAAGTTCAATATCACTGATACGTAAATGTGACTGATATCTATCTAAGTTCTATCACTAATATTACTAATAATTGATATTATCGATACACAAATATTTAGTGAATTATTTTGTAACATTTAAATATATGAGTGATAGCTAGTGAATTCTTCAATCAATGATACAATTCTTTAAGTGACTAAGTTATAAGTATACTAGGTGGCTATCACCGAAAAATTTATATTATTACGAGAAGATTGTGGAGATGGAAGAAAAATAGAAAATCGGGGATATGTAAGAAAAATAGGAAAAAAAAAAGAAAAAAAAAGAATAAGAAAATATGAAGAGATTGGGGAGACAGGAGAAAAATATAAAAAAGGAAGGAAAAAAAAAGGAAGAAGAAAATATGAGAAGATTGGGAAGATGGAAGAAAAATTGGAAAAAGAAAGGGCAAAAGAAAATATGAGAAGATTGGGGTGATGGAAAAAAATTGAAAAAAAAAAAAGAACGAAAGGGAAGAAGAACATATGAGAAGATTGCGGAGATGGAAAAAAATTGGAAAAAAAAAAAAGGAAAGAGCATAAGAAAATATGTGACAAGATTGGAGAGATAGAAGAAAAATTGGAAAAAAAAAAGGAAAGAAGAAAATTGGAAAAAAAAAAAGGAAAGAAGAAAATATAAGGAGATTGGGAATATGGAAGAAAAATTGGGGAAAGAAAAAGAAAGAGAAGAATAAAATATGAGGAGATTGGAAAGATGAAAGAAAAATTGGAAAAAGAAATGGAAAAAAAGAAATGGAAGAAAATATGAGGAAATTAGGGAGATGAAAGCCAAAGATGAAAAAAAAAGGTATTATACAAGACAATGGAAGACAAAGTTGAAAATCATAAGAATTCAAAAGTTGATTAGTTAATATTTGTTATATTTGCAAATATTTTAAAGATGTGCTGTATATTTAGATATTTTCTCTTATTTTGCTATCTATTATAAATATCCTATAAAATACTCTGTATAGAAACATCGTTGACGTAATTACATTTTCACTAGGAAACAAATACGACTATCCAATATGCTTTTTGTACCTACACAATTTTTATTCACAAATATCACAACATAAACATAAGTATATTTTCTTAATAAAAAATGTATAGAAATGTATTTAATTCCAAAATGTCTACGTATTCAAACAAATATATGTTTGTGTATTTTTTATTTTAAAACATGAATGATAGACATCGGCCAAACCTCATTACATGACTCATTATGTTATTAAGTTTAAATCAAAATGCATCCTCAGTTGAAGAGTGGATTGATGTTATCTTGTTCGTTGTCAGTGAAAAGTTTCAAAGCTCCTACGGAAGATCATTAATTTACTATTATTATTTGGTTGACGATTTTTTTTCATGGTACTAAGAAATGTCTTTAAACATTATTGTATTTTCTATTTAAACATTATTGTATTTTCTAGTGAGTCTAATTCGAACTCAATAGTATGTTATCTAAATGTAAAATAATATATACATATATTTTTGTTCATGTGAATGCCATGATTAAATTACAATTTATCTATTAAACTTTCACAATATCCATACACATAACACTTTAAATGTAAAATAGGTTTTCAAACCTTGAATTTTGTCTGCTAAGTTAAGTCATGGGTTCTAAATTGTGCTTACTAGATTTTTTAAGTTTACCATACAAGCCAATTGTTCAATAAATTTAAAAATGCATGAAGGCTATTTTTAAAAGTTTGTCTAATAAATTTGTTGTGTTTAAAGATATATCAGTCACTCTTTATTAAACATGTAATCATCTTTCATAACTCACATGAGGTTGTCGTCACAAACACGAGAGAATAAATCCAACAACGAGCAAGGAAGAGGAGATCGATCTGAAATGACTATAAGCATGTTTGGCCAATAAATTTGTGGGCCCACGACCAAAAACCAACAATTTCATGGATTGTTTCACTATGTGAGCTTTTGGACTAAACAAATTTTCAAGTTCTTATACAAACCCTCAAGAGTAATACTTTGGGGTCAAAGCCTAGACTAAAGGTGCCTTGCCTCATCCCAAGCTTGAGCTTGGGTATTCTTTTTGTTCGTTTTCGAAAGTGCATCAGTGACAACACCTATCTTCATGCATCTTAATTTGTCACACGCATAAAAATAAAGAATTAAAATATTTTAAAAAAGGAAGTAAGAAGAATTTGCACACGCCAATTTATCACAGAATAATTTGGTCACAGAGATCAACCAACAATAAGGATCCGTTTGGACTAACTTAAGAAAAAAATGTTTTTTCAAAAATTTATTTTTATTTAAACTCTTTTGATAAAAATTGTCTAAAATATACTCTAAAATATATTTTATATGGTTGTTAAATTCTTAAATTTTTTTAAAAAATGACATTTAAAATTAAATATTTGAAAATGTATTTTAAATGTAACTAAGCTTATATACATATCGGTTAGGGTTGGGCAAATAGGAGTCTTCGCCCAACAAATTGTCTAGTTTTGGCACTTTCCGATCAAATTAGTGCACACCCTCCGGCCCAACGCGCGCACATAGTTCGCAGACAGTGACACACAAAGCTCTCGCGCCTCTTGTTTCTTTCTCGAGCCGCCCACTCCCTACATCCCAGGTGCGGTTCATACTGTTCATCTCTCTTCAACTTTCCTTCCACGCTACTTGAAATTGCAGATTCCAGCTCTTTCTTAATTTCCTCAAGTAATTGGATCCCTGCAGTGGTTGCTGTACTTAATTAAACAGCACATCTTACTGGTGGCGGCACTAAGGTTTCTGAGTAGCCATGGCCGATTTCCAGACCTCGACTCAACGGGCCAAATGGATCTTGTCTCCTCAGGAGCTGGTACTTTTGTCTTCGTTTTTTGTTTTGTTTTTTCTTTTATCACGTGGCGATTTGGGAAAACATGTATACTACTACTGCTGGTACTAGATTCTCGTTGGCTTCTGATCAAAATAACTTCCAGCAATATTAGATTTGATTATTCGTGATATTTCTTTCTCTCAGTTTCCATGATATATACAGGTTCAGGAGCATATTTTGTTTATTTAGATTGCTTTATCAAGCAACTGTAGTTTCTTACTTCTATGGTACTTGTGCCAAGTGTGTAGTCTTTTTTTTTTTAATTGCTTTAGTTGGACGCGTTAGTTTTATTGTTATCTGTTCTATGACTTAAGGAGGAAGTAACAAATTAGAAATGCGGAATAGAGAATTAATTTAAAATTTGGTGCAGCATGTGGTCTTCCAGATGACAACTTTATTTGATAAATTAGCTGGACGATTGTTGGCTTTTGAGGAGTTTTACTGGTTTTTTCGCACTCGATGCAGAGTCAATGATGTATCTAAACTGGCAATTTACTGTTATGAATCTATGCTAGAAAGGACGATCATCTCGATTCACATGTTGTACAGGTTTACAGGTACAAAGCTGCTAACCAGAGAGCGATCGAAGCTCTGGAGAAGGTATGAATAGAATGATATGATACTTAACCAGCCTTATCTACTGTACCAAAAAAAAAATCTTAAAAATCAGTTTTGTCATGCTTCATGTCTTCCCAGAACTCCAGATTACTAACCGCAATTCACTTCTTCACGTTATGTGTTTGCTCCACTAAAAGCGTTTGGCGTCTGCTTTTATAGCTTTAGTTTTAATCTCTCTGTCAACTAAATCTCCTCTTGGTGTAGTTTGGAGCAACACTAATGGAAGTAGATGCTGACGGATCATTGTCATATCCAGACCCTCAGATAAATTCAAAAGATAATAGTAACCGCTCTTCTGCTGCTTTTTTGCAAGAACTTAAAACTTTTAACGTTACTATTAAATCTTTACGTCTAAATACCAACTATTGGTATGATAGTTCTTTTTAATGTCAGCTGACAAACACTCTCGCTCCAAATCGTTGAGTATTGAAGAAGAGCAATTTATGCGAGTATTTTACGAAAACAAACTTCAAGAAGTATGCAACAACTTTCATTTTCCTCATAAAATCCAGGTATTCAGATAAGATAAGCTGATTGTATGGGCCTATTTCTTTCCCATAAAGCTTCTTATGTATTTTAAATATTGAAAATTTTGTTTATATAAATCATTCTTTCTATATTTTCCCTTATTTTTGTTGACTATTTGCAGGCAACAGCTCTAATATATTTTAAAAGATTCTACCTACAATGGTCCGTGATGCAGCATAATCCAAAAAATGTGATGTAAGAGTTTAGATGTACATCTGCTTCATATGCTTGAAGCTTCCCTTTATTTATTGTGTTACAATAGTTTGGCTTTCCTGAAGATCATTTAGAGGTATGATTATGAATGTAGTTGAAATGCCTAGCACCATTTTTTTTTTTTGATGTGGAATGTACATTTGATATTACACGCCATCTTAGGAAGTTTTGCTCCTTGCAACTTCTTTCCCTCTCATTGTCACTTATTACTATCATACAAGTCGTTGAGTAGTTTCTGGATTTAGCTAACTGTCTCCTACACAGGTTAACCTGCATTTATGCAGCTTGTAAGATAGAAGAAAATCACGTCTCTGCTGAGGAGCTTGGTAAGGGGATTTCACAGGATCATCAAATTATTCTCAATTATGAGATGATAGTTTATCAGGCATGGATGTGCCACATATCTTGTTTTTATCTTCTTCACTTCATTTATTTTTGCTTTGTTTTTTCCCCTCTTCTCTTACTTCTGTCTCTGTTTTTCTAGAGTCTGGAATTTGATCTTATTGTTTATGCACCTTACCGATCAGTTGAAGGCTATGTAAATGATATCGAGGTAAATATAGTCTTTTCTTTTTCTTCTTCTTCTTTAATATGGATTCTATAAGCAATGCTTAAACAAGATGCATCTATTGTTTCTTGGGCATTCTTTACCTTCTTATAAAGTTGGTTACCATTTTTTCTTCTCTTTCATTGATGTTGCACTCGATGATACATGGTGCATATTTTCAGGAACTCTTTAATGAGAATGTTGAAATGCTTCAAATGCTAAAGGTAATTGCCCCATTGTTCAATGTAATTGATACTGTAGTATGGGTATGTCCAGTCTTCCAGTTTTTATAGTAAACCTGTTTGATCAAAGAAATCAGTGCATTTGTTTGAGAAGAAATAAATGCATTTATCAGACAAATAAAACAAGGGGCAGCTAGGAGTCACCCCTAAGACGTCACCTAGTGAGTAATTGTTTTTCCTAAGATAGCTTTACAACTTTCTCAACTTCAATTGTTGTAAGGTCTGCACGTATTCTTAGAGATTTTCAGAAGTATATGTAGGAAGAAAATAAAGTGTTGCCCTTTAAATTTTAATGGGCAGAAATTTTTTTATAATCTTTTGTTGCATATGTGAAGTTGCGCTTTCTTGTATGCTTGTAACATGGTTTTTTCTTTAGTTCAAACTAGGGGTGGGGTGAGTTTCTAACCTTTAACCTTTAGGAGAGTTTATTGGCTGACATACTTGTAACATAGTTACATCAAGGAATAGTCGATATTTTTCATCTGTTTCTGTTTTTCTTTTAGCTTTAGTTGATAATTTTTTTTTTATTATTTGCATAATAGATTTTGAACAGAATTGTCTCATTGTAATTTACATAAGAGTCCACTCTTTATACAAAAAATTAACTTTTTGTTGATTTTATTTGTGGCTTCTGCAGCAAACAGCATCATTAGAGGTTGATAAAATTATGTTAACAGATGCCCCACTTCTCTTCCCCCCTGGGCAGGTGCTTATTTTCTATTATACTTCCAGTACTAAGTTTTCTACTTTAGGACTTGAAGCTTTCTACATTGATTCTTTAAATATGCTGGTGCTTTGAGTGAGTACAGATTGAGCTTTAACTTTTGAATTACCTTAGGCTAATCATTTCTTCAATTCAACACATGGCTAGATGCGTTCTGTTTCGTAGTTGAATAAAGAAGCTCAGTTTTTATAGTTGACATGTCTGGATCGTATCGATGTTCAGAAGTTGCAAAACTAAGTTGTGACTTTGTGAGTTTATTTGACAAATCACGGCAATCTATCCCTTCAAGTATGGGAGTTTGTATCTTAAATAGTCAATCAAATAAGGAGAAATTTCCATGGAGAGGAAGAGGAAGAGGAATGACTGGCCCCTGGGATATGCATAAAATGACGAACATGATTTAGCAATGCGTAAAAATTAGGTTTATGCTGCCAATGCATCCTAGGAAAGTGGAGGGTGGAAGGCTACTCTGTGTGGGGGGCGGGGGGTGATGGGGGGTTTAACATGACCTCTCAGGGAGGTGGTATTTTGTTAGAGCTTGTCTCGGTTCATTCCTCTTTAGGTTCCTGTTCAGTAATTATATTTTTTTTTAACTTGATAACTTTATTACATATTATTGAATCAGTCTTATTGATCACATGCAGTTAGCACTGGCTGCATTGCGCAGATCAAATGAAGTTCATGGAGTTATTGACTTTGATAGGTAAAATTTTTACTTATCTCGCTTATCACCCAAAAAAAGAAAAAAAAAAACTACAGTTCATTGTGTTATTTAAAAATTTCCATGTCACAGAAATTTACAATGGTGGATTTGTTTTTTTCAATCTCTTAGAGAGTTTAGAAATTGAAACTCTGTTGAAGTTCTTGTATTGGGTGGTTAGTCTTTTTTGGCCTTATAATGTCCTTTCATTTATTTAGTTTATTTTTAAAAATTTTGAGAAATGGTGGATAATTATTTTGTAATAGTCCTTTGGTGCGTTAACATTTAACGATTTGAGCCTTCTTATAAGTTGGCTCCTTTGTTTTGGTGCAAATGTACATCTCTCTTTAGTTCTTTCAATCTTGCATCTCTTTTGACCAATTGGAGAAGTCTCTTGTAACTCGACAACTCGGGCTTTTGCCCTTTTATAAATTTCATACATTAATGAAATTTGTTTCTTATTAAAAAGAAAAAAATCTGGCTCCCCTGTTGGAATTTTCCTTTTTGTATGAAAGTGAAACTATGATCTTAATTTTATGCTGATTGTGTCGAACCCTGTGGAGGTTAGGGGTTTAGTCATTAGAAACATCCGGTTTAAGTAATTAGGCTCTTTTGGCGAAATAGTTTTGGCATTTCTTCAAGGAGCCAAATAGCCTCTTTTGGCGAAATAGTTTTGGCATTTCTTCAAGGAGCCAAATAGCCGCGGTGGAGGATTATTGTAAGTATGGACCTCACCCTTTTAATAGATTACAGGTAGTAGGTTGAAGGGCTCTAGCAAAAACCTTCACTATTGCTTTGGGTTTTCTCCTGTTTTCTGTGTCAGTTAAATGTTCTATTGGGGATGACTTAAGTGCCTATCTTTGGGAGAATTCTCAGGCGGACAAGACCCTTTTGTGCTTTGTTTCCACATCTTTATCATTTATATGTTAAGACGAAGCATCCCATAGCATTCAGTAGCCTTTTGCCCTCTTTGGATAATTCTTCCTCTCTTTCCCTGAGTTTTTCCCGCCACCTCATTGAGCGAGAGGCAGTTGAAGCTGTCCGTCTCCTTTTATTATGTTTGACCCAGTGACTCATCATGGGCGAAAGGATTCTAGGCTTTTAGTTTTTAAGCCTTTTGAAGGTTGCTCTTGGAGCTATTTTTTAACATCCTTTCTACTCCTTCCCTTAGGGAGCCTTTGTGTTCACTCTTTGGAATGTTAAAGTTCCTAAGAATATGAAATCCTTTGCACGGCAAGTTTTGCATGAAAAGGTGAGCGCTACAGGTTGTTCCCAAAGACTTATTTCTTTTGTTTGTAGCCAAAAAGGTGTGTTCTTTGCAGGAAGTAGGAGAACCTGGCCATCTTTTATGGGAGTGCCCTTTTGTTTGCTCCGTTTGGAATCAGTTTTTCAGGATTCCAGGGTTGTTATAGCTCATAACATAGGGTGTTATATGCTTGAGGAGTTTTTCTAATCCCTCATTTTTACAATAAAGGAAGAGTTTTGTGGTAGACTTGTTTCTTTGCCATTTTGGAGCATTTTGCTTGAAAGGAATACTTGAGGGATTGAGGGATCGTTGCGATGCTTTGGGAGACAATTTGATTTAACCTCATCTTTGTGGGCTTTCTATAATCAAACTAATTATCAACTTGGCATCATTCTTTTGGATTGGGTTCCGTCTTATGATTATGAAAGGTATCGATATTCGATGATATTTGATTTATTGAATAAATATTCACAAGAACACAAGAACTACAACATTCACGATCACAGAGATCCGAGACTACAAATGACTTCTCTTCCCCTCACTCTTGACACCCCCCACACATAACTTTTCTCTTTTTATATTTTCCGCTCAACCAATCACACAAATAATTCCTATTCTTAGTGGTCCCTTCCCACACACGTGAATTTCCCTTCTTACCCTATTCTAATAGAGGCCTAACATTACTCCCCTCGCTTCCAAATCCACCTTGTTCTCAAAGTAAAAATCTGGAAATTGACGTTTGAAATCGTCAATGACCTCCCAAGTAGCCTCATGCATTGGCAGCCCTTTCCAAGCAACTAGAACTTCCCACCCCATTGCAGGGTTTTTGTGATATCCAAACACCTCATGAGGCTTTGTGATCCACTCCAACCATTCAGAAAACTGAGGCATCTCTGGTTGAACCACTTGATGTTGTCCCAAAGCTTTCTTAAGCTGTGACACATGAAACACAGGATGGATTGTAGCTCCCTTTGGTAACTGCAAACGATAAGCCAATGAACCCACCTGAGCTACTATCTGAGACAATCCAAAATACTTAGGAGACAGTTTCTTGTTCCTCTTGGACCTCATGGATGTTTGCCTATATGGCCTCAGTTTCAAATAAACAAAATCACCAACATCATACTCCACTTCCCGATGCTTCTTATTAGCAATTTTTTTCATTCGTTCCTGAGCACTCTGCATATGATCCTTCAACACTGCCAACATAACATCCCTTTACCAAAGCTGCTGATCCAATGTTGAATTGGAAGTTGTGTCTTCACTATAAGCTATCAAAGCTGGTGGTAACCGGCCATACACAGCCTGAAATGAGGTAATACCAATAGATTTCTGGAAGGTAGTATTGTACCAATACTCCGCCCAATGCAACCACGATTGCCAAAGCTTAGGACGATCCCCACAAAAGCAACGTAAATAAGTCTCAACTCCTTTATTTACGGGCTTAGTTTGCCCATCTGACTGATAAGTTGTGCTTCTATTCAAACGAGTTCTAGCCAACTGAAACAATTCTTGCCAAAAGTTACTTTGAAAGACCTTGTCAAGATTAGAAACTATCGATTTAGGAAATCCATCAAGCCGAACCACTTCCTTAACGAACACATCAACTACAGACTTGGCTGTGAACGGATGTTTCAGTGCCAAAAAATGGCTATACTTATTCAGCCTATCAACAACCACAAAAATGATGTCATAGCCATTCGATCATGGCAATCCTTCAATAAAGTCCATAAAGATGTCCTCCCAAATAGCATTTGGAATTTGAAGCGGCAACAATAACCTAGCTGGTGATAAAGCCAAGGGCTTATTCCTTTGACACATAGAACACTCCTCTACATATTTCTTAACATCACCTTTCATCCCTTCCCAATACAAGTCCCCCACCAAATGCTTACTCGTTCGCAAAAAATGAGTGTCCTCCAAACACAGAGTCATGGTAAGTATGTAGAATAGACGGGCAAAAGAGTCGAAGATTTCGAAACTACCAACCTACCTTTATACTTCAATACCCCCTGTTGGAAAGAATAATGAGGCACACCATCACTATCCTCCAACAGCTGCTGAATGATCTTTGACAGCTTAGAATCTGCCTGTACTTCAGCTTGAATCACATGTACATCCAACAGTGTTGGAGCTGAAATGTGGCCAAGTTCATCCCTGGTGGCATTCTTGATAAGGCATCAACAACCTTATTGTCTCGTGCAGCATAGTAAACCACTTCAAAATCATATCCAAGAAGCTTAGATATCCATTTTTTATGTTGGGGTTGTATTACCCTCTGCTCAAGCAAGAATTTCAGTGCTCTTTGATCTGTTTTCACCACAAATTTCTGTCCTAACAAGTAAGGTCTCCATCTTTGAACTGCCATAACAACAACCATCAATTCTCTCTCGTAAATGGGCCTTTGTCTATCAATAGTTGATAAAGTATGACTAAAGTGAGCAATAGGTCTCTCTTGCATTATAATAGCTCCCAATCCATAGCCTGATCTCTTTAGTTACAGTTGATTCGACAGTCTTAGGGTTATTTACACTTCCCTGACATTTTTTTATGTTTTGTCGGGCTTAAACATGCTTTGGATCTCACTATCTCCCAATTCTCCAATAATTGGGCCACCTTCATCATGTTGATTAGCCCAACGGGCTCCCAACACTCCACATCTGCTTTAACCCATGGTACTAGCCAATTCATAAAGGTATTCTCTAAAACTTCATCCGATTGCAGGAAAGGTGCAACTAATTTGTCAAACAGATTTATATATTCTTCTACAGTCGTTTCTTGCTTTATTGCTAGAAATTGGCCACAAATCATGCCTTGTTTTGCCAAACAAAATCGCTGAAGCAATCTCTTCTTCAACGTCTTCCAATCAGGAAAAGGATCTCATTCCTCCGCTCAATGCCAGTCCACTAATCATCGCCATAATCATCTTCTCTGTTTCATTAAGCTTGTGAACCTGGAAATATCGTTTTGCTACTAACAACAATGCATCTGGATCATTTCTGTTGAAAATCGACATTTTAACCTTCTTGAATTTATTTCGCTCTTGCCCGAATTCTCCAATTTTGTTCCGCAAAATCTCATTTAAAACTGCTACCAATTCTCCTCCTTCCTCTCTTGAATTTTCGATTTTGTTCGCTTCTTCATTCACAAAGGATGTTGCTAACCGAGAATGCGTCTGCGTCACCTCTGTTAACACCGTTGCACGTTTTTTGATCACTGCTGCTTATCTACTTGTACATATAAGAGTTCAATACTTTTGGCTAATGACGCCATAGTTTCCTCCATCTGCGACAATTTTTGCATCTACACATGGATTTCTGCAATCTCGCAATCTGTCACCTCAGTCTTCTCTTCCAATCACCTCTGTGCCATTTTACTAAGGCGTCCCAGATTTAAGCTTTGATACCCATATATTTATCGAATCAATATTCACAAGAAAACGTGAACCACAGCATTCACGATCACAGAGATCAGTGACTACAAATGACTTCTCCCTTCCACTCTCACTCTCGAGATGGAAACAAAAACTAAAACTCCCCCCTCCTACCTAACTTTCTCTTTTTATACTTCCTGCCCAACCAATCACACAACTAATTCTTATTCTCAGTGGTTCCCTCCCACAAACGTGAATTTCCCTTGCCCCTATGCTAATACTGACACAAAACCGGAGGAGGCGTAACAGATTAGCTTTTGGGTCTCTCTCTCTTATTGTATGCCTATATATTCTTTCATTTCTCTCCATTGAAGGTTGGTTTCTTAAAAGAAAAATTTATGCTTTCATTTATAGAAAACTGAATATGTTTAATTATTTATTAAATAATTAAAAGATAATAATAAAAATAGAACTCTTTCCATCCCTTATTTTGGAAAATGGCCAGATTCTGTTGTTTCCATTCCTTCTATGCAATGAATCACTTATTCCTCTCAGTTTATGTGTAGCTACCTGGATAGTATCCTCTCTCGCCAGAATTCTGCACATACAATTTCCGAGCTCTATGAGCGTATAAATTCAATTGAATCATTGGTATGAAATTGTCTTTTCTTTTAACTGATTGAATCAGCAGTCTAAAATTTAGTCTGTAATAGTAGTAATAGGAACGCATAAGTTTAGCTTATTATCTCTTATATATCAGTATCTCATACAAACATGTGGTTTTTGGTTAGATTTCTAATGTGCTATTGGGTTATGCTTTTTGTACAGGTTAATAGATATACATTCCCTTCAGAAAAGGATTTAAAGCACATCAACCGAAAACTAAAATCTTGCTGGGGGCTGGGCTCCAATGACGAGTATATTTTATTCAATCATGCGAACCTTAAAAAGAATTAGTCTACCTCTTGCTTAGTTTAGTACCCTTTAAATTTTGTTTCCCAGCTGCTAATTACAAATTCCATCCAAACTTGGCAGGAGTAAGAAAAGGGAGAAGAAATCAAAGCACAAATCAAAGAAGAGTTCAAATGAAATACCAAATATGCCTTTGCACAATTAGCTGTATGTCTGTCTTCCACCAGTCATGTTTTCCTGGGCTTTTTACTGGTTTTCAATGGTGAATACTGATGCGATTTACTATGTTTATCAGTTGTGCTTAAAGTACTGTACTATTTTAGAAGAAATTTAAAATTTAAAAAAAAAAAAAAAGAAAAAAGAAACAACGGTTAATAACCATTTGAATGAAAAAGGATAATGGTAGCAAAAATTCTAGAAATTATATTATTATTATTTTCTTTGAAAGAGAACAATTGTTACTAGCTATCTTATCTCTTTTAAGGTATTGCTTTCCCTCGCCTTTGAAATATTTTGTAAAAAACACATTTTATCCACTATAAACGAAGATTGATGTTTCACAACCACCTCCCTCCTCATCCTATTGCCCACTTTCATTGAGTTAAAAAGGAATGAATACAAGGGGCTAGAAAGACAAAAGAGTCGATAACATAAGGAGACAAACTAAAAAAGAGCCTCCAATCAATTAAAATAAGACTTTAATATGTGTGTGTTCTAAATGGACTTGAGCAAATTATTTTGTTTTGTTGTCTATGCCAAAGCATGTTTACAAGTTTAGATCCATGGTGTAAAATTAGTCTGTTGAGTTTGGGAGCATTGGTAGGCAGTGTTTAGCCACCCTTGCTTCTGCTGACAGTATTTTCTTTCATTCAGGTAGCTCAGCCTTGGCGTTGGGTAATGAGTTTGGTATATGAAACCAACATTCTTGAGCCGCGTTCAACATGAAAATATGGAAAAGGAAAACATCATATCAAAGCACAGATAAAATCTGCCCCCTCTTTGGTACTCATTCTCTGATTTTATTCTTTTCTTCAGTCAGCAATATTTCTGGTCACTGACCAAGAAATTTATGCCGTGTAATAATAACATTGTGACCAAATTTCGAACTTAAGACTTATTCTGTCCTATATTTTATTTGTCATTTTGTTTTTGTTCTGTCCATGGAAGAGCTTTTTCATATCTCCTTGCCTTCGGTATGCGGGAGGAAATCTCATGTTCCTAATTTTAATTCTTTTTCGGGTTATATTCTAATTTCTTTCTCCTTTGAATATATTTTACAACAAAGAAAGAAAGAAAGGAGGAAAAAAGCAAACTCAAATACAATTATTTTTCTCTTCTGTTTTTTTTCTTTTCTAAAATGACTACTCTTTGTGGCAAATTTCTTTTAGCAGTTTTTTTCTTGTATTATTTGTGATTAATATTGGATTCTGGTGAGATGGCATCTAAGTAATTACAATTTTTACATGGTTAAGAGCCAATAAATTTAGTGGTAAACTGTCTTCAGTTTGGGAGGATATTTTATACCCTGAGGTGACAATGAGAACTGAGAAGTGCTACCTTTCTTAACAATGATTTTTCATTTTTCATTTTCTTTAATGAGCGATGAGTTTTATAGAGTGAGGAAACAAATGTTCTTGAATTATATCTTTTAGAGTGTTTGGCTCATTAGTCAGATTTGTGAAATTTGGACTTGAGAAATTTACTTATGTCTGGGCAAGTTTGTCAACCTCACCAACTATTAAATTAATGCTCGTGGAATTCATTTTATATTTTATATCAACTTTTAGGATAATTATTTTAAATAGTAAAACTGCTGAAAATACTTTCAAATGTAGCAAAATGTCACCGCCTATTAGTAATAGACATAGATAAACATCTATTAGTATCTATTAGTGTCTATTGTTGTCTATTATGGGATAGTTTGTTATATTTGTAAATAGTTTGGTTTATTTTGCTATATTTGATAATATCCCTAATTTTTATAAACCATAAACTCAAAAACTAAATGTAGTTAAACCAATTCAAGTTTTTCTAGGTACGTCGTATTATAATTTAAGTCGTACTATAATTTAAGTTCAAATTACAGAAATTTAAACTTTAACAGAAAAAAAAAGACTTCAAATTCGCAACATGATTTAATTATTCAAAAGATACTAAGACCTAAAATAGAACCAATTAACTGATAAAAGCTCATTATTTTAAAAAAAGAAAGTTCTTTAATAACTTTAATTTTTCTAAGGTAAGATATTAAAGCAATTTCAATAATAGAATAACAAGTGAGAGAAAATTATCAGCAAACAAGCATGATTGAAAGAACGGTTATAATATATATGAATCGTTGTAAGTTAAAGTAATAAGAAATGGTAGGTAGAGAGTGGAGATCCCAAAAGGGAGAAGATCCAACGAGATGCAAAGAAACATATTTTATAAGAAATGATGATAAGAGAGGGAAAAAGAAAAAGAAAATGAGAAAGACAAAATCCAAATAAAGGAATAATGTATGAACAGAAAATGCCAAAAACAAAAACCATGAAAGTGAAAGTGAAAGTGAAAGAGAGAGAAGAAAGAAATGTCAGTCAGCCACCGAATACAAAGAACACAGACTCAAAATTCCGACGCAAACATCAAATTCTTTTGCTTTGCTTTGTCTTTTGGACTCTTCTTTTCTTTGCATTCTGTGAAAGCGACATTTGATTGGTTGGTTTAGACAATCCTTTCCCCACTTTTTCTCTTCACATAATCCAAAAACCAAAAGGCCATAGTTCTTAAACCCCATTGAGTTTCCTCATAACTGTGTCTCCAACCCATCGTCTGTACGTATGGTAAAGTATATGACCTTTGAACAAAATGGGAGTTTTGGGTAGAAATAATAATAATAATAATCATCATCATCATTTCTTTAACTATAAAATTATCGAGCTATATCAATTTTACTTTAAATTTTTAATTTTATCGATTTGCTTTTCAAATAAACTTAGATGATGAGTGCTGCAACTTTTCTTTGGAAATATTGTTAAAGAAATTATTCTCGTATACATTTCATGAATTACATAGCATATACAAGATTTTAGAGAAAAATGACATTAGTGTGAATTCTCTGTTGAAACCTTTTTAATTTCGGCTAGGTTATTCATTGGTCTATTTGTGCATTTTTTAAATTAAATTTATGAGTTTATAAAGGTCATCCTGTGAATCAATAGAAATTGAGTAGAAGATAAAAATTCTACTAGTTATATCTAAGTTTAAGGTTGAAGATAGTTAGTTGTTTGTAACTATAATTAAGTGCATATCCAAACTTTATATGCACTTACTAACTACTCAATACGAAGTTTTTTTTAACTAAATATGTAGGGTGGGAGAATCGAAAACTTTGACTTCAAAGATGATAATACGTGCACAATATCAATTGAGATAAGGTTCATTTTGGCAACTACTCGATAGAAAGTTAGAAAGATATTTTAAAATTATTTTCTTATTTATGTATGCAAGTTGTGTAAAATGAAGGGGTAAGTTAGTTTATGGATAAGTTTAGAGTGTGGTAAAGGGAGAGGGAGAGTGTACGGAGGAGGAATCTGATGCGGCCGAAATCAGTGGGGAAACACCCAATTATTGCTCCCCACGCTGCCCGACATTACATGATTCTGTCTCTCCCTCCTCCCTCTCTTTCTTTTTTCTTTATTTCTTTATTTCTTTATTTCTTTATTATTATAATTATTATTATTTGTGTCTAATTAAATACACGTAGATTATCGTGGAATTGGACCACGTGGCATTATTGTGGGACCCATACTCACTCGATTCTCTTTTGTCATTGAGATTTTTTTGTTTTTGTTTTCTTCCTTGCATGCCTCTCCAACAGAATTGTAATTACCTTTTTAATTTAATAATTAGTTTCAAATGTCAATATTTTTTAAAATATTTTTAAATATAAATAAAGTATAACCATTTTGTATCAATATCTATCATTAATAAATAATAATATTTTGTTATATTTAAAAATAATTTTTTTTAATATTTAAACTTGAGTTTTTTTTTTTTTTTAACAAATAAAAGTTGAAATATTTGAATACAAATCTTAATTACATTTTAGACTTCAGAAAATTGTAATATACAGGTTCGACGTAACAATTATAGGTTGAAATTAACAAATCTTTTGGACAAAAAAAAAATTGAAAGTTCACATACTCTTCAAACACTTTTTAAAACTTATAAATTTTTAACATATTTAAAAGTTAAGAGACTAAACTCATAATTTAACTAAATGTTAAGTAAGTCATTGAACTTTAAATATTGTGTCCATATTCTCGTTGTAAATTTATTTAACACTTCAAATTGTTGTGTGTGAATCATATGTTATGTTGATTATGAAATGTAGTATTTAAATTAATATTTTTCAACATGTCATGTAAGATAAATTGAGGAGGTTGACTAAGCGTTCGTTTGGATTGATTTGAAAAAAAATGTTTTTCAAAAAATTTATTTTTATTTAAATTGTTTTGATAAAAACTGTCACTTCTCCCTTTTCAGGCACCATTGTGTGACCCTCTCTGGTCGCATAAAACAATCCTAATTGTCGATTGCTTCGATCCACAAAGAATTAAAATATACTTCAAATACTATTTTGAGTGATTGTCGAACATTTTAATTTTTTCCAAAATAACTTATTTGTTAAATTAAACACTTGAAAATGTATTCCAAACACACCCTAAAATTGGAAGTGTTGTGTTTTATAGATGTAAAACTAACTTCACGAGAGTTTAAAGATATATTAAAATTCGAGTTTAAAAACTAACCAACTAATTAAAAGTTTAGAATTTAACCAGTTTGAATCCTAGGAGATTAGCACCATTTGCAACTTGTTCGTCTCCTCTTAAATAAACATTTAAGGAAATTGTGTTTAAACTTTTTATGTCTAAAAGTATATTTTAGTTATTTTCATTTCATTGTCTAGTAAATTTATAAAAACAAAAACACTTAATGTCATATTCTATTATTGTTATTTATTTCAATATCCTATGGCATAAAGTGGAACAATAATTAAAATAGCACTCAATAATTTATTGAAGGAATAATTTTGGTCATATGCCAATAAAAGAAGAATTCCAACTTAATTTCAAATACACGATCCTAATTCAATTCTAAAGAAAAAAAAAAAAAAAAAAAAAAAAAAAAAAACAGAAGAATTCTGTTCATTTATTCAGTATAGAACATGATAAAGTAATAAAAATGGTCTACATATGATTAAATATGAATCTTTACTGAATGTAAAATAAAATTAAATGTCAATATAAAGATGCACGATATCGAATTACTCATGAAATTGAAATTATGTAAATGCCAAACGGTACACCATTTGAAGCTATATTCCTATGCTTACAATAATTTAAAAGGACTGTGTTATTGTAAAGAGATAATTAAGGAAATGCTGCATATATAAATATACTGGCTACATTTGATGATAGTCAGTTGAGACATTAATTTGATAACAACACATTCCAAATTAATAATAATGAGAGGAAAAAAAAAAAAAAAAAGAAATCCACAGTGATCACAATAAATGAGTTTAGTATTTTATTATTATTATTATTCCCTAATAAAGGAGTTTAGTATTGAAAAGGAAAAAACAAGGTTTGAGAATTATATCCCTGCATGGCCGTAATTTCGCCAAAATAAGGGTGCTGTCAAACATATATCTACATTATTTATTAGTTCAATCTTCATTTTATGCAACTCTAAGTAAGTATTATGTGTAGCTTCAAATCTCTCGTAATTCTATTTATTTTTAGATTAGTTTTCATGGATTTGCGTAAGTATTTATAAACCACATAAACTGACATTAATAAACTAAACTAAATTAGTATGCAATTACTGCGACAATAGTTTTTCCTAGATTTGGTTTTTTTTTTTTTTTTAAGAAAAATATATATTAAAGAGTATTTTGAAAATTTTATTACATATTAAACGTAAATTGATATGACCTTTTGAGATTAGAGGTCCGATTTCACTTCTATAATTGTAGTAAAAAAAAAAAAAAAAAAAGAGTGGCATACCAAAATTCCATCCTCATATTTCTCATTTTACAATATAATGTTTTTTTAAAAATGGTAAAACTGCAAATCACATTATTATGTTTATGGTAAGCAGATTTGAAGAGGGAGGGGGTCAAATTATTTGAATCAGAGTGAAAGTAGGAAGGATGAATATAAGTCTAAATTGTATAAATATACCTAAACTTGTCCAACCCTGCCATTTATTTTTCAAAGTATCTATATATTTTCCTAAACGTTGCAGTGTTACAATTGGTCTTTCACAAATATTTTATACAATCTAAGTATAAAAAATGTATAAAAGCTAGGCAAAGAGTCAATTGGTTAAAACACCATTGTTTCAAGCTTAATCTAAAGCATGTATTCTAAGTACTATTTACCACGACATTTTAGGTCACTGTCAAATAGATTTTCTATCTAACATCCTAAATATAAATTATTTTAACTATTCTTGAAACATTTATTAAAGATTAGAAAGGATACTACACCTTTAGAAAAAAAATAACGACATTTTTTAAATAAGATTAGAGTGGGCGAATTTTTTTCAATTTAACCTGCTTATTTTTGTGTGGATGCTTTTTTTTTTTTTTTCAATTCCCATGTATAAAAGTTGTTTAAATTACAAACTTGGTCCTTTAGTTTAGAAGAATTTAGAATTTAAAAACTTGGTCCTTTAGTTTAGAAGAATTTAAAATTTAGTGGTTTCAAAAGTTAGAATTTAACCTTTTAGTTCAATACAACCTCATAAATAATTTTTTTGATAAAATTTTCATAAATAATCTTTCCTATACGGCTAAACTTTAACTTCGTTAAACGAGGACAAAATTTACAATTTAAACAAACAGGCAATACATACCCATTAACTTTAGGAAATTACGAGAGAGTGAAAGAATACATTATTTGTGTGATATTCAGTTGAAATAGTGAAATAAAAACAGAGCAAAATTATTAAGAAGTAGGAAGAAGAGAGAGAGAGAGGAAGCATAAAACTATCAGAAAGCTGCGGCTGCCGGTGCAGAGCTCAGAGATGCAGAGATTCAAAGAAGAATAGGATTAGGGTTTAGGGTTAGGCCTACGTAGCCGACCCGCCGTCTGAATATTGTCGTTCTTAACACAACACTCTCTTCTTCCTCTCTTAAAAGCTGTTCTGTTTCTGCCTCTCATTTTTGTCTCTCTCTCTCTCTCTCTGTCTCTGTCTCTCTCTCTCTTCTTCCCCTTATAATCCCCATTTCCCCCATTCTTACTCTCTGCATTTCAATTTTTAATTCCCCGTTTCGCTTCCTTTGATATCCTTTAATTTCCCCTGTTCTTCATTTTCCCCTCTGTTTTTGGGGGTTTTGTTGTTCTCTTCATTTGCTCTCTTCTCAATGCCTTCCGACGCCGGTGACCACCGCAAGGCTGCCACCAAGCCCCTTGGCTCCGGCGGTGGTGTTTGCCCTCCGCCGGAGCAAGAGCACCTTCCTTGCCCCCGTTGTGATTCCACCAATACTAAGTTCTGTTACTATAATAACTATAATTTCTCTCAGCCCAGACATTTTTGTAAGTCCTGTCGTCGTTATTGGACTCACGGTGGGACTCTTCGTGACATTCCCGTTGGCGGTGGCAGTCGGAAGAATGCTAAACGTTCTCGTACTTGTATTCCGTCGTCTGCGGCGGTTGCTTCATCTTCATCTGGGTCGTTGCCTAACTCTATTTCTCGCTTGGATCATCATTCGTTACCGGCGACTCCGGTGCTGGTGCCTCTCGTCAGTGGCCACGGTGGTGGCGTCGGAGGGGACTTGAAGGTGGGCGGTGGGAATATGTGTGGGAGCTTTACGTCGTTGTTGAACACGCACGCGCCTGGGTTTTGGAGTTTGGGTGGGTTCGGGCTTGGGCTTGGGTCGGGGTTCGAGGATGTGGGCTATGGGGCGGCTGGTCCTAGGGTGGCTTGGCCGTTTCTTGGACTGGGTGACGGCGGCTCTGGGGTCGGCGGCCACGGTGGAACGCCGAACGCGTGGCAGTTTGAGAATGGGGAGTCCGCCGGATTTGTTGGGGCTGCGGAATGTTTGTCTTGGCCGGAATTGGCAATTTCCACTCCGGGGAATGGGCTCAAATGATATTTTTTTCTAGTTTTTTTTTTTTTTTTTAGTGAAAAATGTGGGTTAAAAGGTTAAAGTTTGTGTTATGGGGGCAGTAAAATCATAGACTTGAATTAGGAGGAAGAGAAGTACAACTTCATCATTATTATTATTATTATTATTATTTATTTTCCTTTTTCGTGTCTGGGAACTTTGTGCTGTGTGAAATCTTCTTCTTCTTCCTTAAATATGTTCTGTAATTTTATTAGTTGTTACAATCCCTCCTTTTAATCAACTAATTTCATTATAATTTCCACGCTTCAAATATTCAGTTTTTCCAGTAAAGATATAGTTTTAATTTTAAAGATTGGGTTGTCTGATTTTTTTACATTAATTATTGAGGAGTTATTCGTTGAATGAAATTTCAAACTTACACATTCGCACTAAATGGAAGGCATTTGATTTAATATTTTGTGTACCTGTGTTTGGCATAATATCATAACCCTCCCTCCTCTTTTTCTAAACAATATATGCAGTGTTCCAAAATGTAGGAATTTAGAATTTGAATATTTTGTGGGTTATAATACATAAATATTTATATTCTCGACCAAAATGCAATTGAGTCTCGAAATTTTACCTAATCATATGGTTGTATCGATAGTGATCATTTTTATTTTTTTTAGCTTAACACTACTAGTTAAAAGTATATATTTTAAATAGGCGAGTTAGGTTTGATTTGAGAGTTGATCAAATATATTAGTTTTAAAAAATTATGTTTAATTATAAATAAAATAAGGTACATTATTTTCTTTTGTTCATATGAACAAACCGTCGTATTTATCCATGCAGCGATATAAAAACATTTATATAACTCGAGGTTTTTAGAATATTTGTGGTGAAAACATATTACCTTTCGTTTTATAGTAAGCTTTGAATAAAAACCAAGGGGATTAAGAAGTTGTAATTACGAAGATTATGTCCTATTCTCCTATCCAATTTTATATTATTAAAGCTAAAACGTTCCAATTTTAATCTAATTATTGGCTATCTTTCGCATTCTTCAAGATAGTCCAAAGAAAGTAATGATGGTCTCCTCCCTTTATCTCCTCGTTTATTGTGTTGAAATCCCAAAATTTATTTGCTAATATTATTGGTCGGAGTCAGTGACTAGAGCTTCATATTTGTTTTTTTTAGTTTGATTACAAATTTAGTTTTTGGTATCTATTTTCTCTCTAAAATTTTTAAGTATAGCTTTAGACGTTTATAAAGTTTGAATTTTTAAAAATTTAGAGATTTACTAGGACAAAATAAAATTAAAAGTTTAAGACAAATTAAATAGTTTTAGAAGTTTGAGATTCAAATAAACACATAGTTCAAAGTTTAAAGACATTAACTTTATAATTTAATCTTGTTTTCTATATTAGAAAGAAGGTTGTTGCTTATATAACTTATGAATTAATGTGGTTGCTTATAAGTTTTATTTCATTTGTGAAGTTTCTCTTTGCATATAATTACTGTTTTCTTTTAGTTCGACAAAGGTGAAGATGGAGATTTTAACTTCTAACTAGCGAGAATAAATACATGTCAAATTAATTATCATTGTTCAACTGTATATGCTCATGTTGTCACTCTCTATCTATTAATTTCAATAGTAAATTGTCATCTTTCTAAATATTAAGTTAATGATAGCGTTATGTTACTTGTAACGTAGTATCTAGTTATAATCATATTCTCTTTAGAATTTAACTTCTAAGACCATTTATGTGAATATGTGGCCTTTTTGTACTTAGGAATGTTGCCAACATTGGTGCACGTTAATAATTCCACAATCCATTTCACATATAGCTCTTACGTTCATCCAACCAAGGGGCATATGGAAGTGACACTCATATACTTCAAGAGTTACTTGAAGGTGCATTTGAATATATATATTAACTAGAGGCATAAACCTAGAATCTTGTTTGATAACTATTTCGTCTTTTAGAATTAAGTTTATAGACACTACTCTCACTATCAAACTTATTTATTCTTTAGTTTTTACCGATGATTTAGAAAACCAAGCTAAATTTTGAAAACTGAAAAAGTAGTTTTTAAAAACTTATTTTTGTTTTTTGAATTTGGCTAAGAATTCAACTATAATACTTTTTTTAGAGAAGATAGATTTAAATTTTTAAAAACCAACAAAAAAAAAAAGAAAAACAAAATAATTACCAAATGAAACTTATGCCTTTTGTTATTGGTGCGGACTGTAAAATCATCTCCGTTTAACTAATTTCTTTAAATTAAAACGTGCATATTTTTACTAAGCTATTTCGATATTTGTTGGGGTGGAAGTCGATTAAGTATAAAAATAGGGGGATTTGAAAAAAAAAAAAAAAGATTTTTTCAAAATTTTACTTAGTCGCATTGTTCTATTTCTTTTTTACTCTTCTTTTTCTAGGAATATTTGCTAGATGGTGTAATACTGAGGAGCAAGACGAGACACTATGGATACACAAATACCAAAACATATATAATATATAAAATAAATAAAATGTAAAATAACAAAATGACAAGATTATAGAATAGGAAAATCCCTT
The DNA here is from genome assembly GCA_031780015.1 of Citrullus colocynthis. Lineage (NCBI taxonomy): Eukaryota > Viridiplantae > Streptophyta > Magnoliopsida > Cucurbitales > Cucurbitaceae > Citrullus > Citrullus colocynthis. The sequence goes on from QLSR01000265.1 coordinate 983,522, forward strand.
TAATTTCTCACCCGTGTGTACCTCACTGCAAAAACCGCAAATAATTACTATTCATAAAAATTTTGGTTACTATGTCACAATCTGGACGCTAAGTACATGTGTAGTTATATGACACATGAACAATAATGCAAAGACAGCTTAATTTTTAGGACACTAAAAATGGACATCTACTTTTAGTCGGGATAACTTTTAAGAACACTTTCCAACTAATAAATGAGATCGTCATTTAGGTGAAATATTTGTCTGCCCGTTTCTTTTTTTTTTTTTTTTTTTTTTTTTTTTTTTTCTTAATTCTTTAAATCGGTAATGATTGAAAAGAAAAAATAAACTAGAGCTGAGTAAGAAAGTAAATAAAAAAAGGAGAATAGATAAATATAAGTGAAAGTTATGTATTTTGTTTGTGTAGTTTTTATTTGGTCTTTAAGTTTAAAAATATTACATTATTAATATTTAAATACTGAGTTTAATTTCAATTTAGCTACAAATTTTAATTAAATTTTACTCTTAATAATTGAGTTTTGTTTAAATTATTTACATTTTTATTTTTGATTTTTCATTAATTAAATATTCGCTTTCAATCTTTGGCGTTGATGTTTATTAGTTAATTTAAAATAAACATGAAGAGAAAATTTAAATTTAATTTGACAGTGATGAAGAACAAGCAAACTTAAGTAATTATAATTCTTTTAAATATTTTACGTTAATTAATAGACACACCAACGCTAAAACTGAATATATAGTGAAAAATCGAAATTAAAAGCACAAATCTTGAAACCTAGGGATTGAGTTGATACTACACTCAAATCTCAGAGCCAAAATCGTCATATTTTGAAATACAATAAGAACTATATTGAAACCAAAAAACTTAAAACCTAAAAATGTAACATTTGGATACCTAACAAATAAATGTAAATTAGATCCAAAATCTAGGGAGAAAAATGTTTTTTTGCTAACTATAATTAAGAAGAAAATCCAGCCAAATGAGATTATTAATTTAAAGTTTACATTTGGATGGTCCGAATTTTGTTAAATTATTATTACTTCACTTTAAGATTAGAAGCATACGAAATGAAATTATGTTGTTACAAAAAATCAGACGTGTTAAATTCTCAATCTAAAGTATGTGAGAGAAGAAAAGAAAGAAAAGAATGAATAGTATAATTGCTGAATAATAATAAGAACATAATTCGTAGTTGTTAGTACGATGAGCTACGAAACGATTGAAGACAATGTAAACTAAACATATTTATTTGGCGCATTTAATGTTAGATGAATTATTAGAATTAGACAGAAAAAGTTTAAAAAAAGGTATGTTAAATTAATTCCATAATGGTGGCACTAATTCATTTGCTTTTTAAAAATTCTTCACGACACAGAATCATCAACTGGCAGCTCAATGAAATTGTATTGAACTTTATAGACCAAATATTTAAATTCCTTTTTTTTTTTTTTTTTTTTTTTATTCCAACAAATTTAAAAACCCTCTTTTAATTCTATTTATTATGTTTCATTCACTATTACTTCTGATAGAATTAGAATTTATTGTATTCTTGGTTATGAAATAAAATTATTTTTACTGATTAATTGATTTACATTTATTGTTAGTACCTACAAAACAAAACATTTGTTTCCTCAAAGTTAGAGTCCAAGATCTCATATCTTTTGTACTGAATAATAATAATAATAGTGTTAAAAAAAAACATGTTTAATTTATCGTGTCTTGTTCCAAACATTTGTAATGTCGAGAATTGGTAAAAAGGAGAAAAAGAAGGGGAAAAAAAAAAAAGAAAAAGAAAGACGTAATGTCAACAATCTATTTATTTGACGGTATTAACTTTTATTTGATGCCAGAATAATTTTTATCGATAAATGTTGATAAATATCGATTATGTGTATTTTTTTTTCTTTTACTTTTAAACTAAATAATGGTTTATTTTTCATAACATTTAAAAATGATTAATATATATCTAATTTTATTTTAAAAATGGGATATAATAAAGTTGTATTTTAAAAAGTTTTTGTTGATGTTCCCATTGCAGTTTTAAACTGATACAAAGGAAAGTAAAATGTTTTTACTAAAATAGTTAAAAGGCTTGCTTAAGTAATTTTGTCATTTAAAATAATTTTTCAAAGAAAAACTAATTAAATGAATTTTAGTTTTTGAGATTCGAAAAACAAACTAATAAATATTATTGGAAGTGGTGATTTAAGTATAGGTTTTTGATTTGTTGGTCTTTAATTTAAAGTGAAAATTAACTTATGAAGTAAATAATTTTGTTTCTCTTTTTAAAAAGGTTGAAGCTTTATCAAAGGTACTGGGCCAAAGAAAATAAGGCTGACATAGGGGCTGGGCCGTAGCATTGAAGGTTCGATCCAGCCCAATTAAAGACGAGAAGCATGGCGCTCACTGAAAAATATTTTGGGGCGAATGTCCATCAGAAAATTTGAAACGAAGGTGAGCTCTCAAATTTCCCTCTCTAGGGTTTTGGAAGAGGGTTCACCATTTCGCACTCCAAATCAACTATCTGAACTGAACCAGTTTCAAGTTGGTGAAGTGCCTTCTCACTCCCACGAAGCAATTGCAGAATCACAATGGCGTTTTCTCTCTTCTCAACTCCGCAACCGCAGCAGCCTCAGCAGTTATTTCAATCACAACCGCAACTTTTTCAGCAGAGTAGTCCATTATTCTCACAGCAGCCGCAACAGCAGCAGTTAATGCAGCAACAGCAACCGCAACAGCAGCAGTTGTTCATTTTTACTAACGATAAGGCTCCTGCAAGTTATGGTACTAAGTGGGCGGATCTCCATCCAGATTCGCAGAAAATTCTCCTTCAGATCGAGTATGTGCTTTTCTAGTCTCTTTGAAACTTGTTGCACAGTCCTGTTTTTAGTTTAGTTGTATGGGCAGAAGTTTAAAAAATCTTGGGCAAAAAGTAATATTTGAAGTATTTGATGGTTTTCTGATTATAAATGTTTCTTTCTACTCAAGCAAAATTCTTGGTCGTTTATTTATTGTGTACCTTTCTCTTTTATGAAGTCTCATCTTCTTGTTTGTAACTAGGGTTTGAACGCTTTATAGTTTTCCATATTAATGTGTCGCTACAGGGAACGAATCTTGGAGTATCGGGATGAAAGTCAGAGGCTGGATCAGTGTAGTCGCCTCTACGATTCTTCAGTTTCTAACGATGGGTTTGAGCTTGATGCAAGTCGAATTGTTCAGGTTACTTTTGACACTATCAGCTTGCTTTTCCTTTTCGTTCAGACTTCACATCGAATAACTATTGGAAAGTTGAGCATACTGAAAATATATTTGTGGGTATGCGATGTTCAAGTGAAAATGCAGGCAGCTCCAGTCTATTTTTGCACGTTTGTTTTCAACTAGAAAGATGTATGAGTAATTGAAAGTTGGTAAAAAAAAGGTCGAAAGGCTAAGGGGTCACAGGTTCAATCCATGGTGTCCACCTACCTATAATTTAATATTCTATGGACTTTCTTGACACCTAAATGTTGTAGAGTCAGACAGCTTGTCTTGTGAGATTAGTCGAGGTGCGCGTAAGTGAGCCCGGACACTCACGGATATTAAAAAAAAAAATTGAAAAAGTGGGTGTAACTTGTTTTGGATAATAGGTTTACATATGATATTCAACAGCTAACACCTAAAGTTTGCTTCTTATCTTTTTCTTTAACCTCTTGGATAATTTAGTTCTTTTATTATTTTTTTTATTACGTCCTTTTATCTCAGGACTGACCATTTAATACTTGCCGTACAGAAAGTGTATGGTAAGTGAAACATTCCCATTGAGCAAATAGATCGGAAGTGGGATTTTTTGAAAGTTGTTGAAATTGATTTTGTGGTTCTGAACACTTTTCCATTTGGCCCTTACCTTATATTTCTGGTGAATGAATGAGTGATATGTTACTTGGAAGAAAGATGGTTTATCTGCGAATGACATATTCATTACGCAATGGATCTTTATTTACCCACTTCTTTTCTATGGACTTGGAAGGAGGTATCTTATTCCAAGGGAAAAAAAAAAAACATAAGGGAGGGATCCCTCTATCCTTTCATTTTCTGTTGGAAGAGGTGCTTGTTAATTTTGTAGCTGAAGGAAGAAAGGTCCACAGAAAAACCTGTATACTATTTACTACATGAGGGAGGGATCCCTCTATCCTTTCATTTTAATGTTCAACCTCTAAAACATTTCAGAGAAATTATTTGTTTCAGAGTTCTATAGTATTGAGCTGAACATCTGCCAACCACAATGATGCATTTGCTTTTACTTTTGATGCATGTTTATTGATTTTTATATGGTAAAATTGTGGGATTATTTGAAATAGTTAGATATTCCTTGTCAGGAACTTGGGGGAATTAGTGCGTCTACAGAACATCAAAAAGTAATGCTTCAAGAACTGATGACTGCTGCGAAAGAGATGCTTTGGAATACAGAAGTTGCTATTCGCTCTTTCATGATGATACGCCCAAGGTTCCTTCATCAGAGTGCAGGAGGTTCCAATCCCACTGCACCTTCACAGGTTCCTGGAGCAACATTGCCATTAGGTTCTAGTGGTCAACCAATCTCTACCACGATTGCTCCAGTTTTTGACTTCTACAGTGGGCTCCCAAGAAAACCATCTCCATTTTTGCTGCAAACTGTTTCAAGATTCGAGAAGTATCTTGGTGAATGTCGCCAGTGGATTGAAGACTTAGAGCAACTTCTTGTCCTAGATTCCAATAGGAGTGCTTCCAATTCTAGTCCCTCATTGTTCCAATCACTTCCTAAAATCATGTCAAACGTGCACGAATTCTTTGTTCATGTTGCTGCCAAGGTAGGAGAAATGTTGTCCTTAATGGGCATTAACTTGAAAAAATGCACTGGGAATCTTTGAGATGGTTGTCTATAGGTTCAAATATTTTCTTTGTAGGTTGTCTGACATGTGTCAATTGATATCAAAATACCTGTTTCTTATTATTGAAGGTGATTTCTGAAAATGATTGAAATAAGTTGGTCATCAAAGTGTATATGTTAGTAATGAAATGTAAATTTGAGGCCGGTTCTTGATGTTAAGTTTGACTTAAATTCTTATAGCCTGGATGGAAACAGAGTCTAGAATTGTTTTCAGAGCAAGATAATTCTTCATCTGATCTACATGTGCATGATCTCACAGGAGAGAGTAGGATGCTACACGTGCACATTCTTATAGCTAATATGTTAAAAATTATCCCTCAGGTTGAGAGCATTCACCAGTACATTGAATCAATGAAGACAGCTTATCTTGCTGACCAGCGTCGCAGGGGGGATGTAAACAATCCATTTCTTGAGGCTGATCGAAGGGAAACTGCACGGCAAGAAGCGGCAGCTAAGAGGGTACATCCAACCTTACATTTGCCTGCAAATTCACAACCATCAACTCAAGCTGCTGGATTACTTACCAGCTCAGGTAACCATGGTGCATCAACAGTACAACAATCGTCTATAGTAGGTACACCAGCTTCTTCCGGTGGTGGATTGTCACTTTTTAGCACTCCCTCTGCTCCATCCACTACAACATCCTCTCTTTTCATGACACCAACAGCATCTGTTCAAACATCCTCTTTGTTTAGTTCTTCCAGTGCAACAGCTCCCTCAACCCTTTTTGGCTCGTCATCTGCACCATTGTTTAGTTCTGCTAATACTCCCTTTGGCAGTACTGCTCCATCTTTTGGGCAATCTGCTTCTGCAGGAAGTTCATTGTTTTCAACACCCTTTGCTTCAGGTAGTTTCTTGATATTCTTTATTTGTTTAAATGTATTTCTTACTATAGTACTTAGCTTATTGCTTATTAATAATAGTCAATCACCTGTTACCTAGCCTTACCCCAAAATGTTAGGTAACATCTGTTTGGGATGCTTTGGGAAACTTGCAAAAAGAGAAAAAAAGGAATACCTCCAAATCCTGATCAATAAAACCCTCGTTGGTGCCTCCTTCTACGGGACTTGTGTGCCTGGTTTGTCTCTGAGGGTGCAATTAATATTTTAATAAAGGAAATAATGATCCATGTGGTAGGAATGCCACTAGATAGGTAGAGATGTTATTATGGTATCAAGGTTACATTAGTATTTAGCTCGAGATTTTATTTTATTTTTGTGCTAGAGGCAAGAGGGAGAGGAGAGGAAGCTAATTTGAATAATATGTTAGCATTTTGTCATTTGATCTTTTTATTAGAATTTTCTATCCCAGCAGCCTTTTCTATTTTGAACTTGCAGTTTTATCATTATTATTTAAGCAGGGCTTAATATCAATCTATTGGAGTTGTATTTATCTTGAGAGATCATCTGGATCAATTGTTGTTGCCTTGCATTTGGACAAGCTTGTTTCTGTACAAATTGTCAACAAGTTATAATTCTTACAATCACCATGTGTTGGCCCTACAGTCAACTTTTATAAGTTTTGATAAGAGAAATTGTATTGTGGGTATGGGTTCACATTTTGATGGTGGTAAATCAGGATATTAACTAGTTTTACCTTTCACTTTTTCAAATTTATATTTTTTTTCTTCTTTTCGAAATAGTAGAGTTGGGCGTTAGATAAAATTAAAGCAGTTGTTCATATCTAAAAAAAAAAAAGGAGAAAGATACTCTTCTGGTCTTTGGAACTTGTGGATCCTTTTGTTTTAGTTCTTGTATTTGAAATGTCCCAGTTTAGTATTTGAACTTTCAATAGATCTTAAAATTAGTCTAGTTTATAGTTAACTGTTTTGAAAACAATTTAGCCTCTCAGTTTTACCTATACACTTTGGAAATATATTCTAAGCAGTGGTTTATTTTGAATAGAAATTATTAATATTATTTTAATGTTTGCTAAATTCGATAAAAGTTTATCTTAGTAACAATAAAATTAATTTCAGAGTGCGAAAATTAGATTTGGACAAAGAGAATGAGCCTACTTTAACCTTATATTAATCTCAACACTTGTAAATAAACTTTAACACCTACGGTTGCTGGGAAATAGGTTGACTGATTTGACATGGTTTCCTTCTCTGAAGTGAAGACATCATTACTACCAAGAACATGCCTGATTTGAGTTTTTGATTGACCTGACGTAGGAGGAATATAACTGTTACTTGATGTTAATTGGTACGCTCCCCAGTTAGCAGTTGCTTGATTGGATCTGTTTGTAACGATGGCTTGTACTGTTTTTCATAGGTGCTGCAACAGGATCTGGGGCTAGCTTTGGGGCAACTTCGGTGAGTTAATTTTTTTTGATATCAGGTTTTGGTCCTTCGGTTTATTAAATTTATTATTATTTTACCGAAGTTTGGAGCACTACTAGTCTACTACTCTTTCGTCTTTAACTCAAGGTGTAACATTCATGGTTTCTCCTTGGCCCTTTTGCTTTTGAATCAAAGACCTATTGAGGATGTATGGGGTTGCGTGGCTATGTAGAAAATATAAAATCTCATGCTTATACTTAGTAAATTTGCTTGGTAAGTGTGCACTATATAACTCATCTTATTTTATTGCAGAAATCGTCAAAGCCAAAGTCCCGAACTGCGCGACGCTACTAGTCAGAAATGACCATGTAAGAGTATTACCAGCCACAAGTAACAACTGATGAAAAAAATAGCCAAACATTACGAGAAACCTCGGCCTATATCTCCGAGAGGCCAATTTCTTAGTCATCGACAGTTTAAATTCAGATAATATTCCACAAGCAGTAAGAAAGCCTATTGGTATCTGAATCTTTCCTGCAAAGATGAGGGAAATTGCAATGTTTTTTCAAAACATCCGCCATTGCTCATCACTTTCTGAAAGAGATCGGTGAGGTGACGTGAGAATTTTGTGCAACTCTGTAGAATACAACATAGGTGCGATCAAATCTTGTTTATGAAAACTCTTTATGAAAACTCAAAGAACGAGACTTGTTTTTCTTGTGATGCGACGATTAATTCGGGGGAATGCCTGCTGTACAGAATATTTGAGTTGCGGTTTCAGGGAACAAGAATATGCTTAAATGGGAGCTTTTACATCCAAAAGATCGAGTGTTTATCGGATATTCTTCTTGGACCTGTGGCTGCTTCACAGCGGCCGTCGGGATTGGTAAGTTTACAGCATCTTTTAAATTTATTTACTTGAATTATTTACATCTGCATCACTTGTGTAATTTGTGTACTGAATTTTTAGTGAGTTTTCATACTTCTTTTTTAAACCCCATATATATTTATAATTTTTCCTTTTTTATTTGATGTCACGTTTTCACTAAAATGGCATTTTGTAATTTAATTGTGTAATGTATTCAGGGGAATTTCTGGTGTTTAATGATTTTGATTTAAATCTCCTATTTTTTTCTTGAAGGGCTGGGAATTTATGTCCATCCAAATTAGAGCTCACTGTTTGACCAAATACCTCAAATAATATCATGCACTTGTGTACTGTGGCTCCAATAATATCGTATTTTTGGCCCTAGGCCTTAGTGGCCACACAGTCAACACCTCTCAAACTCCCACAGAAATTATAGGATGTGGCTAATTACAATGTGCTTGATAGCTCTATTTCTATAGAGAAATTAGAAAATTACGTCATATTTGTGTCGAGTTTTATTAGCCGTTTCAACTATTTTTCTCATCTCTCTCTCTCTCTCTCTCTCTCTCTCTCTTTTTTTCATATTAATACAACCTGAAATTTTATTTTTGTACAAATCCCAATGATACACTTGGCAGTTAAGTTGTCAATAACTTTCATTTAATTCGAAGATTTGAATTTTTTACACTCCCCCATCTACAAGACTACGATATTGTACCAAAAAGGAAGTGATTTTGCCACATTTGCTCATTCATTTAAGTACTCCGGAAGTTTTGATCGAAACTGATACAACTACGGGGTCTAATTTTGATAAAAATGGATGCAACTATCAGTTTCTATAAGTTTCTACAGTTTCTACTCAAGTTTCTATCGATTGCTATTTAGCTTGGTTAGTGAACATCAACGCAAGACAAACTTATTTCATTTTTTGAACTTTCGTTGTCTCATTTACTTGTGTGAATTTTTTTTTGCTGTTGTTGATATTGGAGATATTAGATAACTTCTTGTGAGCTAAAAAGTGATAGTGATAGTGAACTTGTTGATATCGTAGAATTTGTTCATACTAGAGAACACTATCACTTTCTTTTATTGTCATTTGATATGTGATTAATGATTTTTCTTGAGATAAGAAAATGATAAAATTGTTGAATTGTTGTTTTAAATCTATTATAGTATTTGTTCACCAATTTTTGCTTTAAATAGGATCAAACATGGTTTGTTGAAAAATATGAATCAATACTTGTTATTAAGAGGATCAAACATATATACAGTGATAGTTCTACTATGAAGAATATTATAGAACAATAGATTGAAGAAGAAGATGACGACTTCAATCAATTCATTTAGACTCAACTCTAACTCATGTGGCATAAATCCGTCAACAAACAGTAAAATTACTAAATCGGTAAAAAAAAAAAATTAAATCCATCAAACAGTTGATAAATCCAACAAACAAAAAATGAAGATACTTTGGTGGTAGTAATGGAAGTTACAGAGTAAACGACGGTTACGTATATTAGAGTCTCAAAGAGTAGTGTAGCTCGGTTCATCAGATAGAAATAGATAGCAATCTATAATAATTGTCTATCAGATAGACAATGATAGAGTTTTATCTCTATCTATCGCTAAGAGGCAAAGATAAAGTTCTCATGAAGAAAGTTTTAAATAAATTTAATCAATCAAAGAGAAAGAAGAATAAACACATTTTATAGTCTAAATTATATATGCATCTTCAGACCAACAAATAAAAAACAGAGAAGAATATAAATAAGAAAGTAATGAAAAGAACACACACAACAAGTCAATTATATTGTTGTTTATTGTTGTTTATCACTGTAATAGACAAAGATAGAGTTCTATCACTGTGTATTAGCGATAGACAGTGATAGAACTCTATCAAAGTCTATTAGATTTGAATTCTAATTAGCCACATTTCGATAGAGTTGAATTTGAGCTGAAATTTAACTCCAATAAGTTGAATTCCGATCTATTGCAGATTAAGAAGAAGTTCACAAATAATTAAATTTCAATCTATTGAAGAAGAAAAATAATATTATCACATAATAGGCACAACGTGATGATTAAATTTCAATCTATTGAAGAAGAAAAACAACATTATCTCGTCTATTAAGAAGAATAAACGAACTGTGAAGAAAATTCTGAAAAATCTTGAAGAAAAGAAGAAGAAGATCGTACATGGAAATCGCATGGCCTCTTGGCTAACTTGAAATAAAAGGGTAGTTTGGGTATTACGAACGAATAAAATGATGGTCCCAATTTCAAAATTCCAATTATAAAAATCATTAGGTTTTTTTTGGTTTTTTGTTTTTGTTTTTTTGTTTTTGTTTTTTTTGTTTTTTTTGTTTTTGTTTTTTTTGGCTATATGTGCAAGTGGTTAAAGAGTTTCCCTATGTATAAAGTAATTATTTTTCTAAAGGACCTTTTTATAAATTATTATTATTTTTTTTGGAAAAAGAAAATCTTCGAGATGTTAAAATGGTATATTATTATAACTTTATAAGTACTGAAATACTAGGACCTAAAGAATAAGGGTTGTAATTATCATTTAGAATGATCCATTCTATCTCAATTATTTTTAGATTTTAACTCTATTTTTATAAGTTCATTTTTAATAATTTATTTTTTGCACGTTATTTTTTTACTTGACGATTCTGGTATGAATAATTAAGTATTATTCCAATAATTAATATTAGGAAAAACAAATACTATTTACTTATGTGTATTTAGTTAAAAGGGCCATATTTAACCTTCAAAACATCTTTTTGGTCAAGTTTAATTTATCTTTATTAAGCACAATAAGTGGGGAGGGGATTTCAACATTCATGACATTAGAAAATTAAATTGATCCCTAGCAATAAATGATTGTTGATAATATATAGCTTTAAAAAATAATTTAGTAGTAGTTGTTCTTTTGGTTTTCGCTGTTGGATTTGATTTTGTTGTCAAATTAAGTGCTTTTCAATTACTTAATTTTGAATTTCTTTTAATATATCTTCTTGATTGATTATTTATATGTTGTGTGACTTGATTTTGAAAAGTTTGTTGGTTGAATTTTGTATTAATGCAATATGATACTTTATACCTACTTAATCTTGTATTAATACAATTCATTTTAATCAGTTTGATGAATAAAAAAAAAAAAAAATTTAATCATAAAACAAGGAGAAAATAAATTTGATCGCAGTTCCATGAACATAGACATACTCAATCATTGATCCATTTACAACCTACCTAAAATACCAACTAAGATATAGTTTGATAAGACATTTAGAATAAATACAAAGCATTCAACTTTTCAATCTGCCCAAAACACACTTTTGGTAGAGAATTGAATCAAGTAACTTGAATTTTCTTCTGAAAAAAATATCTTATAAGAAAATTATTTTCTCTAACACTTCACAAACTTTTACAGAACAATTAAAAAAGAAATGCTAAATACACTCCCTTCTCACATCATCCGAAACCTAAATACAAATTAATTTTAATTTTCCCCTCAACGTTAAATCTCATCTCTTTTCTAATAATAAGCTATCTCAAATTCATATGTTGAATTAAAAAAAAAAAAAAAAAAATCAACATTCCTTAAAAATAATTAAAAAAAAAAAAAAAAAGTGATAGATGAAATATTTAGCTTTAAAAAGAGATAATAAGTATTTTATTCAGGGAGGTATGCACGAGTTGAGTTGAGTCTAAAAGTAATTTAGTCATATTAATACAAAAGGAGAGCTAAGATTTAAGTGCAGTTGTAAGCTACCTGAAGAAGGCATTGGAAAACTTGGAGTGGCTTTGAAAACATAGGCATGTGATCAGCTCCATCAATTTCCATTATATTTTGAAACCCATAATTCTGAATTATCCATTTTTGGAACTGCTTTGAGATTGTGATGTCTTCACTGCAAATCACATACACTTTCCTAACTGATCCATAATTTTCCTCTGTAAATTTCTCTGCTTTTATCAGCTCTTTTATGAACAGTGACCCTGGTCTCACTAGACTCTTCCCCAAAGCTAAATCCTTTTCAATATGGTAAATACAAGAGAAGGAAAAAAAAAAAAACAAATAAAATCAACATTCCTTAATAATAATTAAAAGAATAAAAAAATTAGAAAAAGGGGAAATAGAGTAAACCTCAGGAGGGGAGAGTTGATAGATGTTGTTGGCCATGCATTTGGGACCAAATAAAAACCAACTTGAAGAAGCTTCATCAACTCTGTTTTCACAACTACCAAACTGGGTGTCTGCCCAAAATTCTTTGGGAAGGCTCTCAAGAATCTTGATTATTGAACCATATAAAAATACAAACAAGGATAAAAAAGTATTAATGCTGTCAATTTCAGCCTTAAATCTGCATAATTTTGCTTTAAGTCTCAGTAAAAATATTATAATATTTATTTATAACAAGCAAAATGAAGAGGTTTGGGGATTATGAAACCTTCGACTATCTCCATAATAGAAATAGATGTCTTCATTTATATATATTACGTATCTCTCTCTTTCTTAATTAATTTGAGACTTTGTTTGCATCCACCTAACCCACTACTAACACGAAACCAATATTTAGAGATCTAGAGATCCTTAATAGTTCGCTATTGGTAGAAACTAATGTCTCGGGATCAAAGAGACTCATTCTAGCTTTTATTTTTTAGTATAATAGAAGATAGGAGATCCGAACTACAGAGGTATACCTGTTCCAAGACATAGGAAGGGTGGTGGTGAGTATCAGGAGCCAAGGCTGTTAAGAAGACAGAAGCTGAAATGTTTTGAGGGAATTTCTCCATGGCTAAAGCCAAGCTCATGCCACCAAAGCTATGGCCAACCAATATAACCTTTTCATTTGGACCAACACAAGCCATGGTCTTCAACAATGGCTCTGAATACTCTTCAAGCGACTTAACCTCCTGGATTGCCTTCCTGTGGACCCCGGCCCCCGCCATGTCCAACACCGTTACACGTTGGCCGGCTGCCTCAAGCAGCGGCTTGATCTTGTACCAACACCATGCTCCATGACAAGCTCCATGAACCAGAACAAAATGCCTTTGCTCCATTTGTGTGGTCACAAGCTCTCTGTTCTCTCTTGATTTCCTTTATCACCAAATATATAACTCTTGAAAAAGTAATTAGTATGAGTGGTTTTGAGATGCTAATTTTGTCAAATATTTAGCTATGTAAATAATTGAACCTTGATTTTGCAACGACAGAATTACTTTGTTGACAATCAATTCCAGAAATCCGTACATAGGAAGAGTAGAATACCAATTTTATTCCACGTTAATTTGATATAATTAAATTTACTCTAGTCTTCTAGATTAATTGAAACTAAATTAATTTTGAAGAATGAATTGAAGTATCACAGGGAGAAGAAAAATACAAAATGGAGAAGAAAAGAAGAGAGAGAGAGGATAAAAGGAGATGAGGAAAAAAAGGAGAGAGAAAAAAAAAAAACAAAATAACGAAAAATATCCATTTAGTCACGTTTAGTCCCTCATGTTTTAAATTGGTCATTTTGGTGGTTACTAAGAATAGGTTTAAAAAGTTTCTAATAAATAAATAAATTATTAAGAATAGGTTTAAAAAGTTTCTAATAAATAAATAAATTATAAATAAACATAAAATTTGAGTAAACAGATGATAATATATATATATATATATATTTTTTTTTTTGATATTTGCCATTTCTCTCCTTTTTTTTTTTTTCCTTCCTCTCTATTCTCTCCAGTTCTCTCTCATCTTTCCATCTTCTCTTCTCTCACTCTAAAGAAAAGGAAAGAAAAAAAAAAAAATCAAGAGCTGCACAAATTAAATTTGACTTCAAGACAACTAGCTCTACCCATGTTTTTTTTCCCCAATTTTTTCAATTTTATAATTTACACTAAATATATATTTTATAACATTTGGACTTTGGATACATGAGAAAGGAAATACAAGCAGCTTCTACATTATTCCAACAATTGTCCAATAAAAATCACCGTGGAACAATTTTTTCTAAAGAATAATTAATTTTTTGTTGAGTGTAATTAAAGGGAGAATGAAATTAGATGCAACCTCATTGCTCTATATAATAGTGCTTCCGAAAAATTCATCAAATAAAAATCTATCATAAAATAAAATTGTGCAATACTATTAAAACTCTAATAAAAATGGCTATATTTATAAATATTTTACCTCATTTTGCTATATTTGAAAACAATTCTAAATTATATTTATAACTTCTGTAAAAAAGAAAGAATTATACTAAAAAAACAAAACTCATATAATCTTAGCTAGGTTGAACACAACCATGTATATCTAAATATCTAGTTTTTGTGAACATGAATACACAAAAAGTTATCGCTCTTTTTGGCACTACGCCATTGCATGTTTATAAAGAATGGTTTCACTTGAAATTTGTCGAATGAAAAGAAAGAAAAGATGTGGTCAGTATTATTCTCAAACAAGAAAGAAAAGAACAGAGTCGAACTTTATTAATTTTGTGCAAATTAAGCTCCTGTAATTAAAAAAAGGACAAAAAAGAAAAATGAAAAATAAAAAAAGTGAGGTTGACATGAAAATGGGTTCACTTGGGAAGGGCAGGCGAAGGGCACCACATTAAGTTTTTCAAAAATATAAGTACAGCCAAATTATGCAAATGGACAGATAAAAACGTTGATTTTTTTTTTTTTTTTTTTTTTTTGTTTTTGGCTAAGTTCACGTGGGACGATAGTGAAAATTTTAAATTCGGAATAATAAGTTATTTGTTAACAGCCTATGGTGTGAAAGGAGGCATCCTATTTAATTTCGTCCTCTTAACATCTTATTTCATAAAAAATCGATAAAACATGAAAAATAAGTAATAAAATATCAATGATTTGAACATATATGATAAAAATAAGAGAAATAGTATCCAATGGACCAACTTTAAGGTATATTTTAAAATGTGGCTCTAATAACTTTATTTTATATTTGTGGGTTTTCACCAAATTTTTCTTATTTTTATCTTACCAAAATATCCTTATCATAATTAGTAATTTTTTTTTTAAAAAAAAAATTATTAATTTGGAAGTTTTGAATGTTTTAATTACGTATGTATTTGGCAAGTTTGAGAAATAGCATATAAGGAAGAGTTTTTTTTTTTTTTTTTTCATTTTTTCTTTTTCCTTTTTTAGATATAAAATTTTCGAACACCTTATTTACTTTTCAAATTTTATTCTTCGGTGGAAAAATTTACAAAAACTATAATTTTTTTTTGTTTTATTTTATTGGTTTTTAAATAAATATAAAAAATAAATTAAAAATTTTATCATACATGTTGTTTTTTTTCTTTTTGGGGGTTTTCACAAGTTTGACATATATTTCTTTTAAATTTACTGTTTTTAGATGTTATGACATTATTTCCTTTTTCATATTTTATTTTTGTTGCGTGTTTTGTTTTTCACTGTGGAAGTTATTTTATGGAAAAAAAAATTCTTTTCAGTATGTTTAATATTATTCTTAAAATAAGAAAGATCGAAGATTATTATAGTAATTAACACATTATATAAAATTTACTAAATTATTTCATGTCAGATAAATTTGTAAGTATTAAAAGCTTTTAACATTGATGTAATATGGGGTACTTTTTGGGCCACTTACGAAGAAATCCCTAAAAAGAATAAAGTTGGTTTGTTTGGAGGAAAGAAATTGAATACGCCACGAGGGCCAATCAAAAAGCTGTTTATTCAATAGAGCAACAATCCAATAAGGAAACATATTAACCAAAAGCCCATAGAGGGAATTGGATCTAATCTTATTAGCCACCTTCTCAGCAAATGTATTAATTTTTGTAGGGATATGAGCAAACGATGGACCCAGGCCTTTTAAGATCGATATCAGCATATCTTAAAATTAGAAACCAAATATGGAACCGACATTATAATTAATTATTACCTTCAGTTTCATTTAAATCCAAAACGATATGAATTTCAGGTACACAAGAGATAGAGAGAGGTTGGAAGAGAAGCAATAATTAAATTTGTTTTATAAGCTAGGCGTAGTTGAGAGCAATTTGAAGGAGGCAGTGGAGAAGCTGAGGAGGCATAGAAAACATAGGCATGTGATCAGAGCCGTTGATTTCCATAACATTTTGAATCCCAGCGTTGGAAATCATCCATTGTTGAAACTCCTTGGGGATTCCTCTGTCTTCCGTACAAATTATATATACTTTTGTGACGGACCCATATTTTTCTTTTGAAAAATTATTTGCCTTGGATAAGTCTTCCATGAACAGTGAACTGGGGCGCAGCAGAGTGTGGCCCAGAACTACATCCTTCGGTAATAATTAACAATTCAGACATCGCACGTGTTATATATATATTATTGCTAGAACACAAATAAACAATTTTAAAAATAGAGAAAATTGAGTAATAAAGAAGAGTAAGACCTGAGGAGGGGAGAGTTGGTAAAGCCTTTTGGCCAAGAAATTGGGTCCGAAAAACATCGATGTTTGAGGCTGAGCTTCGGTTCCATAAGGGCAAAACTGCGTGTCTAGCCAAGCTTCCATGGGGATTTCCGCAGAGTACTTGCATTATTGTATCAACACAGAATTTTATTCTCCAAAAAGAGAAGGTTGAATTTTACCATGAATCTTTGAAACTCCTCTCCAAAATGATGTCGTTGAATTTAAAATTATGCTTATTTCTTCGCAAATTTATATAGTATGGTTTTATGGAAGAATATATGATGTGAATTCTTAGTCCAATACTATAACATAAAATTTTTTTATAAGCTTAGCTTAGATTTTGAAAGTAGATATATTCATGACTAAGAAGAGTTGATTAACTTTAGATTTTGAATGCTAGAAGTATAATTCATATACTTAAATTTTTAAAAAACTCAAATTCCATTTGATAAGCATTTAATTTGGTTTTTGCTTCCATTCGATAAGTATTTAATTTGATTTTAAAAAATTGTGCTTGTATTCTCACGTAATTTTTACCATCATTTCATCTATGAAATACTTCAATTTATAGCCAAATTTAAAAGCACAAATTGTATTTTTTTTAGTTTTTAAAAATTGTTTGTGATTTTAGCGTAGGATTAAGAGTTCAAATTTTTCTTTAAGAAAGAATGAAAACATGCTTAAAAGAATAGTGATGAGTAAGCAAGCATAAATTTTCAAAACATAAAAGTAAAACCAAAATCGTTATCAAATCACACACTCTAAGTGATTAATACATGAAGCTTGAGTCTATTAGAAACAGATTGGAAAGGTTCAATTACGTTCTAGACAATACTCTTAGTTCAAGCTACTAATGTGTGATTTTAAAATCATAAGTTTAGAGATGAATTTTGAAAGTTGAAAATCTTATTAGAAAATTTAAAGACCAATTAAAAACTTGTAATTGAAAAGTAAAATAATAATAATAATAATAATAATAATAATAATAGACCTATACCTGATCTAAGACATAGGAAGGCTTATGGTGAGTATCGGGAACAAAGGCAGTCAAGAAAACAGAAACAGCTATCTTGTCCGAGTACTTCTCCATAGCAACGGCCAAGTTCATCCCGCCAAGGCTATGACCCACCAATATCACCTTTTCATTTGGAGGAAGACGAGCCAAAGTCTTCAACAAAGGCTCAGAATACTCTTCCATCGACCGAATGTCTTGGATCGGCCTCGTGTCGATGCCCGAGGCGGCCATGTCGAGCAGCGTGACGCGGTGGCCAGCAGCCTCGAGTAGTGGTTTGATCTTGAACCAGCTCCAAGCCCCATGGCAAGCTCCATGGACGAGTACAAAATGCTTGTGCTCCATGAGGAAAATTATTTGAGGCTCTTCAAAGTTCAAAATACAAAGGTGTTATTTTAAAATTAGAGAGCATGAGGATGTAATATATGTATTTGATTGAACGTGGAGGAGGAGGGAAAAGTCGTTAGGTCGTTGCAAGTCTTCGGGCTGCCTAATAATTTTTAACTCTTCAGCAGCCAACCCCAGACGAAGAGATGTCCTTTTGATGTCCTTTTGATACAGATGGAAGGACATCCAATTTAAAGATGATTATTTATCAATTTGAATGAAATAAAATTAAAATTAGGCTATACCTAAACCTAAGCCTAATTTTTATGCATTCCATTTTCTATACTTGCTACAAAAATTTACATATATGTATTTCATTTTTTTCTTTTTTTAACTTTTTTTTTGGCTGTTGTGTTGTTTGGGTTGCACAAAAGATAGAGGGAGCTTAGCTCCATCTATGCGGGTGTGTTTTTATAAATTAATTATTTGTTACCCTTAAAGTCTATGTGTTGTACTTTTTTTTTTTTTTTTTTGATATCTGTGAGTTTGTCCGAGCCAGCTTACGCTCATCTCGACTAATTTTTATGGGAAAATCTGTCTGATCTTACAACATTTGAGTGTTAAGGAAACAAATAGGATGTCTATGTCTAAATTATTTAGATAATATATTAAACAGAAATAAAAATTGTGGGATCCACTATTATACGATTTATGGCGTTTACCAATATCTGCAATACAAATCAATAGTGGGCCTCACAAGTTTTGATTATGCTCCATCTCTAATTGAATTTTCAGGTATAAGTATCTGATTATTCCTTGATTATGCAAGACCTAATAAATATTTTTTTTTAAAGTTGCGACTAATCTAATATTTTGACTTCCATATTATTATTACTATATATTATCACTTTAGAGCATGTTTGGATTGACTTGAAAAAAAAATGATTTTAAAAAAATTCATTTTTATTTAAATTCTTTTGATAAAAACTATTTAAATTACATTTCAAAATCTATTTTGAGTGGTTGTCAAATACTCTTTTAATAAAAAATGACTTATTTAATTTTTAATTAAACACTTAAAAATGTATTTCAAATACACATTTGATTAAATTGGGTCAAGAACTAAACTAGGGTATGTAATGATCCATTTTATAAAATCGGTTGTTTAACCAACGGAACAACTGAACCCTGGATTTTGATTCTCGTTCTGGCTTTCGTATGTGAGAAATGGCCAGCGCTAGAGCGAGATTCTTTTGGTTTAGATATTACAATTTCTGGTTAGTAGATCAAATTTAAGAAATTGAATATGTAAAAAAAATAAAAGAGCATTCTAATTCTTCTAAAATATTCTTTAATTAATGCACTTTAAATTGTTTAGAAATATTAAGAGCATTTTGGTAATCATACATATTAGAAAAAGAATACGATTCCCATTTCAGATTATATTCTTTGCGATTACACCCAAAATTCGTTACAGATAAATAAAAAGGCTACAACTGTGGATTGTGATAGACTCATATAAGAATTAATTTGGTGTAAAAAAGGAGAAAAATGGTTTAATGAAAGAAAATGATTAAATCGGGTTGGGTAGTCAAAATAAACCTAGCTCAATGATAATTAAATCATACTCTTTTATAGTTTCAACGCCTATAAATTAATTAGAAAATGCAATTTGAATAAATTAGAGTGGAACATATTTTAGTATAGTTATGCAATTCTATCTAGATCAAATCTGCATCTAAGATATTTAATTTTCTTTTTCTATCCATACAACTTCGGTTGGAATTTTTTTAACCTTTTTATTATTTATTATTTATTTTATAATGCCGTATTTTATTCCAACTATATTATTTTTCTTTCTTTTCTTAAAAATACTATGTACCTATATATTTAATATAAAAGATAGAATTGACTGAACTTCGAACTTTGTGAAGTCAATAGTACAAATTCATAGTCGTTGAATTTATATTGGCATATATTCTACAACTTTATTTGCACTTCAATGTGACATTTATTAAAAAAGTGGTGGCCTAAAGTATATGGAGATTGATTTAAAAAAAAACAAGTGTATAGTGAGTAGAAACCGTGGACATTATACAAGTCATTATCTTCTGGATTATTTCATGATTCGATACGTAAATCCAACTAATTAAAGGTTAATAGAGTGTTTACTTTTGGAATTAAAAAATGTGTGTGTTTTCCATATAAAACGTTATTTATATTTAAGAAGATAAGGTTAGATTTAAAAAGAAACGAAAAGTAATCGATGTTTGTGGGCAGAAGAAGGTGTGTTTTTGAAGACGTGAAGAGAGTGATCTCTTCCACAAGAATCTTTGAATAACGACAGCCAGCAAGATATGGTTCATCGATTCCCTTAACTTTGTTTTTTCTTCCATATATATAAACAAAAAGGTACGAATCAATAAATAATTAGAAAAAAAGAAAAAAAAAGAAAAAAAAGAAAACAACGCATTGTGCTCAACGAAAACATTTTAATATTCCAAAAATGCATTTTTAATTTAAAACAAAATTTTATATTAAATAGCAATATAGATAACATATAATATTAATTATAAATATATTAGTTGGAATTTATTAAGTTTAAATAATAGGGAAAGATCCAAATATAACAATTATTTGCAGATACATCACAATGTAAACAAATTTGCAAATATAACAAAATGACTTTGTTTTCAAAGTCTATATATTAGTGATAGACCATATTAATAGCGGGGTCTATCAGTGATAGACTCTATTACTAATAGAAGTCTATTAGTAATAGACTCTATTATTGATAAATTTTGCCATATTTGCAGTTTATTTAAAAAAAAATGTTTGATGTACGGAATTCTTCGCCCAATTTCATGCCAAATAATAATCATACCCACTAAAACTGTAGTAGTGGCAAGGAAGGGTCAAACACATGGAGCACTAAAATTTCTCAATCAAGTAACTAACAGTTCAAGTAAGCGCGAGAAATAGAATTGTTAGTATGAGAAATTCTAGATTGGGTTATGGCGAATTTTTCTTTTTTTTCAAGATACTTAGTCATTGAATTCTAATCACTAAAATTAAATGATTGCTCACCTAACTAAATTAATTAGAAAGGCTAATTAATTTGTCCTAAGCAACTAACTAGTCCAATTTGAAAAGATGAAAGCATGCATATTCATGTTTCATTTTCAAGCACCTAATTAGACATTTGTTTGGTTCAATTTTAAGTTGGTTAGATCAATACTCATCAAATTCGATTCACAAGCTAAACCAAGATATTGCTTTCTATGATTAACATGCAATTAAGTGTAATGAATTGAATATCAACAAAAAAGAAGTAACCATACATCTCCAAGTGCCCGATATATGGTAAAAATTCATTGATAATATAATAGAAACCAATAAATACACTAAATCGGTTGAAAAACTCACGAAATAAGGGAGAAATCCTCGAAACCCAAGCTAGAGAATGTTACCTTATTCCATAATATTCATTATGTACATCGACTTTAGCAATCTCCAACAACCAATATTTTAAATTATGACTACTACAAATTTGAGCTTTGTTAACACACAAATTTTTTATTTTGTCGGCGCTCGTGACATAAAACCGTCAATAAAACTTTAACTTAAAGCTTAAAAATAACTATTAATCTTAAAATACATATCAAACATCAATAAATATTTATATTTAAGTTGACACACAAAATTGTTAATAAAAACACCTTTGCTAACACAAAAGTACGTAAATTCTGTCAAAACGTTGAATTTTTTATTTTTTAATTAGTTCATAGTATTTTTATAGTCGTTTTTTACAGTAATTTAACATTAACAAAATCACTTTTATCATGTAAGAAATAAATAATTTGTATGTAAAAACACTTTTGAGAAAAAATTGTCAGGTAGGTAAGTGTTTTTATTTTAAAAAGTTGTTATCAAAAGTATTAAAACAAAAATGACTTAACTAGAAATGTCACATGTATAAAGTTGATTGCTGAAATTATAAAAAAATGGAAATACAAACCTCATTACCCAAAACTCCCAACAATACATATGTGCTTAAAAAACAATAAAGTAAAGTGCAATCTATAGTTTATTGAAAAATATATGTTAAATTATTGAATAGAAAAGTTCCAAAAAAATAAGCATTATAAAAACAAATTATTTATGTAAAAGAAATTGCACAAGATATCCCTGACATATGAACTCAACACCTTAGCTAAACACTCAAAACACTCAAAATACAAACATATAAATTCTACAGACATCATATCTCAACCCAGCGATCCATACAACCGCAAATAGTCTAATAGATAATGCTAAAGATCAATTATATATATCCCGAACACTACTTATATAAAAAATAAAAATAAAAAGTAAATAGTCTTAAGACAAAACATGCTCTATAAATGCTTTTACCCTTGCTCATAATTTAAAGTAGATAGACTTGCCTATAAAACTAAATTTACGGACATAATGTTAAAGACCAATGATATATATTTTTATCTATAAAATTAAACTTCACTTTTTTTTTTTTTTTTAAAATTTTTATTATTTTTTTTATATATATTCTCATTTAAGAACATTCTTTTTTCTTATTAATTTTCACTTTTTTTTTTTTTAATTTAAATTAGAGACGAGAAACTAGAAATGAAAACACTTATGAAACAGACATATAACCACACCATTGATGTTTTCATGGACTTTGAGTTGAAGGTTAAGCAAATTATTATAAAATATAATTAAGGCCATATTTGTGATAATAGTGAGTTAAAAAAAGATAG
Organism: Citrullus colocynthis; assembly: GCA_031780015.1. Classification (NCBI taxonomy): domain Eukaryota; kingdom Viridiplantae; phylum Streptophyta; class Magnoliopsida; order Cucurbitales; family Cucurbitaceae; genus Citrullus; species Citrullus colocynthis. The sequence continues at coordinate 1,006,133 of QLSR01000265.1, forward strand.
GTGGCATATTTAAGCATATTTTTTGGCTATATGGAGGAGACATTGGCAAAGTTGTTGAGGCTTTGAGAACATGGCCATATGATCAGCTCCTTCAATCTCCATTACATTTTTAATTCCACTGTTTTGGATCAACCATTCTTGGAATTGCTTTTCAAGTATCTTGTCCTCACTGCAAATTACATACACTTTGGTCACCTTTCCAAATTTCTCTTCTGAAAAATTATTGGCTTTTGATAGATTCTCTTGAAACACCGAACTTGGTCTCACCAATGTCTTTGCAAGCTCCAAATCCTATGTGTACAAAATCAAAATAAACTTAATTTTAAATAATATACCTTAGGGATCGAATTAATTAAAAAGAAACAAAGACCTCAATTGGAGATAAGTGATAGAGATAGGAGGACAAAAATTTGGGCCCGAACAGCATTGAAGTGAAAGGCTCGGTGGTGCTTCCATTACAACAGAACTCCATGTCTAGCAAGTCGTCTATATGGGTTTTCTCCGTGTGCTTGCAATACAAAACAAATCACCCTTTTAAGTAATTCTCGATTAAATTGTAACTTTAATAGTTTTATTTTATGTCTAATAAATTTTTGATATATTAAAAAATTTAAAATTAAATGATTTGTAGATATAAAATCAAGAGAAAAAGAAAATGTCTTATTTATATGTAAAAGGAGAGAAGCATGAAATTAAATACAACCTAATTACTTAAAACCAAATGTTATGTCTAATAGATAATAAACTCTCAATTTTGTGTCCAATAAATTTGTTACTTTTTTAAAATGTTGATAATAGATCAAAGTCTATCTATCTATTAAGCATATTTATTTATTTTTATGTTGGTACACACAAAGTTAAAAACATAAAGATGTATTAGACATTTTTTAAACATCTAAACTAAATAGACAAAAGTTTAAATTCAGAAATTGTAATTTAACCCTTAAATTATGTCAGTTTGTAAATTGTAGATCTTATTTTTGATTTAATTGAGAATGTATATAATATTTTGGGTGAAGTCAAAGGAAGAAAATGAATTTGATTTTGATTATGAATAAATGCGGAAAAAATGGTTACCATGTCTAAAACATAGGACGGTGAGTTGACGGTGTCGGGGACATAGGCAGTCAAGAACACGGCGGCCGCAATCTTATCCGGGTGGGCCTCCATGGCCAGGGCCAAGCTCAAGCCGCCCAGGCTGTGACCCACCATTATTACCTTTCCACCGTCACCAATAACGCCGTCCATCGTCTCCAACAGCGGTTTTGAGTAATCTGAAAACGTCCGGACTTCTTCCAGTGGCCTCCGGTCAATACCTGAGGCTGCCATGTCGAGCACCGTCACGCGGTGGCCGGCGGCCTCAAGGAGTGGTTTGAGCTTGTACCAGCACCAAGCTCCGTGACACGCCCCATGCACCAATATGAAATGTTGCTTCTTTTCGTTTTTCTCCGCCATGGCCGCCGGATGGATCTTGTTTATATATACACACACATATATATGGGTGTGTGTGTATATATATTATTTTGTGTTGGGAAGAAGAATTGAGAGATTGAGAGGGTGTAGTTTATTTTAGTTTAATTTTGAGTTATACGAGGTTGCATTACATACTATGCCAAATCACCGTGTATTTCCTAACATCGAAAAGAAGAAAATTATTAAAAGATAATATTTGTTTTAAAAAAAGAAAAATTTGTGATGTAGCAACTAATTGTGATTGAATATTTGGATTTGCACAAAGATTGAAGAAAAATAATTGAGTCTAACCTATATTATGTGGTTCATTCAAATGACCAATTACAATATATATATATATATATTTTTTAAAATGACATTTTAAATAATATAAATATATATATATATATATTGTCACGTATTTTTTGATTAATAAGCAAAAGAAATGCATTGGTTCAGGAAAAAAAATAGATGGAGAGATGAATGTAAATTAGAGTGTAAATTAGAGTACACCAAAATAATAGTCTTATTTTAAGAATGATGTGTGGGAAGTGGAGGGAGTGGGAGAGTGGATGGATCATTCGCTGCCCCCTCATTGTTTATTCATTGAATTAATTAGTTGCTTCGTATTATATAATATCAACACTCATCAAAAAGTTTAATTTCTTTGAATATTGTACTCAGTTAGTAAAATTATCTACGTGAAATATAAAATGTTGTGCCACACTCTTCAAATGTTTCACATCCATAGTGAATTGTTGGCATTTAACTTATATATTATGGTAATAATTCCAATTTCTTAACCAGTGTGTAATGCAACATTACATTTCCTTTCTGGCTCGTGTTGATTTAATTTAATTTTTTTTCCAAAGTTCTATTTAGGAAAGATTGGTCTCTCTCGCTTTCGTTTTTGCTTTTGTTTTCGTCTTGTTCGTCTCTGTTGTTTTGCTCATCTTGCTTCCCTCCTCACTCACCATCGGTCTGATCTCTCTCGCTCTCATGAAAGTTTAGAGACCAAAAGTGTTTTTTAACCCAATTTTTAATACAATGTTAAAAATTCAAATATCTCAATGTGAATATATTATTGTGAACTTAAAAAGTAAATTTTTAATGATTACAAGAGTTTGACAATTGTGTTTAGCTATAACTTAAAACTATCTTTGAAAATTGGTATATTTAAAAATATATCTAGCAGTTTTGTCATTTAAAATATAAATGTTTTTCTAAAAATTATTTTTATTTAAATATTTTTGATAATTTTTTGAAAAATAAAGACATTAATAGTTTTCAAAATACATTTTGCTTAGTTGTCAAATATTTTTATTTCTTTCTTATATTTTAAATTAAACATTTGAAGGAGTATTCTAAACCTACTCTTACTATGGAATAGATTTACTGTCGGTTTATAATACCTTGCTTTTATTTTTTTAAAAAAATTATGTTCAATTCAATCTTAGATCTTTATTTACTATTCTAATTGCTTTAGGGCTTTCCTTGTGGGACCCAAATGACCTCTTTCTCTATGAATGCTTTTTGTTCATGTTTTATTGGTTTTTTGGCTCTAGTGTTTCCTTATTGTTTTAGTGTATAATGTCTGACTTGACTTTGGATTGTAAGTTCCCTCTCTTTTTTCTTTAGTAATCTATTGTCTTTGCCAAATATATATATGTTCAACTTTATCTTCGAAACATGTACAAAACTAAATTTAGTGATTATAAAAATATTTGGACAAAATATACTTTTTATCTCTTATATTTTTGTACAAAATATAGTTTTTATCTCTAAAATTTGTAGTTGATATTTATTAGGGGGTTAAAGTTTGAAAAGAGAATAGAAGGGAAGTAATATCAAACACCTCGTTGATCCATCTACACCATGATGTGCTTTCATGGATTCTCTTTCCAAGGTGCTTTGATAAATAATCAACTTGACCCATATATTGTGCTTTCCCACCATCACATTCATTATGCCATTTGAATAGGGCTTCACAGAAATCGGTCAAAGTTCCTTCAAAAACCACGCATCAACTAAGCTTAGTCATTCAATTCCTGGCATATCATCTTCTTACTTTTAAGGACCATTTTTAACATTTTCTTTCTAAAATTTTAGGGACTAGAAATGTGTTTTTCTAAAATATTTTTCTTTTCCTGCTACATATTTTAAAGATTTCCTGCAAATCAACTTAAAATAATTTTATTTTTTTTTATTTTTTTATTTTTTTTATACTATATCTCTCAAAGTGTATCTTCAAAAACAGATTTCAAATTGATTCAAGTTTTTAAGTGTTTTATATTTATCAAAGATAGAAAATTACTTTCACAATCTAAAATTATTTTCAATTATTAATTTTTTCAAAGATTTTGTAGAAAGTTTGATTTTATTTAAAAATCATTTTTTTTCTAAAGTTATTCCCAACACACTAATAAATTTCATCAATTTGCCTCCAATTGCTTAATCGATAAATTGAAGTTCAACATGTAGGCAATTATTAAGGATCCAACCATGGTTATATATAAAAGGCTACTAATTATAAAGGTATATGCCCAACTAATCTAGAGCCATCCCAAGACTATAACCAACCAAACTAAAAATTGTATAACTACACCTAAAACCTTCCAAAATTTTCAAGAAATAAAGAGCATGGCCAATTGATGGCTTAAATGTCTTTTACAAATCATATATATAGTTATTATGAGTATAATAGTAATAGAGATTTAAACTATAAATCTCTTAATCACTAACACATACTACATATCAATTAAATATATTAATTTTGGCACAAATTATATCCAAATTTGAAATTATAATGACATATGCACTCCCGTCCGAATGTGCCAAAGGGTTGCTAACTATGCCCAATATTGTGGCTTATAACTTATTATTATTTTTCTTTTAGGGATTTATGGATTATAAGTTATTTCTACATTTTTATCCATTTGTATTTCTCACCACCGATCCTCAAATGGTTGGTACAAATATTTATTTATTAGATCTTATTCAGAAAATAATAATTAAATATAATATGCATATTTTAATTTGGGGTGCGTGTCTTGTCAATTGTCAAACACAAGGTGCGTTGTTGGGCCCACTCACAAAGTTTGTATATGCACACCACACTAAAACCTTAACTTTTGAATAATTTCTTTGGTTTTTTTAATCATTCTTCAATTTTTTTTTTTTCTGAATCTTTTGAGAAATGGAAGGAAATTAACTTTTTTCTTTTTCTTTTTTTTTTTTTTTTTTTTTATAAAAAAAGTCACTCTTTACTTTTGATTTTCGATTAAAAATTAAAAACTAAAATATTAAGCAAAGAAATTAGAGAAAAAATCAATTTCAAAACTTGTTAGGTTATATTATTTTGAACCCTAAATTTTGAATTGATCAAATTGGACAACATAAACTTAAATAAATGTTGACATTGTTACCTAATCAACCACTGATTTTAATAGAAAATTGTTTAAAATTTTTTCATAAACTCATTAATTTTAATAAAAATACAAATTCACACAAATAAGTTTTGCCAATGCACACAAATTAGGAATAACTTGCCAAAATTCATAAATTCAAGAAAACAAAAAACTCTAATGTTATTTTTTTTCCTTGAATGCTTAAGATTTTTTTTTTTTTATAGGATTAAAAATGTAACATTTTTTTAAGGTTGAAAGTTAACATTACAACACATGTAGGGAAAAAATATTTGATATAACCTAACAAGTTTACCATCAAAGTTTTTTATTTTTTCTTTTCTCTTTTTCTGCAATTATCAACAAATTGTGTTACTATGTTTTTTTAATTCCTTTTTCGTAAGTTGATTGGGTGGCATTGGCGATGAGCACCGTTTATAGTGCTTTAGCTTAGATCCCTACCTTGATGATATGAATTTTGTCTTGACTTCAACTACCATTATTGCTGCGGTTGAGGGGGGACGTGTAACTTTACTTTCTTATTGTCCTTTTTCGAAAAAACAATAATAATAATAATAATAAATAAATAAAACTACAAAATATCATTCTCCTTTTATCTACATTATAAATTTGTTTTCATAAATATTTTTAAGACCTCAACATTAATGTTAATTGTCAATAGTTTAAATTTGTTTTCATAAATATTTTTAAGACCTCAACATTAATGTTAATTGTCAATAGTTCCTACTCTACTCTATTTTTAAAGCATGTCAATGTAACATATAATACATTTAGGGGAATATAGAAATTTATAATATAAAAAATTTCATGTTGATTAAAGCATGTGGTGATGGAAAAAGGGAAAAAAAACCCCACAAATAATGAAATTTCTCATATGTCTATTTCTATTTATAATAGAAAACGAAATAGGGGAATTGGCATATTCTTTATCAAATATAATATCAATAGACTAAATAGAAAAAAAAAATTAGTAAAAGATATTCTTTAATGTGCATCATATTATATATTAATTAAAATAAAGGGAAAATGTTGTCATTCCTCAAAGAAACATCATTAATAATGTCACAGTGTTTGATGTCGTTCTCAAGGATCTTAATAATATGATTTTTGTGCAATATTAGATATATGGAGCCACTCAGAAATTGCTTTTAAAAAAAAAATGTTGTTGTTTTTTTATATAATATAAACTTGTTCTCATAAATAATATTCCTTTAGATTCTTTTTCAAAGAAATCCAAAGCTGAGATATAGTATTGAGGCCTCTGAATAAACACAACAAGTTTATAAATATTTGCAAGCAATTTAAATTTATTGAGCATACTTAATTGCTTGGGAAATTATAATGGGATATTAATTGAGGGGCAGTTAATAATTTCTCAAAGGCCACTAATGACTTGATGGTCATTAAATTGATTAGTTGAATTAAAACTATTAGCAACTTCAATCAAATGTTGAAAAAGTTGTGTGGGTTTTGAGAGCATGACCATATGGCCTCCTCCATACACATATTTCACAGCTTTTGGTGGGAATTCTTCTATCATCATCTTCTGGAATTGCTCCTTCATAACTTCATCTCCTTCACACACGATGAAAACCCGGTCCACCGACCCGAATTTCACTTCTGTAAGAACGGATTCCTTACACAAATCCTCAAAAAACATCTTGAATGGCCTCACCAACAATTTCCCCAACGACAAATCCTAAATAATCATCAAAATGTTAGGAGAGAAAAATGGTATATAATGCCAAAGATATGGACATCATTATACACTTCGAAAATAGAGTAACTCCAAAAAAAATAACCTTCAAAAGAAAAGTGGTAGGGTAACTTAAGTAATCATGTTTTAATCATTATTTTTTTAAAAAAAAAAATGTAAACATAAAAAAGATTAACTTTTTTTGATACCCCAAAAGGAATTAAATTAATTGAGTGAGAACTCACCTCCTCGGAACAATTCTTATATAACATTTGTCTCAAAAAGTTGTGCCCATAAACAACAGAAGTTGGCATTTCTGGATCATCACCAAATTTAAATTCACAATCCAGCAAAGTCTCTGCCGAAAGGCTGTTAAATAACTGCTTTTGAATCAAAATAGCCATAAATTACAAAATCCAAAAAAAAAAAAAAAAAAAAAAAAAAAAAAAAAAAAA
>QLSR01000265.1:1021009-1032365 GCA_031780015.1 Citrullus colocynthis
AAAAAAAAAAAAAAAAAAAAAAAAAAAAAAAAAAAAAAAAAAAAAAAAAAAAAACCTCCTCTTTTCAACTTGGACTTAAACAAACGAATAAAAGTAGGCTCTACCTAAGAACTCTTGAGACAACCAATTTCCTAACCCATATAGTTTCGGCTGTGTAAAGTTATAAATATATAATCATACTGTTAACAGAGTTCATACGTCATAGTTGGTTGACTTCTTCGTTCTTGCTATTCATTTAACTAGCCAACCCGAAGGAAATCACATTGCATTGCGATCTGTGTTAAACATTTTATCTGTAATAGAACTAGAGCCTTTTCTCGCTCTCTGCTACTGTTTTTCTATACAATTCTTCTGCACACTGACATGACATCAGAGCTACTACATAACTGCTCTCAGTGAAATTCTGAGTGGAGCCGTATAGCCTAATAACAGTAAAATAAATGGATAAAACTTGACAATCATTGGGCAATGTAGGAAAAATAATGAGAACTCTCAGTTCGTCAGCTGTGAATAATCAAGCTCTCTAACTTCAAAATTCACTCCAGCCAAATTTTCACAATAAATCTCCCATGAAGTTTGATAATACGATGTTTTGATATAAAGCCTATATGCAATACCAACGCGACAACGAAAGGTCACGTGTAACAGAACCAAGTTCTTGGAGAAGAAAACCCAATTCATCCACCATTCCTTCTAGCAGAAGATTAAGTATAAAGAAATATTCATCAAAACGAGCAGTAAGCTCAGCTGTCAGTATCTTAACTGGTATCATGTCTGGATCAATAGAAAGTACTTTCACAACTAAAACTGAACTTATGGTCTTGACTTGAAAGGTCTTACCAATAAACTACAGCAAAATCACCGTTTGTTCCTACAATGATGATCAGGCTAGAAAAAAAGAAGAAGAAGAAGATGGATCTAGCAGTCAGAGAGAAGGCTCTGATGGCAGAGGGAATGAAAAGCCTGCTAGGAAGTTTTGGCTAATGGTAACAAGCCACAGAGTCAATTATGCAGGAAACTTCTCGCTAATATCCACTTGTTGATTCACTCTCTTGTCTCTTAAGTAAATATAACCATCCCTGTCATTAATATCCACTGAGGCAGTTTGTTTACAGGTTTTAAAGGTATTCTTCGTTTCCTATTTAAAAAATCCATTAAAATATATTGAACCAACAAACAAGGAGAAAGATATTCATTCTTGGAATTCTTCCTCTATTCTACTTGTAACGATTTTCTATTTTTGAAACAGTACCTTTCATTGATCAAATGAGAAAGATGCAGACTTCCTAGCAGGCCATGGCCTCCACAAAAAAGATACATTGAACACCACCTCCACAATGAGCAAAACTCAATTAAACAACTAAATTGGAGAAAAGGAAACCCAAACTTTATTAATCTAACACAGACTTCAAGATGAAACGAGACCCAGTTGAACCAAGATACTATAAACAGCTCCAACCCTACTCTTGAAAGAAGCTAGATCCTCCTAAATTACATTTCTTTCCTTTCCTTTTCCTCACACCTTCCTTCTTGCTACCTGAGCTCTTTCTTTTTCCCCCTTCAGAGCTGTCTTTTCCACTTTCCTTTTGCCTTGAATTGGAACCAAACTGATCCCAGGCTTCTTTGCAAACTCTGGACCATCTTCCCCTAAAGCTCTTAACACTCTTCATATAAGCTTTCACATCCTGTTCAGTTGAAGATAGAAAACAAACTCTGTTTTGTGGCAGCAGTACTCTTTTTCCCAAACTATAAAATTGGATGAGGAAACCATTTTTAACTCCCCCCCCCCCCCCAAAAAAAAAAAAAAAAAAAAAAAAAAAAGAAAAAAAAAATCCAAACTAAAGGTCTCTTCCACAGCCTTTTCCCTTTAAACTTTAACAATTTGCTAGTAAGAACTTTGCATAGCCATTTTAACAGACTCCAACCATCTCCTCCGTGACTCCACCTCATATACTAATTTAACCCTTCTTCTACAGCTTGCATGACGCCAACCAAGTTCCTGGAACAGGCTCATATGACTGCTTCTCTGCCATGAAGTTGTTGAGTTGGGAGGATGCAGGGTAGACTTTAAGAATTTATTTGTTTCTTAGTTTCGTTGGACCTCAACTACTTGTCATTTTTTGCTGAGTGTACTTTTGTAATTTAAGCAGAAAAATGTTCAACTAAAGCCTAAACGTTTTCTCCTCTCTCATCTGAGCGTATTTAAACTTTTCCTCAGTTGACTGGGAAATTGAAGCATACTTTCGCACATCATAGTATATAAATACTTCTATATCTCCCAAAACTATGGCACTCATTGGAAAGACTAACCCGAAGTAAATCAGATATCACAGAAAACAGATGACAGTCATGCTGAACGATTAGTTTTCTGCCAGCAACTACTTCAAAAGAAAATATCTTACAAAATTTCGAACTACGATGTTCATAACATTTATAATTTGTTCGGCCAATTCTTTTTTATATAAAAAAAAAAAGAAAAAAAAAAGGAACAAGAAGCACAGAGGCATAGGCTCACAGCGCAGAACTTCGCGTATCTCGAACTGCTCAACTTCCTACATAGAATGAGCCAGAATTCAAATCCATTAACACGAGGACGATGGTCAAAATGACAGAGTTAGAATTCACATACAAAATTACGCGAGGAGAAAAGAACAGAATACCAATTCTTTGAGTTGGCAGACTTCGCAATTCATTGCACTTGGATATGGTGAGGTTCTGGTCGCAGTTAGATGGCGGAATGAAAACCCTAGCTTTCTCAATTAAACAAACTCATCCTTTCTCTTCCTGTTTCTGAGCAGAATTCAAAGCCAAGGTTTTCTAACCACGCTGTTTTTCTAACATTTGTTTACTTTCTCAACTATTTCTCTTTTAAATTTCTCCATATTATTTAATAATAATAATAATAAAAATAAAGAAAATTATTTTAAAGGACAAAAAGGGCTAAATATTTAGCAATAAACAGTGACGATAGACTACATCTAATTTTTTTATATTTCAAAATAACCCTAGTAATAATAATAATATCAATAATTTTTATATTTCATAGGTAAACAATTGTATTTGTAGTCAAATTTCCTGAACAATTTTTTTTTTTAATTTTCAAAATTTTGTTTGAATTTTGAAAATGCTTCAAAAAATGTAGTCAACAAAATAAAGAAATTAATTAATAGGTGCAATTTCTCTTAATTTTATAAATTAAATAGTTATCAAATCAGACCTAGATTTTTTTTTGGCATTTTGAAAATGTTATTAAGAAAATAGATAATAAAACAAAACAAAAATTGTGCAAATCATATGTAGAACTATTATGTACAAGCTTAAGCTTAAGGATAAAAATTGATATGATTATGAAATGAAGCATCATAAAAATTAATTTATCCTTTCTCTCAAATATTTATTTATTTATTACCTTTATTGTCCATCACTGTTTTTTCTGAAGAGAATTTTAATGTAGTGTTCAAAACTGTTTCTTCTAAAAATTTTATATAAAGCTTAAAGTAGAAAACAATAAAATATTTTCATTAATAAAATGATCCATTTGTGATTTACGATTTACTAATTAAAATGAATTGAGGAACAAAGCAGTGAGTTATTAAATCGATGTACTCAAACATCCATTGGTTATTTTAATTTAGAAAAAGAAGAAGAAGAAGAAGAAGAAGCCAACAAAATGGATGTGTAGTAATTGAAGCCCAATGGACCTTTTGAAGAGGTCTGCGACACGCTGCGTTAGAGACTTAGAGTCAATTGGAATAAAATAAATAAATAAATAAATTTACCACAGTTACGTTTCTTTCTTTTCGGATAAATAAATAACTTGGGTAAACTTCCTAAAATTTTGATAACTTGTTTTAGTTTTTACCTTTTAGTAGAATTTTATTTGAAAAGGGTCATGAAAACCTTTTTATGTGTGCTTAAATGAATTAAAAGAACATATATTTAGTATGAAATTGATGAAAGTTTAGTGACCCATAAAATGTAAATTTAAGTTGATTTTTGTTGAAATTCATGGGATTTGAAATTTTTTAATGATTGATCTTATACGTTAATGAAACTCTATTTTCTATTTTGTACGGTTTTTGTTGTTAATTAGAGGTGTTCGTGGGTTAGACTAGATTGAAGTGATTTTTAGACTCAACCCAATTATTCGGGTTGTCAATGTCTTCGACCTAAATTATTCTTATTAAATAATGAACCCAACCCAACCCAACCATGAAATATTTCTGTTGGGTTGGCTTGAATTACTCGGTTCATTATTTAAAGTTCTGTTTAAAAAAAAAAGTAACATGTTAATATATATATATATATATATATATATATATATATATATATATATATATATAAAATTGTTTAACTATTTTTCCATATTTAAATAAGATTAGCAAAGAAATTTTAATTTATATAATGAAAAATTGATTTCCATAATGTCAACAAAAAAAAATTAAAAATGGGTGGATAATAAATAATCTAAAAAAATCATCAAATTAAGTAAAATATATATGTGTGTGTATATATATAATTGTGTTGAAAATTAAAAATAAAAAAACATACTTTTTCAACACGTGTTTTCTTAAAAGAAAAAAAAAATTGTATATTTTATTATTTTTATTTCTTCGATCTTCAGACATTATCTATTCTTTTTCATCCTCTATATCGCTGCATTTTCAACCGAAGAGTTTTGAGAGAGCCTTGGTGAGAGATTTATCATCATTTTTATTTAGTTTCTGATTTTTCTTTTTCTTGTTTGCAGTGCTATTCAAGTTTCTTATTCGAAGAGATTGATCTATATACCCTCCTTGCTGTAGCATTTATGGAAACGATGCAATGAGTCTTATTTTTTTTAAAGTCCTAACACATGCGCTGAAGGACCCAGTTCAATGGGCTTATATGATTATCTGGAGGAACTTGATCATGGTTTGACTTGGCAATCAAATGGACATGTAAGTGGTGTAAATGACATCCACCTCTCCGTTGCACTCGTATATAAAATCAATTCAAATGTAGCTATTTTTTGTTGTTATGTAGGGCTAGGTGCTATTGTTCAAAATTTGATGGAAAAGATAATGCTTACTTTTGAAGCTTATCAAGATATTGTTGGATTAGTCGAATTAAAAGAAACTTTAGCTCTTTTTAACGGTGTTACTACCACTACTGAAGTTGGCTTACACCCTTTTTGAGCTGAAGTGGATTCTCAAATTCTATGGAAGCTTTTGACAAGTAAGGAGAGGTATTTAAATAAATTACAAGGTTTTGTCGATGATCTTCGTTCAAAACAGCACAATAATTTCATAAATGAGTTTCTTTCATACTCGTGTGTGCAATACGAGTGTGCACACAATCGAAGCTACTGAATTATAAAACGCATACCATTATTTAGAAAATAAATTATGAAAAAAAAAATTATTCAATGAAGCCACCACAATTAGTTAACATTTAATAAAATGTTATGAATTAAAATTAAAAAAATATATATATACATACATTTCTCCCAATGATATTTTAGTTTTTTCCCTCACACGTCTAACGATGTAAAACCATAAACCACGGTGTGGCAATCTTTACCCACACACATTATAGCCATAGCTAGCCATAGGGAATATTCAATTAACTATATGTCCTCTCTCGTCTCTGTTCATTTTTTTTTTCTTTTCAAAGTATGGTCACTCTGAAAGTTGGAGTGTGAGACGCCTTCTTTAGGTGATGGAGTTTGAGAGTGTCTTCCTTGTGGGGGCCACTCATTCCTAGTTTTTGAATCATAGCCTATATCACTCACATTTTTACAAATTCATTTTTTAAAGTACAAATAATAAAAATAAAACTATGGTAGATATAAAAACAGTGCTTATAAACTAATAAGCAGTAAATTACTTGAATTTGTAATCGTTTACTAGAATGTACGAGAATATGAGATAACCTTCTTCGACTCGTTATTATATAAGTATTGTTTGCCTGACAAGATTTAGGGGAAAAAAAAAAAAAAAAAAAAAAGAGTTGGCAACACTAAAATTTAGGTAGAAAGGAAAAGAAAAAATTTATATAAGGTTGAAATCAGCTTTTTCATGCATAATTATTTCATTGTCATATTTATACTTTTCAATATTTTAATCATTACATTTTTGTTTTTTAAATATCTTTTTTCAAGCTTGAGAATTAAATTAATTTTGGAGATGGATCCATTTTGATTTTACTATTAAACATGTCTTTAACATATTTAACAAAAATTATGTGTATAAAATAAATTTTATGTTAAAATATTTTGAAGAAACATATTCCAATTACAATTTGAAAATTAAGGGGCTAAAACAAAAATCATTCAAAGCTTAGAATTAAAATTAAAAAAAAAAAAACAATTAGACAATAAAAAAACAAGCTAAGAAAGAAAGAGGAAGTTGAACACATGGTTGTGAGTTGATAAGTTAGAATGTCATTATCCAAAAATAACAACACTGAAGAAAAAAGTTAGGGATTTAGCTTGAATGTTAAACAGCATTCTAATGATTAAACTGAAAAAAGAAAAAAGAAATAATTAACATAGGGGTTTTTTTAATGATAAAAAAGGAAAATATATACTATTTATTTTTTAGAAAAATAGGGGGGTGGGGCCAGGTGAATGGGCAGTGGATTTTCTTTGTACAGTGAGTTTTATTAAGACAATGGGAAGGTGGGGACTGTGATTGGATTCCTTTTGTTGTTGATATGATTGGGTGCCTGCCTCTATGGCTCTATCCTCCATTTATTATTATTTTCTTATTTTTTAAACAAAAACAATAAATTATTAATTCTTCTTTACGTTTTCAATGCCAATATTTCACTCCTCATTTTGGGATAATGTTTTCTTTTCATTATTATGTCACAAATTTATGTACATGTCCCCCTTCTCTCTTCAGTCTCCAATTCATTTAGTATGTACCCAAAATGTAAAAATTTTAAGGGTAAAATAATTTTTGGTCTCTCAAATTTTAAAATGAACTTTTTTTTTTTTTTTTTGTCTCTGAGTGAAGGAGACTAATCTAAGTGTCACATCATTCTATCGATAGTGAATCAACTATCAAAACTGCTAGATTATGAACCACTTAGAACAATTTCTTAAAGCTTGGGCATCAAAGTGTTCATTTTGAAATTTGAGAGACCAAATAGACACTAAGTTCAAACCTCAAAGACTAAAAGTGTAGTTTGCCCAAAGTTTAGAAAAATAAAAAGAAGTTATGGCTTGAATGTGTGGTTCACTTGTTGGAGATTTTACTTTTCAGATTTTCATCAACGCTCTGCAACGTTGTTCTTTTAGCAAGATATTAAAGGATAGAGAGGGACCAGGAGATATAGTCGAATATCTCAACTAGGTTGCCATATCTTCTATAATACCCTTATCATATCCTAAACCTAATAGAAGATTCATTACCAAAACAGCAAATCAATAAGTTCAAAAACTCTACAACACTATTATTAATCATCTCTTAACCTTAGGTGTACTCTTTTGTTGTGATATAATTTGGTCAATGTTGCTTTTTTACAATAGTGGAATGTCTTTTGGTATTAAAGGCATTGTTGTGCAATATATTCGAGACATAAGAACATAAAGATGATTTAATCAAATGATGCTTGATTTTGAATCATAAGAAGGTATATATGGTGACATCATGTCATTCATTTGTTTATACATTTTACATTAGAAAAATAATTCAAACTCTGCACATACCTTAACAATAATAAAAGATTAAAATGTAGCAATAACCCTTATGTTCTCAGCCTACATATTTATGATGAACTTTTCCTTTCTTAGCCAGCTCGGGAGCGTGGTTGAATTCCCAATACATGGCTGGATAAATTATGATTAGATATTTAGTATGAATACAATGATGACGGGAATGATTTAGAATAATGGTAGTATATGGTGCAAAGAAATTGAGAAAATACAAAAAAAATAAAAAAATAAAAAAAAAGTAGAAAAAAGAAATATATATAATGGATGGAGAGAGAAGAAGGGAGGGAAGGGATTGGATTATTTGGGGGACACGTTGGGGAATGGTAGGGCTGCTTAGGTTGTCAGTAAGAATTCTCTTGTGTCAGACAAAAACTCATTCTTTCTGACTCAGTTTTATTTTAATTTTATTTAATTTATATTTTGAAAAAAAAAATTAATATTGCAATTCGACCCTCAAACTTTATATAATTGTAAAAATTATCTTTAAAATTCTACAAGTGTTAAAATTTGACCCTTGTAGAAATTGGACCCACAATAATAAAAAGAGAACTCTTGAACTTATACAAATATTACAATTTATATAATTATGTAAGTTTGGAGGTTTCATTTGATCTAATTTTAACATTTATATAATTTTAAAAATTTGATTTTTTAGATTGATTGAAGTTTGAAGGTGTAATTACCACTACTATTATAAGCAATTTTTATGATTTAAAAGAAAATAAAAAGTGTAACTTCTAATTATTTGTTGTGTGTCAATTTAAAAAAAGTTATTGTTTTTTTTTTTTTTTTTCAGCTATGTATAATAAAGAGATTGTATGAAATTAAGTTGAGGTTGTATTTAATCATTGTCGTACTTTTAAGAGAAACACAGAATAATAATATATTAGTAAATAAATATTGTGAAGAGGCAGAGCACATGCAAAAGGTTTAGTGTGGAGAGGCAAGACATGATAGATCTATGAGCGGTGGTGCAATGCAAGGACGGATCCTGTCATCTTCCAGCTTTTGTCACGTTTGGATATATCCTCTAACCCATTTCCACCATTTTAATTCACCTTTTTTTATTCTTTTTCCTTTTAACCCTCCATCCCTTTTGGTTACATATTATCTTCCATGTTTTACAATTACTTAAGGAATGATTGTGAGTAGTTTTAATAGGGTTGAAATTGTTTTTATTATTTTTTAAATTATTATGAAAAACATATTTTTGATAAAATTGAATTACATCTAAAAGTTTAAAATTAAATATCAGATTAACTTCCAATTATTAAAGGCATATTTTGTATTGATTTTGATTATAACAAAAATGTGATTTTTACACTTTTGTAATCATTTCCAAATATGTATTTAATATTAGGAGTGAAAACGGCTTATTAAGAATTTGTTTGAATTGATTTTTAAAAGTATTTAAATAAAAAAAAATATTTCTAATTTAAGTGAAAAAAAAAGTATTTAGAAACTTGATAATAATATTTGAGATTATAAAATATTAAAAAATTATTATTAGAGTAGGATTGAAATTGAACAATTAAAATTTAAAGTAATAATTAGTGCATGATTCATGGAAAAACATTAACTGACTTAAAAGTTTGAGCTAGGATAAATTTAGAGTAGTATTGGATAAACATTCTTTTCTATAGTTTTATTTCTTTGATTTTTTTTTTTTTTTTTTTTTTTAAAAAACTTGATTTCCATTTGTTTGGTTTATTTATTTTCTACTATTATACTTTTCAAGAGTGTGTTTGAAACCAACCAAATTTATAAAATTAAAGAATATTTTCTTGGGAAATTGGGGCAAGATTTTTTTTTTTCTTTCCAAAAAATAGGTACTTAGAAAGGGAAATTATTAATATGAAAACATAATTATATATATATATATATATAAATCAATGTATGAGTGAGTATTGTGAAAGTGTTGATTTAAACATATGGGTAACTTTTCATTTAAAGCGTTTGAGTTGAATAGTGATTTAAGATGGTGTTAAAGTAAGAGGTTACTATATAATCTCATTTCTTCTCCGACTAATAATAATAACGACTTTCAATCACGAGGTCTTTTATAAATTTGTGAGAAAGAGTGTTGACTTAAAAACGATGGTAATCTACTATAGATTATGGAGGGTAGAACAAATTATTGAAATGAGTGGGACATTTTTAATCCAATATATATGGATAGGCAGGGTTAAAAAAGACAGAAGGGTGGGTTTAATTTGGAGGGAATGAAATTAGAGAATGAAGAGGAAAGAAACAAAAGGGAGTAAAAGGGGTGTGTGTTCGAAAAATGAAAACTTTGTACCATTCCTATACAAAAATAATGAAAGGAAGAAAAAAGAAAAAGGGAAGAATTTGGGGATTGGGGTTTGGTTGGTTTGTTGACATTATGGAAGCGGATGGTGAAAAGGACAAAGGGAGGGAAATTGAAAGGGTGGGAAGGGAATGTTGGGAAATTAAGAAAATTATAGTAAGAAATTTAGTGATAATTGAAATGGAGAAAAAGAAAAGGAAGAAGAAAAAATGTCAAATCAAAGAGGGGTACGTTGGAAAAGAGAGGAGGGATGAGAATCCCAAGAGATTAGAATGGTTACAAATCGTAAAAGACTAAAAAAAAAGGAAAGGGGGAAGTTGAAGGGTTTGTAGATATGGCTTTCTTTCTTTCTTTCTTTCTTTGGTTTTTTCAAACCACTCCCAAACACACCGAATATTTGCTTTGTATTTCAATTGAAAGATTGATTTCGACCATCTCTGGGGTCTCTCTCCCTATCCCACACACACACTTCACAAGATTCCTCCATTTAATTTCTTTTCTTTTCTTTTCTTTTCTTTTCAAAACTAATACTTTCAACTTCTCCCTATTATTTCTTTCTACCTTCCAATTTTCTCCCCCAGCAGATTAGTATATACCCAATTTAGTGTAATGGGTGTATCAACTTAATTAGTTGACATATCTTAGTATGCTTACTAATCTCCCGTCCTCTCGTATTCCCTTTCGAAAAAAATACTAGTTATATATATTAGTAAATTTAAATTTGAGAACCACATCTACCTCCTCCCAATAATACATGGATTTATCCTTAATTATTTTTATTTTTGTTCAAGTAAAGATAATATTAATGTTTTAACCATGAAAGTATACTAGCAATTTAATTGCTAAGGAGATCAGGTCGTCGGGAGCTCATCATGAGATTAAGTTTAGTCACATTTGACGTTTCTAGAATTTGGTGGCAAATGGATTGACCCATTAAGCCGTGGAGGAGTCTTAATCTTATTGTTAACCGGATAATTTTCTTATTTCTTTGCGTTGTTTAGTTGAAACTGATATGATTAGTTTCACTTTATAATTATTGACTCTTTAAAAAAAGAATTAATTAATAAATAAATAATCAAGCAATAATGCTGTTTCAATGCATAATTTTGAACATGATTTTAAAATAATGAGAAATGGCGCAAACCAATGTAATACGACAACAAACAGCTTATTTTTGAAACAAAGGAATAAGAAATACAAAATGTTGACCAAAAAAAGATTTGCTTTCTTCTTTTCTTCAAGCTTTTCGGTCTAATTTCAAAGTATTATTCTTTTACTTCCAAGAATTTGAGTTTTTCTTATTTTTAAGTTTTAAAATGTTTCCTTTTTTTTTTTTTTTTTTTTGA
>QLSR01000265.1:1032578-1058329 GCA_031780015.1 Citrullus colocynthis
TTTTTTTTTTTTTTTTTTTTTTTTTTTGATTTCAAATTTTATTTTAATTTGATCTTTAAAATTTTAAGATTTATCTTTTTAATTTTTTATTTATGTTATTAAATATTCACTTCTCATAATGGGTGTTGATGTATATATTAATTAATTTAAAAGAATTACTTTTATTTTATTTAATTAAATTTCAATAACTTTTCTTCACAACTAAAATCAATTAAAAATTTGAAAAATTGTTTTAAATAATAAAACGGTTGAAAATATTTACAAATAATAACAATATATCACACACCTTGATAAATCGCGATAGACTACAATTTATGTCTATTATGACACATATAGTAGTTTATCACAGTAAAAATTTGCTATATTTGTAAATATTTTTGTTTATTTTTTTATATTTGATAACAACCCTAAAAATTTTCACATCATAATTATTTTCAATTAATTAATTAAAAAGTTAGTGTCAAATACCAAAGTGATCATTAGTAAAAATTCAAGAGTAAAATTGGAAAACTCTAAAATCTAAATGCCAAATAAAAATTAGGGAAATGATTACAAATGGAAATTATATCAAACTATTTACAAATATATAAAAATTTTTATGTCTATCCATGATAGACCTTAATAAACTTTTATTACTAGGCTATAGCAATCTATCGTTGATAGACAATAATTAGCAATCTATCGCTGATAGACAATAATTATTTTTATATTTGCAAATGGTTTCATATATATATATATATTTTTTTTTTTTTGAAAACATTCCTAAGAGTTAAACTTAGAACTTCCGTGTAAAAATGTATTATTCTAAAATTTAGGATAAATGAAAATCAAACTAAAAAGTTGAAAATAAAAGTGTAACTTTTTAAAATATAGAAACTAAACGAGACTAAAGTATTTTTTCTCCCAAAATGTTAATGTCTCGAACGTTTATTAATATAATTATTCTTATTTTTTGGAGTTTATTAATCTTGTTATTCTAAATCATTCTTTGACAAACTTCAAATAAAATTTGAAATATAATGGCGCAGGAATCTTTATCATTTTTATTTTAATATTATAATTCAACAAATCTCAACCCTAGAAATAATGATCCCATAGAACAAATAAAATTGTGGATATAGACAACTCTGGAAGAAACAATGTTGATTTTAAAGTATATTTTTGTTAAGAAAGTAAGAGGAATTCAATCTTTATATGAAACTTTCAAATCAAGTGGGACTCTATACACCAGACGAGTTATGACGTAATCAATTCTTTGTAAAGAAAAAGAAAAAAAAAATCAAATCGATTTCTACTAACAATATCACAAAATTATACATAGCTTACGAAACAAGAACGTAAGATTTTATTTTTATCAAGTCACTCTTATCTCTGGCGCTTCGAACCACTTAGAACGAAGTCAGCGTGCCGGCCGTTGGGTCTATGGGCGGCTGGGTCGAGACACAATACCTTCAAAACTTAAGTTAAATTTGTAATTTGACATCATTTAACTGTTTGTGGTTATTTGATCTTAGAGTTTAGACAAATGCAGTACATGAACTCTCTAAAATTATTCTATAATTTGTAATTTGTAACATTATCATTAATAAAATTGTTCTCCTTCTATCCTTTAGACGTATCTAAGACATTGTTAGCGAATCATGTATCTATGTGTCGATTTTCTATTCTTTTTATGTCTTTCTGTATTTCTTAGTTGTTGATTTTGAAACATATCTCATATTAAGATGACATGCTAAAAGCCTAAAATTATATTTAAATGACAAAAAAAATAAAACATTTTTTTAGTTTAATAATTACATAGGTAAAAGATTGAAAATATGTCATAACACTCCCCTTTTTGTGAGCTTAAAATATGTTAGAAGACCCAACAAGTGGAGTTCAACAAGTAAATAACATTACAAGAGTTTTAACACAAAATCTCTTACACCATCTATTCAGATACCATCCTAAATCACCGAATGACCAAAGAAACTTAAACGGATAGCGTATAGTTTTATGTGGATGAAGTGGGTCATTTGAAATAGTAGTTTAGTAGAAATAAAGAATTGGAAAATAATGATGGAAGATGGAGATAGAGGTTGGAAGTGGAGAGAGGGAGAATGATTGAGGGATAAATGAAGAGGCATAGGAAATATAATGGAATGGCCAATGGGTGGAGTATTAAATAAATATGAAAGAGGTAGTATAGAATAAAAGGCTGTGTGGTTGCTGTATGAGTGGGAGACACAAGAAGGGGTCCATTGTAGAATGTGGGATTCTATCACATCCCATGCATTGTTGTCATGTCATTTCATAAACCACACCCACCAACTTCAATCTCTCTCTCTCTATCATTATTAACCTTAATTTTCCTTAATCCATTCACTTCATTATTAAATTTAATTCTAATTATTAACCTAGTATAGTTGGAGGTGTTTGGTGCAAGTTGGTTTGGTTTAAGACGATGACGGTGAATTCATGTGTTATTGAGTGAATTGTCAAGTATGAAGTTTGTTGTTGGACAAATTTATAAATTTCAGACAAATGAGTTTTTTAAATTCAAAATTTCTAAACGACATATTTAAAATTTTCAAGCTTCAATGTTGAACCTCATGTTCCAATGTGTCACGTGGGTCAATTGGTTTGGAGTTTGATATAATGCCTCTTAAAATATTTTAAATGTGTCATGAATTCAAATCGTTTAAATGTTAATGACTACCTTTTAATATATATATATATATTTTTAATATTTGTACTAGTACAAAAAAATTGGGTTATAATTTCAGTTTAAAATTGATATTGTAGGGGTACAATGTCGGTTCAAAACCGACATCGAAGATCATGTTATAAAAAGTATTCAATGTCAGTTTTAAAGTGACATTATAGAATACCTGGATTTCAATGCCAGTTATCAAAGAACTATACAAGAAAAAGAATATATATATATATATTTTGGTGTATGATCAAAGAAAAAGAATATATTTTTAATTATGTACAACTATACAAGAACATAAGACTATTTTGTGCTATTTTAATAATGATAATATGTTCAAAATTTTAGGCAAAATTTTAAAAGAAGTAGCTTTCAAAAAGTTTTTCTTTTTTCTTTTCAAAATTTAACGAAGACTTCAAAAGCATTTAAAAAAAATGGAATAGAGAAAATGGATGTGAGTAAAAAATATATATATAATTTATAGAAATGAAAATGTTTAAGAAAGAGGGTATTAACGAAGTGTACTAAAATTTGAGTAAGCACCAATCAAATAATTCCCTCTTGAGAATCTCCCTTTCTTCTTATCTTTTTGTGAAAAAGAGAATTTTCTACAAAATTCAATTGAAGTCAAAAGAAAAATAAAAGTGGGCACAAATAAATAAATAAATAAATAAATAAATAAATAAAATCAACAATTTGTGATGGAGAAAGAACATTTAATAATGTTATTTGGGAAATCTTTGTTTTTCTTGGCATTTTCAACCACTACCCCTACAAAATCTTTTCCCAAGACCTAATATATTTAAATGGCAAGTAGCCATAACGGGACAAACCAACATAGTTCTAATTTACTTTCCCTATTTTTAAATTCCAGGTCCGTTTACTTTTTTATCCCTCCGCTTTTTCCCTCTTCCCATTTTCTTAATTTGGTTTTAGTAACTATATCACCTTCTTGCACAATTAAAATGGACAAAACACTCCATTAATAATTACGAGATCTATAGTTCGAATTTCTTATTTCTAATTATATTAAAAAAAATTGATATTTAAATGACAACCACAGTAAATCCAATGTTGTGTAAGAAAAAATCTAGGTCATTCTCAAGCTAACTGGAGCCATAAGGATAAGGTCGGCCTTGACCCTAACTGACCCTGCCTTTTGAATTTTGGTCCAAACCAAACGTGCCTACATGAAGAAGGGATTGGACCCAAACTTCGAGTCAACCTTGATCCATCTAGGTTCATGCTTACTACCACTTGAACTATTGACTTCGTTATTGTTCTGCCATCTTGAGTTTCATTTTAGTCCAATTTTGTCCATAGTACGTATCCTTATCTTTTTATCTTTATCATTTTTTCACATGTATACATAATATACTAATAAACCTTTTTTTAACAATATATACAAGAAGTGAGATTAGCAGTTGTATCGAAATATCTCAACTAAATTGATACATCTTTAATATATTCATCATGTTTCAAATCGAAAAGATATGCATTCACTTAAAAAGATAGTTTTATGCAAACAAAAGTTAAAGTAGAACTCAATGATATACAAATGTTAACTTAATGTGACACTTTTCTCAAATCCATCCATTTGTCTTGAAACTAATTCAACTTCTAAATTGTTACTTAATTATAATTCCAATGATAATGAAATCATAACACGATTGCAATAACTATTTTATTTTATCTATAAAAGAATGTAAAGAAAACAAACACAATTTTTCTTTTTCTTTTTTGGTCTGATTGAAAACATATAGGTGTGCATTATAATAGTATTTGAGCTTGAATTGTTTGACAGAGTTCTTACAGAAATGGTATATGTTTATATTTTGTTACATATAACACCGCTCATTATTCTTGTCTCGCCTATCGAAACATTATTTAAAAGTATTAATGGCAAGACACAAAAGTCAAAATATAGAAACAGACAACGAAGCATATAATTTAACCTAAAATCATGGGGGAGAAAATTAATGGAAATGCAGACAAATAGCTCAATTGATAATTTAGAAATTCCACTATTACACAATAAAAAAATTCAATTGCTTTTTAGGTAGATTACTGTGATTACTTCCACCCTCTTTGCTCCATGATCGAAGGTCAAAATTACCTAATTATGGCTCAAATAATGAAAGTTTATAGAGGTTTGAATCATTACGACCCATTATTTGTGTTACGTTGATGTATAAAATAAAAGCAAAAGAAGAAAGATAGAATACTCATTAATCATCTAATATGAATTAATCGTGAATTAAAATTAAAATTGATTTTTACTTATTGGGTCTTCTAGATTATTCAATTTGAAGTCAAAAGTTTCTATTTTGGTATTGGTAAATATGAATTTATTAATTCAAACGAAAACAAAATTTGGCGAGTAACTATCATTGTTTTTCAATTGATGTGGGGAGTGGAAGAATAATTATTCAAATTTGCAACCTGTTGTTGTGGACAGCATATTTGTAAACTAGTTGATAATTAGCATGATATATATTAATTAGTTAATAAACAGTGTATTAACATCAGAGTTAGTTGGGGTAATGGTACATTAGCATATCAAATCAATGAGAATGTTAAAAAAATCGTGAATAAATAATGGGTCAGTAGTGGTTAGTAATTAGGGTGGAAATGGTATCAGAAGAAAGTAGAAAGAAAAGAAAATAGAAGGGCAAACAGTATAGAGAGGAAGAATTTTCAGAAAGATTCGGTTAATGAAATGGAAAAGAATCTTTGAAGGGAAAAAAATATATATATTTGGAAAATGAAAGAGACTGAGGGAGGTGATTGAAGGAAGGAAGGAAGGAAGGAAGGAAGGGCGCCCGAGGATCGAGGGAGAGGGTGGCCCACTCAGACTGCCCAAACTGACCCGCAAGACTGCCCGACACCATTTCAGAGGAGGATCGAAAGCTCTCGTCGTTTTCCGCTGCCCGTAAGGGGCCAATGACGGGCAGGGGTACCCTCTGATTTAAAGGCTCCCGCTCCGGACGGCACGCGCGCTCAGGTGAGGTACTTCAACGCCTTCCTTTCCTTATAACTATTTACCCATTTACATTTTTACTATCAATTTTCTTTTTCCTAAAAATAAAAAACAAAAAGAAACCTACTTTTACGCATAGATTTGAATAATTATTGTTGATTTCACTTTTTTTTTTCTTTAAATATACTTTTCCTATGAAATTTATTTAAAATATATAAAATTAACTAGAATATATATATATATATATAGTCTCGATCTGTTGCATTAGTTGAGCCTAATTTTGGTTCAAATCAGTGAGTTGGGAGATATACGAGTTAATTATAATTTGATAGATTTCGCCCACATTAAAATGAATGATAAAAATTGCAATATTATTTTAGTCAATGTGAATTGAAATCTGTTCATTTTTAAATATTCAATTTCAGTTTTTTACCTTAAATATATTTTAAGTTTAGACCATCGTACTTATTTATTGTTATCTTTTATTTCAAAAACAAAGTTGTTAGTGGTCAACAATTTTACTATGATTTTTTAAAAAACTTTTTGAATTTAAGAGAATCAATCTTATCTCAACTTGGTTGACACATTTTCATAATAATTTTAAAAACATATTCATGTATTATATTTATTTACATAAAAATTATTATAATTATTTAGTCAATTTCAATAATTAATTATTTGCATAAAAATTATTATAATTATTTAGTCAATTTCAATAATTAACTTTGAGAGACTCAATTTAAGATTTATTAAAAGTACATGAACTAAAATTGAATATTTAAAAGTACAAGGATTAAAGTTGAATAAACTTCAAATTATTGGGACCAAAATAGTATTTTTAACTTTTTTTTTTTTCAGTTTTAGTTCTAAAAATTGTTGTAGTTTTTTTTTAAAAAAAAAATTAAATTAAAAAAAAAACCTAGATGGCAATGGGTGAAATTGACAGTTATTTGTAAAAAATTGAAAATTATGTAATTGGTAAAACTTGGATTACATTTAAAGAATACAAAACTAAGGATTAGATTTAAAGAATACAAAACTATATATTTTCAACTGAGTACAAATAAACAAAATATCGTTAAGAAAAATTATCAATCGTGACAACAACGGATGAAATTGGCAACTAATCTAATATCTTCATTTAGGTTAAAATATTTGTACTTGATTTGATACGTGGGATATATGTCTTAAAAATTAATAATATGTAATAAGATTATTTTTAAAAGTGAAATATGTCCCCTTTTATACTACCATAAAGGAAATATATTCAAATTAAGTGTATAATGAGTGTCTACTTAAATCATATTTAGGTTGACAATTATTGAAAAACAAAATTCAAAAAGAGAAAGAGAAAGAGAAAGAGAAGTAGAAACAATTTTTTTTTTTTTTTTAATTTATAAAAAAGATTAATGGAAAGGAAAGTAAAGAGTGTAAGGAAATAAAGTCAAATGCATGAGATGAAGACGAAAAGAGTAGAAATTAATAACTGAATAAGGATAATTACAGAAGGGTCAGAAATAGCAATAATTAAGCAAAATCAATATAATTGTCGTGTTACTTAAGGGATAAGATTTGAACTTTGGTATCATTATCCATCAACAATCGGTAACGAAGAAATTGACCATAACACCCACAAATCTCAGAAGACATGTAGGCCCCTTCATCTTTTTGTATTTTTATTTATTTCTTATTTTTTAAATTCATTTTTCTTTTAAAAATTCAATTCAAAAGTTTGTTGTCTTCATAAACCACAATTAAGTAAATGGGAAACAAATTAAAAAAATGGTAAGATAAGACTAAAAAGACTGATGATGTGTCGCATTCTATGTGTGTCTCAAGTATGAGTGGTCAGTGTCACAACACAACAACCACCATCATGAATTTTTTTAAATTTTCTAATGTTGCAATTTCTATTTTTTTTTTTTTTGGGTTATATCATGAGTGAAAATTGGACCATTTCTAGCATTTCAAATAACTACCTCATATTAAAACATTAAAGCACGAATTTTCACTCTAGTTGAAAATAATCATTGGAAAAAAAACATATCAAATATGATTTGAAATACATATATTTTGATAATTATAATTATTGTTTGAGTGCAACTTAATATATATCTTTTACTATAGTATAACTGAATAGATGTGACATTCTCAATGCATATAGATAACTGTATGTTAGAAGATTTTTTTATTAAGTTCACCTAATTTTAATTAATTCTATAATTTAAAAGAATGTTTTTAAAAATAAAAAAATTGTTAAAAATAATTACAAATGTGGTAAAAGTTTACTTTCTATCTATAATAGACTGCGATAAACCCAGATAGACATCAATCACTTTACGAGATAAATGTCTATATGGGTCTATCGCGTTTTATCATAGATAAAAAATAAAACTTTGCTATATTTGTAAACAATTTGGTATTTTTTTATTTAAAATAATTTTCCTAATTTAAAGGGAAAAAGAAAAGTTCTTGCCTTATTCTTAAAAACAATTTTGAAAATAAAATTTCAAACCCAAGTCATAACTTTTCTCTTACTCTAAATTATAATGTGTGGTTTTGATAGTGTGTAAATGTTGTATATATAACTTAAGTGTAACTTTAGCCTATACACTTTTCAATTTGTATATAATAAATCTTAAAAATTTAAAAGGTGTAATATTTGTCTCAGACTTTTATTTTGGTGTATGAAAAAAATTTTAACATTGCAAAAAATGTCTAACAAATTTTTAAATCTTTCGATTTTAAGTTTAATATAAATCCTTGAACTTTAAGTTTGTTGTTTTTTTTAATAGTTAATTGATCTATTTGAAAACTCTAAACTCACAAACCTATATTGAATATTGAAGCGACTATTTGCATTTAATGAAATGAGACAAAATTAATTTTATGTCTAGTAAATTTATTGATTTAAGAAAATGTTAGAAATTGTTTAGAACGTGTTAGAAGAAGAAGAAAAGAAAACAGGGGGAAAGAAAGAAGGAAAAAAAATTATAAATATATTAAACACTTTATCTTTTTAAGATTTAATAGATTTCAAATCTTACAGACTTAAAAATTTAAACACTATATTTATAATTTACCCAAAATTCAATGGGTAGATGAATATGTGAGAAGAAGATGAAATATGAGGTGATTTTGTTCGTTTGATTAATGTAAATTCGTCAAAGAGAGCTTAGCTCACCAATGATTGATATAACATTTTATCTTAGAAGTGAAATGTTCAAATTCTCCACACCCATTTGTATCAAATTCATTTTACTGCCATAAATAACAGGTATTTTCGAACAAAACATGAAATTATTTATTCTAGTACAATTATCTCTTTCATATTTATTCTAGAAGCTCTTATATGTTTGCTTAACAAATATACAAAGATTATTAAGGATAACTATAGAGCTTACGTGGGAAAAGGGTTACATATTAATTTTGGTCGAGAATTTGTCCTATGTTGAATATTATTAGGTAAAACAGGGTCTGAAATGCACAAGAAAAGTAAAAAAAATAAAATAAAATAAAAAGATAGAAAAGTTGATAATCAATCAATGTTTCTCATGTGTCGATGTCTAGAGTCATGTGTTTGAATTGTTGTTTTCATGTAATTTCTTTAATGTTTCTCAGTCACTATGTGAACTAAAAATCAGCCACTTAAACAGTTAGTTTTTCCCTTTTTTTTTTTTCCTAAAAGAAAAATAATAAATTAGTCAGTTTTAGTCTATCTATTGATCAGAATATCCAATCTTTTTGCACATATTGCATTTGCAAAACCATTTTGTTGATTTTCTTTAATTAGGCAGTTTTCTCTTTTTTAAATCCGTGCATTTTCTTTCAGGGATTTTAGGTGTTTATTAGATAAAGGAGAGTTTTGAATTTCGAAATTTATTGAAAAAATTCAATAAGGGATTTTATGTCTTTATTGGATAATGGAGAGTTTTGAATTTCGGATTTTATTGAAAATATTCAATAACTTGATTGATAATAATGAGGTGAATTTCTTATTTGTTACTTTGTGCACCGTCCTATTATTTGCAGGTGCGGTTGCTAAATCTGTTCAATTTCCTTTTTATGTATGGTTACCTGATGCTATGGAGGGTCCTACCCCCATTTCAACTCTTATATATACTACTACGATGATAGCAGTGGAAATTTTTCTTGTCACTCGGCTTCTTCCGCTTTTTATATCATGAATCTAATCACTTTGATTGGTATAATAAAAGTACTATTTGGAGCTACTTTAGCGTAGTTGTGTTAGATAGTATTTTTAGGGATAATAATTAAGTGTATAACAATTTTTTTTTTTTTTAAAAAAATTGCAAATATAACAAAATCTGTAAGTAATAGGCTCTATTGCTAATATACTCCTATCAGCGACATGGTCTATTACTAATAGACTTTACTAGTGATATGGTCTATCACTGATAGACTTTGAAGGTAAAGTATAAATTTTGCTATATATGCAAATTATTTTATATTGTGCTATATTTGCAAATATTTTGGGTCTGATTGTTATATTTACAACTGCCCATTATTATATTATTAGGATTTTCATTTTTAAACTCCTAAACAAATTTTAAATCGTAGTTGCAAATATAACAACTAGGTTTAAAGTATTAGCAGATATAACGTAATGCAAAATATTTTTAGATATAGCAAAATTTAGATCAAACTCTCGGAATCTATGATTGATAGACTATATTATTTATAGGAAGTTTATCATTGATATATTTTGCCATGTTTACAATTCTTTAAAAATGTAGCCATGTACTTAATTATTAACCTTAAAGATACTCCAAAAAATAAACTTATATTTACCTATAAGGTTTTTTTAATCTTTTTTTTTTATCAATATTTAAAAAAAAGTTAAGCCAAAATTAAAAATTAAAAAAAAAAAGTTCACAAACTTGTTTTTATTTTAAAATTTGATTAAATAATTCAAATATTTTTTAAGAACTATGAAAACTAAAACATGAAATTTATGATAAACAAACTTAAATTTTAGAAACAGAAAATAAAAAATAAGATCTTTACCAATCATCTTAAATTTTGAAAACATCTTTGGAAGGTAAAAGATAAATAAAGATAAGACAAAATCAGCAAGTAAAACAGAGTCGTCGCTCTAATATTTTGGGTGCCTTACCATGGAACATATGGCTTCAACAAAATAGCATCATCTTTTTTTTAATAATAACGCAAAATCATCCTCTACTCTTTGGAAAGATATCGTCACTTTAGCAAGAAATCCATTTAATATATATATATATATATATATATATATATATATATATATATATATATATATATCTTTTCCATTGCTCTTGATTTGATTTCCCCGTTTTTCTTCTAATAATGAAGTATTTTTCTTTAAAAAGAAAAGATAATAAAGAAAGAGATTCATAATGAAAGTAGAGTTTATATTGAGTTGTGTACAAAAAAAAAAATGACAATCTTTTTGTACATTTTTAAAGAGTATAATGGGAGTGGGCATGGATCACTCAAAATCAACCTACAAAAGACCTAAAAAAAACAATGAAGAACCGCTATAAAAATCAACATCTTCAAAGATAGTTTGTTCCCACTACAAGTACCTAATAATAAATCAACCCAACTAAAGAAAAACATTCATGAGTGTCAAATAGTATTAATTAAAGATAATAAAGATAAAGAAAGAGGAAGTGGTGGAATGGAATGGAGGGAGAGTATTGATTTAATTAGTTGAACACACGTGTAAATGAATTTGATGACAATAGAATTATTAATTAAAAGTGATATCCCAATGTGCAGCTCAGACGATGAGTGCCCATAGCATGCAGCCTCTGTTTTGCTTTGAGGTGTGTGAATGGCCAAACTTGAAGCCCCCCCGAAGGGTATCATGCCCTTTAATTTGTGGGGTCGTCGTAGCTGGCTGGGACACTCAACCTTTATCCAGTATACCTCACAGTTTTATATACCATAACTTTCACATTATTCAATTTTGTATCGGTAGAGGAGTGGGTATTAAAGTCACTCCATTTCATCTATTCAATGGTAATGGTAAAAAAGGGATTGCAAAAGCATATGTCTACTTCAATTTTCAAATAATTTCAAATGCCAAGGAGGATGCCAAAAGATTCTCTATCAAAATAAAGGCTTCCTACTGCACAATAAATATTGCTATGCACAATGTTACAATACGCTACAAATATTGAAATAAGACGCAGATAGTTAAATAAGAGAGAACACTAAAGATTGGTAATCCAAATAATTGATGTAAAACCACCTACGTCTATGGCGCATAGTGCCCAAAAAAGATAACTTCACTCATAAAATGTCAAGTAATTATAATATTTTATTTATCTGTAATGACACCATAAGTATAGTGACACCCGTACAACTTAACACACCTTAGATGTCACTCAGGCTCCCCATGTGTGAGACTCTCTCTTAATTGTTTTAGACTTCCTCTAAAATTGTGCATATTAGTGAATGAACACTAGGCTCCACCTAAGTGTGATATTCCCTCTCAAAGTGACTTAGGCTCCTCCTAAGCGGGAGACTTCCTCTCAACAATAATATTATCATCCCATGTCAAACCAAGACCTCCTAAGCTTGAAAATCCCTTCTCAAATTGATAGTGAATAAAACTATATGATTCACAGTATGTCTTTGGATCGTTGACACTGTAGTCTTCTTCTTCAATAAAAATAGTTGACACATTTAAGAGCAATCTCTTAAGACAACGACTCAAATAATTCTCATGAAACGACCAACCCACTACCAACCACGATACCTTAAATATGTACAACAAAAAACTAGGAGAAGAACCCTAATTTCCAAATAGACACATTCTGGAAAGGCGAGAATCTGCACTAGACTACAGACAAAAATTTTCAAATAAGGAAAATAATTTTCGTAGAATCAACACTTCCATAGACAATCACTAGACTGAAACAACAATGAAGAGAAAACTTGAGTAACAATCACTAATCTTAAATAAACATTACCAACACATAATCTCTAACACTATTTATGGTGTCTACGGCCTTGTTGCTCTATTTCCTTCCTCAAGTTTACTATTTTCGAATTATTAGATAATTCATTTGTATATTTGTGTTAATATTTGCTTAGTTATTATTTATTTAGATTAAATAGAGTTTAATTAGTATTTTGGACTAATTTAATTATTTATCTTATTTTCTTATACAGCTATAAATAGCTACTAATAGAATTGTATTCAAAAGCTTTTGAAATCATATTTTAATAGAAATCTTACTCTTTGAAAAGCGTTCTCCAACTCTAAGTGAATTTAGAATTTGACCTATTCTTCAACTCAATGCCTTGAATTACCATTCGAACTAGATGAGTTTGAGAAAGAGCTTCCATTACAACTTTGATCTATTGTGGAAATGAAATTAAGCCATATCACAAAATGTTGAGAATGATCGCAATGAGTTAGAGCATCATCAACACGTTTTCCATTCCTTAATGAAGTACTATTTATAATATGACTCTTCATCTAACCAATGAGTTTGGATAAGGATTAAATTAATTAGTTGGAGAATAGTTTTCTTTTTTCTTCTTATCAAGCATACTTTTAGCTTGAGTCAAATTAAGCTAATTGGTAAAAAAGGGGTTAGGAGTGTGTTATTGTCATACTTGAAAAAATTGATACTTGAGGCACTATCTTAGGTTGAATAAATTGTGTGTTTTGTAGACTATTTATATCTATGTTTGGCTTTCAATCATATCATCTTTTGTTAAAGTAACTCTATGTACTTGACATAATACTATTGAATTTTTCAAATCATTAGTGGTAAGAAAGAGAACTATTTTTTTTTTTTTTTTATGTAGCTAATAATTATAAGAGTGACAACTACATTCATATATAAATAGCTAAAACTTTGAATTATATTTGTTCATGAAAATATATAGTATTCATGTGTATAAATATATATAATTTAAAATCTGTAAATGATAATAAATGGACAGGCAACAATAAGAAAGCAAAAGAATCAAGAACGAGCATATCAAAGTTCCCAAAAAAAAAGAAAAAAAAAAAAGAGAAAAAAAAAAAGTTTTTCTCCAAGAATCAGTTGGTACCATTACAAAACCAAGACAAGAGAGTTGGCACTAAAAAGAAAAAACCTAAAACAGTTACTTTGCTTTCCCCTTTGTACACAGTACATAATATATCCTATATATCCTATATATTAAACCCTTCTCCTCTTTCCAACTCTCAAAAGCCCACTTCTACCCCCAAAATCCCTCCATTTTTCCTCTCTCTCAAATAAAAAACATTGATTCAACAAAACCTACTTTCTTTATCTTTTTCCCCACTAACTAAAAAGACTCACACTTCAAATATCCCTTTGCTTTTCTTTTTCTTTTGTTTTTTGGATTGTTCTTAAATCCAAAGAAGAAAAATGATCCAAGAACTATTTGGTGTATCAGGGCTTTTAGCTGCTGCTGGAGACACCAAAATCTCCATCAATGGTTCAATTCTAGATTCTTCCCCTTCCACTTCCCTTTCTGCCACTGCCACCGCCGCCACCATTGCCACAACCACCACCACCGCCGCCGCCAGCACTGCCAACGCCACATCAACAACCTCCTCAATTTCCGAAGGCCAAAACCTGCGTTGCCCCAGATGTGATTCTTCAAACACTAAATTCTGTTACTACAACAACTACAACCTCACTCAACCTCGTCACTTCTGTAAGACATGTCGCCGTTATTGGACCAAAGGTGGGGCCCTCAGGAACGTTCCCATCGGTGGTGGGTGTCGGAAGAACAAGAGCGCCGCCGCGACCGTGGCTGCTGCTGTAGGGAAGTCTGCAGCTGGAAAAGTGAAAACTTTATCGTCTGAGATATTGGGTCGGGTCGGATTCCGAAATGGGTCTGCGTTGGATCATGAAATAATATCATCGCCCAAGCAAATTCTGTGGGGGTCGCCGCAAAATTCTCACCTTTTGGCTATTTTGAGATCCGCCACCCAAAACCCTAACCCTAATAATCTCGCCGCTTCCCACGTCATTAACAACGACCCACCGCCGTCCACGCCGTTTCATGCTCGGACGATGGGTTTCGATGATCCGGTGGCAGCCACTCATATTTCTTCTCTGGGGCTCTGCAGCTCTTACTGGAGAAACAATCAGACTCAAGTTCATCATCAACAAAATGGGTATCCTCACGGCGGCGGAGATCAGCTCCACGGCGGCGCCGGTGGGATTCAGGAGCTCTATCAGAAGATTAAATCGTCGTCGAACAATTATTTCACCGACGGCCATCAGGGATCGGTGGGAGGTACGAGTGTGGGTACAACGACTACAGCGGCGATTTTGGAAGCGGCTCCGGTGGGCGGCGGCGAAACGACAGGTTTCTGGAATCCAGCTTTTTCTTGGTCTGATGTTCATGCTAGTGCTTATGGAGCATATCCTTAAAAAAAAAAAAGAACAAAAAAAGGGACTGTGTTTTATTTTCCCTTAATTTGGCCCTTTTTTTCCATATTAGGATTTATTTTTGTTTGCGTTTTTATTTTCTTGGGTTTTTGGGTGTATGAAATGAATGGCTTATTTAGCATCAGTGTTTTTCTTTTTTCGGAAAATTAATTACAGTGTGTCTTTAAATTAAATTAACTTAATGTGAAGATGTAATTCAAATATTAGCTTCATGGAATTAATTAGGATTAATTTTATCATCTTTTTATTGTAAAAGATTCTATTTAAGAAATTTTCTTGGAACTTAACTTTTTTACATATATTATTTACAATTGTTGTTTTTCTTTTATATATATATATATATATATATATATATATATATATAAATTCAAATCCATTAAAAGTTTCCATTCAACATTTCAAATTCTTATTACTTTCCCTTGGTACTTTATGGAGAAAAGACAAGAAAAAATCTTACACATTTTCCCGCATGAACAATATGAAACAATTCCTAATAATGTGGGCTACTAGTTCAAGATAATTAATTAGAGTATATTAGATCTTATTTAATGTATGAATATAAGAAGTTTTTACTTCTTTTAGGTGATATTGTCATTTTCTATTTTGGTATGTCTTTGTTTGTAAGATATAATGTTGTGAGTTTTACTTGGGATAGGGAAATGGTAAATATATACTTAATTTTTTTTTTCTCCCATCACTAAATCAGTATATACCATATGTAGTACAAAAAAAAAAGAAAAAAAATCACAATTCCATATACATCATATTTAGTCAACCAAGATTTGGAAAATGAAAACAGAGAGAGAAAGAGGAGGAACAAACATATATAAGAGATCTCTCTTTCTCTTGGT
This sequence comes from Citrullus colocynthis, assembly GCA_031780015.1. Lineage (NCBI taxonomy): Eukaryota > Viridiplantae > Streptophyta > Magnoliopsida > Cucurbitales > Cucurbitaceae > Citrullus > Citrullus colocynthis. The sequence continues at coordinate 1,048,536 of QLSR01000265.1, forward strand.
TTCCTCAAAAACATATCTGATTTGTATATATAAAGTTAACTCAATGGAAAAATAAGAATAAAATAATAGTGGAGAAGGTGGTAAAAAATAGAAATGTAAATGAGGAGAAATAAAATAATGGAGTGAAAACAAATATGGTTAGGGTATGATAATAGTTAATAATTAATATTTGGAGGAAGTGAAAGAAAAGAGAAAGCTAGAAGCAGGCTTTTGGGAAATAAAGAAAAGTGTTATTGTGTGTGTGTGTTTTCTTTCAACAACATCTTCTCTGATTCTCACTGTTGTATCAGATTTGCTTTATTTTAGATGTCTTAGTCTCATTTCTTTCAAATCTACCTTATTACTTTAAATATTATATGCTCTCATTGTATTCTACTGTTCTCTATATTTAGGGTTCCTTTCTACATTATGCAATGCCTTAATTATTATTCTAATAAAACTCTCTAAACACCCTTTTCACTTTTAATTTCTTTTTACTTTTATAATTCTTTTTCAAATTGGCTAAATATCTATGTTATATGTTTTAGTTTTTCCATTAGTTTGAGTCACTCGACCATTTCTGGAAGGTGGAATTCGTCGTCCAATTCCCCTCCAAATGAATTAACCATTCTCACTCACCTATAGTAGTGGCAAGACCGGGTCGAATACAGGGAACCTATGAATCTCTCAATTAAATTGTTTACAGTCATAGGGTAATCAATGGAGGGTTTGGAATCGTTTGTTGAATGCGAAAAATTTAAAATTGTAGAAAATTTAATTGAGTTTGAGTTCGAATAATTAAAGTATGTAACTTAGGCTTAAGAGTTATTTCCCCAATTGCCACTTGATCATGGATCATGTAATTGTTCTTATTGTTTACCTTAGTCACCTAACCTAGAAATGCTAAGATAGGTTCCAAATGATCAAATTAACCAAATTAATAGATGAACACATCCTACAAATCTTGCTAATTGTATTAAGATCTAAGAAATTGCCAAGTTGAACATTCAATTGGAACGCCAAATCAAACATTCAAATTTATTCTTCCCTAGGTTAATTAGGCAATGTTCGTTGAGAAGGATTTACAACTCACAAGCTAATTTAACCTATCGCTACGTTGGATTAACATGCAATTAAATGTCATGTATTGCAAATTAAACCTTGGTGGTCGATCACACCTCATACCTAGAAAAAAAATCATGCATCATATTAAATTGAGAAGAAATTGTCAATAATATAAGGAGTAATAATCATAAAAAAAATCTCACAAGTTACAAAACAAGGGGAACTACTCTATGCCTAAACTAGAAAACAATACATTTAGCCCATAATCTTCATAATTGACACCCAAGTAAATACAAGATCTCTTAAAAAGTAAGATAAAAGCAAGAGAAAAAGGTGGAATTTCGATTGGGATCCGAAAATTGCTGAAAGAAAATCAAATAGGGCATTTTATAATATAGTCGGAGTGTTGTGGCGATCGGTACAGCATCGCGGGTCTGTCGTTAATACTCGCGTGACATAACTTTGGAGCGCCACAACACTTACTACATTTTCATTAGCGGCTTACTCTCGGGAAAAAGCTCGTGGCAGCACCTAGGTGGCACCGTTGTATCGTGGCTTCAAGGGCAATTTGGTCATTTTGACCATCTTTTTCTCGGTTGATGTAATTAGCTCTATTTTGATTCGTTTCAGCTCCAACACCCAGTTCTACCTCACAGTTACTTTTCAGCTCCAACACCTAGTTCTACCTCACAGTTACTTTTCAGCTCCAACACCCAGTTTTACCTTACAGTTACTTGTATCTATAAAATGATGAAATAAACATATAAAACCAAGGGATAACCTCGAATTAAGCATGGTAGGAAAACACATTTTTGATGCTATCAATCTCCACTAATAAGATATATTCTTAACACCTTCATCATATCCTATGATTTCATTAATATAATAATGAAGGTGGTTTGAAAATTTTTAAACGATTGCTTATGTTTTAGCATTTTTGAAAATTGGAAATACAATTTCTCTACCAACTTTCTAATGACTCTCTAAGTATCATGTATCATATTATGTATAACAGTGAGGGGTATAATTTAAAAATGTTAATAACATAGACAACCATATTAATTAAAACAATTAGGGTAAATTACAAAAACCACCCTTAAAGTATAGTGGTAATTGTAATTACACCCTAAAACTTTTAATTTTAAAAATTGAGCCCTCAAACTTTTACAAACGTTAAATTTGGTCAAACTAGACCTTCAAACTTGCATATTTGTATAAATTGTAATATTTGCAAACGTTTGAGGGTTCAATTTTTATCATTTGTGAGTTCATTTTTTACAATTATTGTAAGTTTGAGAGTTCAATTTTAAAACTTTAAATTTATGGGCCCAATTTTGACCATTAAAAATTTAGAGGGTGTAATTACAACTACTACCATACTTCAAAAAAATAGTTTTTGCGATTTACCCAGGAAATTAATATTAACATACTAAATTTAAAAAATATCCAAATATTAAAAACGAATACATATATTTATAAGCCTGCCTAAAGAAAACATATATTTAGTATTTTCCAATTTAGTTCTTAATGTTTGAAAATTTTTAAATCGACCCTTTATGTTTTAACATTTAAAATTTTCTACTTTTAGGAAGCATTATTTCTCATCCAACTTTCTAATAATTACTCACTAACATTAAAGACCAATTGAAAAGACATGCAAACATTAGAGAGCAAAACATATATTTAGCTTTTTCAAAGTCTTGCTACATATATCTTTTTTTAAAAACCTTTTTTTTTTCTTTGAACTTTCCTTATTCTGCTTTATTTATTTTTTATTTTGGATAAACCTTACATGATACTAGAAAATTTTAACTACAATAGGAAAAATAATATAAAATTGAGAAACAAAAAGTATTTGATTCCAATTTGTAAATTATTTTAATGTTTTATCCGTTAATGATTGTATGTATTGCAAATAAAAATATAGAAAAAGTTATTACAACTTGAGCACATGCACACTATGAGGGCTTTGGACCCGTAGGATACCCAACAAATTAGGCATCTAACCCCACTTCAACCTAAGCCTTATGAAATATGAATATTCAAAACATAACTTCCTCTCTCCTATTTATGAGGAGCCTTCTCTTTGAGACTCTGATTTGTTATGATTATTTTCTTAAGAAAAATTAAAAAAAAAAAAAAAAAAAAAAAAAGAAAAAATCAACGATGTGATTCAGAATTTTCCTCTCCAATGGAACCACCAAGTTTAATTTTATCAATTTTTACCCTAAAGTATCTTTATCATATTGCACTTTAAAATTTGATGTGTAGCAATCTCATAAAATAAAACAGTTTTATGTGTATTTAATAAATTATTCAACATATATATCAAGTTTTTAAATAAAACGCCATAAATGTAAGATTTTTGTTTAAATTTGTAAGTCCAATTATTGATTCGAACTATATTTTAAAGCAAGGTGCTATTGCTTTTTATCAAATTTATGAGTCTCGAATATTAAAACACTATATAAGTCTAGGGTGATTGATTATTCCAAGTAAACATTAATTATTATATTTTTTTAATGTAACACAGAAAAAAAACAGCTTACTAATAAAAATAAGCCATTATGTTTGTATAATGAATCTTCTCCCATTCCTTGCTTATACAATATTTTATTTGCATCTCCAACAATTCTACTTCCAACTTCATTCACTTTGTCGATCTATATGTAAATGGACAATTCAGAAGCATGACTTGAATATGACACTTCAAAGAACAATACATGTAAAACTTTCCAAGTCATTGAAAGAATAAGGTAAATGACTATAAAATTTTGCATTGCTTGGTTCACTCTCTTTAGTCTTTCCCCCTATCTTATCTCTTCTCTCCAATGTTATGTAGTCAAACTCTCATGACTAAGAAGTAGTTCGCCGATGCATGATTCATCAATGTCGTCCCACCGCCTTGCCGCATAACAAGGCATTTGAAGGGATGTTATATTCATTGGCAAGACTCTGAGTTTGAGTCCAGACTCTGAGATAGAATTGTTGGCCAAGGTACTGTCTTTCCCAGATTGCAGACCTCAAATTCCACATCCCTTGGTTGTCTAATGACACCAATATGGTTGTCCATGAATTAGGATACACCTGCAACACCAACAAAGCCATATAAGAAGCTCAGGACTGGTTTCATGTGGGGGAGTACTTTGTAGATTCTAAGGATTATCTATCGAAAAAGAACAAGATAGGTCGAAATGTGTCTAAGCCAATGTATATTGAAATCATGGAATGGATCCTTTATTTGTAGAGGATTTGTCGCTGCATAATGGTATCGATATTGGCAATGACACTTGATACAGGAGTTCATTTGTATAGAAACAACGACCTCAGGGGAGTTAGTTTACCTGTGCGGTGTGTCTGGTAAGAGCATCTACTAAATTGTAGGAGTTTCTGCTGGCTTGACTCCATTGTCCAAAGCCATACCTAGCATATTGCCAACAAAGGAAAAATGTCAAGATTTGGACATGAAACAGTATAGAAGCAGAGAACAGAACATTAGACTTACCCAACCAACCAGAAGTCGTAACCGTCAAGGTGGAAGGACTGCACGGTATTCTCATTGTTCTGGAAAACAATTTCCACGAAATCATGGAGAGCTGTTGGTAGTACAGAAGTAGCAATGAAGGCAGGGCCATCAGAAGGAAGGCTCTGGAGGGAGTCTACAGAGAAGACACCAGGGATGTTGAAGTGATCAGCAAGCTTTATAGGGGTATCAGAATTAACATATGAGACCCTGTTGATGGCGTATCGCTGTTTTCCATTAATTAAAGGAGCCGATGTTGCCAAAACAATTGTCTTTGTCGGGATAATCTTCCCATAATGGAAAGAGCCCTGAGGATTAGGCCTAGCTGCATTTGCTGTTAAGTTCCACCTTCAAGAGATCAATGGAAAAAGATTAGTCTCCATATCGATAGGAATAAAAAGAAATCGGTTCCGTTACTTCTTCTCAACATACCTGAAAGTTCTGGCTTGCTTAACAGACCAATCAACTTCGATGGTAGGACCAGCAGGCAGAGGTCCAGAAACAGGTGAGTTGGAATTTGAGTAGTGCAACACTGCAGTTGCTGTGAGTACAATTTTAGTGAAGCGTGTCGACGCAACAATGTAGTAGTCCTTTGGGACCTGATCTAAGGTGACCAGAACCGATAAAGATTGACCGACATGGACATCAAGAGAGTCATATAAGTTCTGGAGTGTATGGGATCCTTCAACCTCGACTAACTTCATTTTATGTCCTTGGATCCTGAAGTTCAGAGATGTTGACAAACCCACATTTGAGATCCTGAACATGTAAGTTTTACCTGAAATATTTGCAGAAATCAGTGTTAGGCTTCTTAGGAAACTTGAATGAAAAAGGGTATGTGTAAAATTTCAAGAACGAAGTAGATATGTTTCGAAAATAACCTTGATCGCCAGTGAATGTACTATGAGTTTGGCCATTAATAAGGACACCATCAGGGAAGGGAAGAGATTTTCCTGCATCTAGAGATTCTTGCAGGGACTGAAAAATAAAGAAACGACATTAAAATCACCAAATATAAGAATTGACCATAAAAAGAACCGTCATTACCATATTTAGATCTTGTATCCTATAGTTCATAATCTAATCCAAAGGCAGATTTAAAGTCCAGTCTATAAACAGGCTATATATCAGTAACATTATCCTTCACATTGGTTTCATTAACATGAACTTGCAGAGAAATGAAGAATTTAAATTACCTTGTGACTGATCTTGTACCAATCACCAATAAGTAGAGTAAAATCTCCATCTTGAATAGGATAAGGAATTGGAATTCTCGGTCTCTGGTAGACATTCAGGGCACCAAATCCACCAGCGGCTTTGTGAAATTGAGTTGAAGGGAAGTAAGTAAAAGATCCAATCTGATCTTTGGTTTGAAAGGCATAAGTATAATTGGAGTTTGGAGGAATTGGACAATTGGTCCCAAGCACTCCATCTTGCCATGAGTTCTTCCTTTGCTTAATCCCATTCCTTAAGATAGAACAAACATTACAGAAAATAAGACAAAATTTATAATCGCTACTAAACACTCACAACTACACTTGGAAAAACTAAAGCCACAAAGCAAGTAGTACTCAGAAAACAACATGATCTGAATGAAACTATGAACTTCAAACTACAATGCTAGAGAAGAAATGAGACTCAGCAATTCACCATGTAAGCAACAAAGGCTCATCTAGCTTGTTGAAAAGATTGAGGATGATATTGTCATTGGTCACTACTTCCAGTTTAGGGCCAGGAAACTGACCATTGACGAGGATTACCTTAAAAAATCAAACAGAGGAACCATTTAAACAAACAGTAACCACCAATAATATCCTGTAAAAACAAGATCTGAAACATGAAAAGCAGTAAACCAACCTGTTGAGGTACACCCAAAGGAGAAATAGTCCCATATGTCACAGTCCAAGTGTAAAATCTATATGGGTTATCAGCATTCACCAATGAAACACTCAGCAAAGCAAAAGCTCCAAAAATCAGTTGAATCAAACCCTGTTTCTTCATTGATCTGCCAAATGGTACTACATCAGAAACCCCCACAGAGAGTGTGGGAAAAATTAAGAAGAAGAGAGAGTTCGAAGAAAAAACTACCTTGATTGAGAGAATGCAGAGGAGATGGAGGTTGAAGAGAGTGTTATTTGTTAGCAATTTGAAAACCCTTTACTTAGGGTCAGTGGGTAACAGCTAGAAGCTGATTGAATACAACTGGAGTGGATAAAGGGGTTAAATAGAGAAAGGGCGGGAAGAGAACCAAGATTCTTCACCTGCACTAATCTTTTCTTAGATGTATTGAAATGTTATAATATTAAATTGTTAAACCCAATTTGAGTTTTATTTTAAAGAAATGCTAATGAATTGAAATTTGAACCGTATAAAAGGCAGGGCAGTATATATATTGGGGTAAAGGTTGTAACTTTATTGAGTATTCGGTGCTATTGACGCGTTTTCTCATAATTGAGAAGCCAAATTGCTTGAACTGGAAGCGACCTCAATTACAATGAATGAGTCTCCAAACTTAGATTAATATTTTCTCTTTTCTTTTTTCTTTTTGGATAAAATATTATTTCCCCCGATTACGCTGTTAGTTATGGCTTTAATCTTCCTTTCGTTTCCTTTTTGACTCTCTCTTTCTTTTTCCTCTAAACAGGAAAAAAAAAAAAGTCTTTGTTTCCGGTTGTCCTTGTCTCCGATGATTTTGATTCTCCCTTCGCACAAGAATGGATCACAATGGACAGTGATGCAAGATGTCTGGAAAATGACTTTTCTTTCCATTTTTTTTTTTCTCATGAGAATGAATTATCTTTTAAGTGTAATCCTCTGTTTAAAATGGGTTAAATAATAAGTTTAATCTTCCTAAACTTTTAAAATTATCTAATAAATTTTTAAATTTTAAATTTTGTGTCATCCTTAACTTTTAAAATCTTTTTATCTGATAGTTTTGAAATTATTAGAAAAATTTACAATTCTGTTATTCTACTTTTACTTGTTTCTCCATATGCTAATTAGTAATTAAAAGAATATTGAAAAAAATACAAAGGATATATATCACACAAAATATTTTTGTTCACTTATAGATTACTTTTAAAAAAATATTTGAGTACAACAAGAAGATTTGAAGCTTCAACTTAACAAAAAAAAAAAGAAGAAGAAGAAGAAGAAGAAGGTGATATCATAATAACTAAGTAATGTTGAGTTTAATAAAATAAAATATATCTATTTAAACAAAAATTTGATTTTGAAGGAAGTTTTCCAAAAAAAAAAGAAAAAGAAAAAGAAAAAATTAGACTAGAACTAGATGAGTTCATACTCAGTATGTAAATTGGTATGTATACATCAGTTTAGAAAGGATTAAAATGATGTTATTAAAAAGAAAAGAATTTGTAATATGTATGATATAGGGAAAATGAAGTGTTGATTGAATAAGGTGAAGAAGAAACATTAATTTGATAGATGAGAGACATGTGAGATGTCGGAGGGGCAGTGGTTCGGTAGGTAATGTAAATAAATTATGGTTCCCCACACGGTTTGGTTTGGCTGTTTGTCTCCTCCTATCAAACGACGCACCAATCACTAACTATATTTAAATCTTTGATTCCAAAATCAAACACTTTTTAATTACCTTCAATCCCACCATATCTCTATATCCTCAATCAACCTATTTTTCTTCATATTTTATTCCATTTTTAGTATTATCACTCCTCACATTCTTATTCTTATTTTGGTACCTCATTAAATAATATATTAATATATTTTATGAACCTAACATCATATTTAAATGTTACTTGGCACGTAATGAGTGCAGTATGACAATTTTTTCATATCTACCATATTACTATATGGTAAAAATTGTTTTCATGTTCGTATTTAGTTTTTAGTTGATCTTTTAGTTTTTATTGAATTTTATTTCCCTTTAATCTTAGATTTTGGGAGTTAATGAGTCGATTTGAAATGATGATTAGTTTAATTTTGGATATTATTTCATAAAAGATTTAAATTTTTTGAAAGATATAGAGTTTAAGAAGGAAGAGAAAATTTGACTTTTATTAATCAATTCTAGATTTATATACATTAGATAAGTAAATTGTCATATTTGTTGTAACTTTAAGCTATATATTCGTAAATAATCAACCTTATTTTACCGTTTATTATAATTGTCTTTTTTAAAAAATTTATTTTAGGACTGATTTCAAATATAGAAAAATGAATCAAAATAATTACAAATATAGCAAAATTCCACCAATCGCGGTAGACCATGATATTTTGCGATCTATTTCGTGTTATCGCAGATAAACTGTGATATTTTGTTATTGTTTGTAAATATCGCAAATAATTTCCTTAATTTTAATAGTGATGAAAATTTGTGAAAACTAACTTAATTTTTTAAAATTAATTATTAGATATTAATATAATATAGAATGGCCAAAAGTGAGTATTAAAGGTAGTAAAAGTGTAAATCTTGAATCTTAAAAATATTAAATGAAAAGTAAACTCAAGAATAATGCATAAAAATGTCACATTTTGAAACTATAGATTAAATAAAAATTAAACTTAAAACTTAAAGTCAAAAGTAAAACATTTTGAAATGTAAAAATGAAATGAAAAATAAACTTAAAGCAATTGAATTTTGGAAACAAGAAACGGGGTAAATCATCAAGGCCTTATTTAGTAAAAAAAAGAAAAAAAAAAAAAAGTAGTGAAGGAATATACCGAATTCGTTGTACTTTGATCCTTTCAGAAGAGATAAGATTAAGGTTGAAAATGTGTTTTCCATCGTTGTTTCTAATGGAATTTTTTTTTTTTGTCCTCATTCCATACAAATTTCTTGATATTGGAGTATTGGCATAAGCTCAAGGAATTTTTTATTATGTTTATTATCGTCTCCCAATAATTATTAGATATAAATTCAAATATTTAGTCAAATAATTCCTTACTTAAAACCCCGTAATTTTAAGTTCGATGAATATCTCCATTCAAAATAAATAAATAATGAAAAAATAAAGAGGTTAAGTTATATAAAAGGTAAAGTTATTTAAATGTTTCATGGTTACCCTCGACATCATTTTTTCATTTACAGTGACATTTGATTTTTAAATATTGTTGATGATCTAAATGATTTTAATGATATTTTTTTTTTTTATAGAGATCACATAAATAAAATAGAACAACAACCATCGTGAGTGAGTTGGTCTAGTGGTAGTGGGAATATTAAAAAAAAAAAAAAAAAAAAAAA
>QLSR01000265.1:1058339-1087519 GCA_031780015.1 Citrullus colocynthis
AAAAAAAAAAAAAAAAAAAAAAAGTCTAATATCTTACGAATTTTCTTGACAGTCAAATGTCAATAAGTTAGTCCAGACACTCACGAATATAAAAATAAAAAATAAAAACAATCTTAAATTGAATCAGTATTAAATCTTAAATTTAAAATTGGGAAGTATTTTGTTGGAACAAATATCAAAATTGAATGGTAAAAAATTAATTAAGTAGGTTTCAAAGTGATTAAAAAAAAACGTATAATTAATTAAAGCCTACCCCAGTTGAGAGTATTTTGTCTAATTCTAAAAATAAAAAATAAAATAAAAGAAGAAGAAGGAAAATGGGGAGAAGAAAGGATAAGGGTTGATGGGAAATTAGGGGAAAACCGCGTCAACCAACCGGTAGAGTGAAGAGTGTTTGTGTAGAGGTAGTTAAGTTACTATTTAATTATTTTGTTGATTTGAATAACAATTAAGAAGGAATTAATGTAATATGGAGGGGGGAAATGGTAGCCGGAGCAGGTTGGAATTTGATGGAAAAAGCCATTCACTTCAAGCCTGTGCTTCAAGAAATCACGTCCCAGTTACTATTTTTGGTATCATTGATGAAGCAGTTGGATGAACTTGGAATTGACTTCCAACCAACACACTCGATATTTGAGGGAACTCATTCGTAGTGGGAAACAACTCATACTCAAGTCCCACGATGCTGTCAAACGCTACTCTTTTCTTTACTATCCCAAGACCCCATTTTACACCAAGAAGCTTCGGAAGTTGGATGCTCGACTTGAAAGGGCCTCACGCAATTTGTTGTTGCAATTGAATGTACAACAAATGAACAAATTATTGGCTTTGAAAAATAATGATAAGAGTTGTGATGGGCATGCTGGATTGGCAGACAAGATCAAGAAAATATTTATGGGGTATTCTAAAACTTACTGCACTTCAAACTCTCAGTAATTACGTCGAGAATTATCAAACAACCAAGCTTCCCTTACTGTTTCACCACGACAAGCGACTCAAAGGTAAATAAATCAAAGAACAACACTAATTAAGTTGATTAATTCAAATTTTATTTTCTTGACGCAGGCCTAATCTCCTGGGAAGGGTTGTAGAACACATTAAGGTCGACCCAAAGGAAGGTGGGTTTCTAATTTCTATACCACCCCAATCTTTTTTATTTTATATTGTATGTGTAATGAGCTATACCTAATCGTATATATTATCCCTTTTCTTTACACACAAATGAAAATTAAAAATGATTCTTTAAAAAAATTATTTGGTATGTGACAAATTTTTACTAACAAGGCTGCACAAAATAAGTACAAGTACCAAGTTTTTCTCTTATGTTATTCACTACCTTAAGGAAATAACTATCCACAATATAAGAAAAAACCAAGGTGCATCTCTCAAGCTGCATGATCATGTTTGTTATTGTATTTGTATACATATTTATTATTAATTAATTATGATGGGATATTGATAAATCAGGCGTTGAGGGAAGAATTGAAGAGATGATAAAGAAGTGGGGGGAAGGTCGATTTGAGAAGATATTCCATCGGACATTTGAAACAACAACTTTGGATGACGAAAAACTTCAAAGTTGGTTTGGTTGTGATTTGTCAATAATATTGGAGGAACATTATCCTCACTGTCCTCTCACAATTACACCTGGTGTTTTATTTGTATCTACAACAAGGCTTGCATTTCTGCAGTTACAACCATACTCCACACTCCAATAATACCAAATCCCTCTATCTCAAGGTAATTTTACTCTTCTTTACCCTATCAAATTTCATTAACATGTTTCAGAAATCAAAGTGAGTGAGGTTTTCAAGGCTAGCGCCATATTCATAATATGTTGTGATTAAATTACAAGTTCATGGTTTTAAGTTTTAAGATGGTGCATTCAACATGTTAAAAATGTCTAATTGAATCGTTAATTAATTATTGTCAATTTTGCGTCTAAACAAGTCATTGGCCTATTAAATTAATGTTTAAATTTTTCATAAAATGATTACATATAAATATTGGAATGTGAGGATCTTGTAAGTCCATGAACTTTAAAAAATATATATTATTGAATACGTTAGGGAGTTATTAGACAACTTTTAAACATTTTTATAACTAAAGGTGAAAGATCTAGCTATTATATTAGATCTTAAATTAAAAGTTCAAGGTGAATTTTTTTCTTTAGAATTTTCAACTATTTAGATTAGAGAACAAACAAAGTAGTTCTCAAAAACATAAATATCAAATTTATATTTGCTGGTTGGAAAATCGAACCTCTAACTACAAGATTCATAGTTATTACTTTCATGTGACCAATTGAGCAATGTTCACACTCAAAAAAAAAAAAGGTAAAAGGTGTTTTTAGAGAGTTATTAGTTAAATATGATCCTAATGGTTTTAGAACATGTAGATGTTTATGTTAGTTGAAGATCTCACAAAGGTTATGCTAGTAATTAAAACACGAACGGGTAGTTGTACCATTTGAGCTATTAAAGGGATTTGAGTTTGACGAAGAGGAAGAATACATACAACTCATTTCAATTGATGACCAAAAAAGTTTGTGTTCATGAACTTCCGAAACTACAGTGACGCCAAAAATTGCATGCAAGAAATTATTCCTGTGGCACCACCCACATGTACTCCATGTCTCACTCTCTCTAGCTCAAAATCCCCCACAAACATCTTGGCATGATTGAAGATTAAGGTAATTTTTTTTTTGTTAATTTAGTGATGTTGGGTGTTTTAAACTAGGGATTAAAGAGTTATTAATTTTGACTAAATTATTGTTTCAGGTCAAGTGTAGATCAATATTGGCCTACGATTCAATCGAATTTCTCCGGCCAATAGTACAAGAAGTAGTTGTTTGTAAATTGGATTGGTTTTATAAGTTAGTTAATATGAAACTTCAAGAGAGTCTTATGTTTATGTATGTAGCATTGAATTTCAAGACATCTAATTATGATTATGTATGTCATTTGATTTTGTTATTTCAAATTCATAATGTGTTAAATTTTGAAAACTTCTTAATTTTATCATTTTTTAATAAATGTTTATCTTATTTTAATGACAAAGGTTCATCTTTTGTTCTTTGAAGTTAGGATAATTTATTGTTAGACATGTCAATATTTATTGTTGAAGATCATTATCACACAACAATTGTTGAATTAAAAAAGTATAATTAGCTGGTTAAAATATTGCACACTTAACTTAAAGATACGTTTGAATTTAATTTATACTAATTTTGAATTCAATTTATACTAGATTTATACCAGGTGGCACATAGAAATTGAAAATATTATTTAAATGCGTAAGAAGTTGAAATTTTATATATTATGTATGAATAATGAGTCATCCAAGTTTGTACTTATTGCAAATTCAAGTAGTTTTTTTCTTTCATTTTGACAAAAATGTAAAGGAAAGTTGAAAACACAGCTTTATATCAAACAAACTATACAACCAAAATATAGTTGAAAGTTTTAGAAACTTTCACTTGATTTATAATTAACATGGAGGTAGATTTATGAAAAAAAAGATACTTGTATTGTTCAATAAAAAATGACAACTATGCCAATGGGATATATAAATTGAATAGAGAATAGAAAGAACAGCATTTACACACAGAAACAGAATCAAACAAAAAGGGGGGAAAAATGCTTCGGACATGGAGGAACGATACCATTCCCATCCCACCACCTTTAAAGTTTTATAATTTTGACGAGATTCCCACTTCCAGAAACCTCAAAAAGATTCGAATTTTTGCTTCCATGGAACCCCAAATCTTTCAAAGACTACAAAACAAGAAGGGGTTTGGCTGATCGGTTAAAGGTATTGCGTTTTGTTGTCTCTGTTTTAACGAAAGAAATGGCGCTGGAATTGGTGGGTGGAGCTGCTTTGGGGGCTGTAGTTGGGGAGCTGTTCAAAGCGATCTTGGATTTGGGCAAAAGGGCCATCAATTTCAATCCTGTTCTTAAAGATATCAGTTCCAAGCTAAAGGCTATAACCCCTTTGGTGAAGCAAATCGATGAGCTTAATGATTACCTCGATTACCCTAAAGAAGAAACGGAGAAATTGAGGGATCTAATGAATGAAGGGAAGCGGCTGCTTCTCCAGTGCGGCGATGTTAAATTGGGGAATCTTAATTATTTGAAGAAACCATTTTACACCCAAAAGCTTCGGGAATTGGATACTGCAATCCGAAGCTTCATGGATGTTCTGTTTTTGCAAATGGCTAGAGATCAGAAGAAGAACTTGAAGATGATGAACCAAATGATTGAGATCATTTGCAGACTTGATAACAGAGGTGGGTCAAGCAAGGCTATGGATTTGATTGTACCGCCATGTTTAGTTCCTCCACTGCGAGAAGAAACTGTTGGGTTGGAGAAGCCGGTTAAAGAGTTGAAGCTGAAACTTTTCAAAAATGGGGTTCAAATGTTGGTGGTGACGGCTCCTGGAGGCTGTGGAAAAACCACATTGGCCTTGAAATTTTGCAATGACAAAGAAGTCAAAGGTACGCCAAAATCATTCTTATATTAAACTATTGAGTGCTAATTTTCTATGGCGATGATAAAAACTTAATGGCATCTCTTACAGGAGCTTTCTAATTTTGCCTCTTGATAGATACATTCCAGGAGAAGATCTTCTTCGTTGCAGTTTCAAGAAAACCAGACTTGAAGCTTATATTTAAAGACATAATTGAAAGCCTTAGAGGCATTCAATTGCCTGATTTGATAAGTGATGAACGTGCATTCTGCTATTTAGAATTGTGGTTGAAGCAAACAAGTCTAAATCATCCTGTTTTGATTGTGTTAGACGATGTGTGGACTGGGCCAGAATCTGAAGTCCTTGATAAGCTTTTCCAATTGCCTTGCTGCAAGATCTTGGTCACTTCTAGATTTGTTTTCCCAAGATTTAGTGAGCCTTATTATTTGGAACCTTTGAACCACGAGAATGCAATAAAACTTTTTCGTCGTGCAGCATCATTGGACAAAGGAATTTCTAAGCTCCCTGATGATGAAACTGTAGAACAGGCAAATTTCCTATAATCTGATAGCTTTACTTTCTCTATTTTATGTATCTGCCTGTTTGAAGATTTCTTTGAAATTGAATTTCAGATAATTGGGGGATGCAAAAGACTGCCTCTAGCATTGAAGGTAATCGGAAGATCGCTTTCCCACAGACCGACATCCGTTTGGAAAGTGACAGGGAGGAATTTGTCTAGAAGTGGCTCCATATTTGATTCTGAGAAAGAACTTCTTGAATGCCTACAGAGCAGTCTGGATGTCTTGGATGATAACATGGTAACAAAGGAGTCTTTCATGGATTTAGGTGCTTTTCGTGAAGATCAGAGAATTCCTACTTCTACCTTCATTGACATCTGCACAGTTTTGTACAAACAAGACGAAACTGAAGCAATGGTTACCCTTGACGAACTATCCTCTCGGAGTCTAGTTAATTCTGTCACGACAAGGTAAATACTATGCACATATTTGCTAAACAATGGAATTACTAACGCTTTTCCATTTGCTGATAGTGTTGCCTGTATATTGATGTAAAGAGAATAGAAATTGATTTGTTTTGTGGGCTTATTCATCAGACAATATGCATATGATGATGACTTCTATGAAGAGTGCTTTTTTACTCAGCATGATATTCTTAGAGATTTGGCTATCCACTTGATGAATATGGAGCCCATAGAACAAGGGAAAAGATTGATCTTGGACATTAATGGAAATGATCTTCCCAAATGGTGGGTTGATCAAGAAAAGCATCCTTCCAATGCCCACCTTATGTCCATAACCACAGGTCTGTCTGTCTCTCTCTCTGTCATATTCCATTTCCTTTTTTTGTTTTCACTTTCACAACTTGATACTCAAAGGGGTTTTGGATGTTGCAGATGAGGGATTCTCATCAAGCTGGCCAGACATGGAAGCACCTGAAGTGGAGGTTCTGATTCTTAATCTTCAGTCAAGAACTTACAATTTGCCTGGGTTCATCAAGAGAATGAACAAACTGAAAGTCTTGATAATCACATATTATGGTTCTTTTCTAACTGAGGTGACAAGTGAAGATAATCAACCACTCGACTGTCTAACGAGTCTTGAACGAATCAGGTTCGAGCGGATTTCAGTTCCTATCTTTAGTAATCCGAACCCGAAACCGCTGATAAATCTGGAGAAAATATCATTCTTTATGTGCAAATTTGGTCAAACTTTCATGAACCTTTCAACCCAAATCTCAGATTTGTTGCCAAACTTGCTGGAGATTTCCATAGACTTTTGCAAAAACTTGAGTGCAGTCCCCAGTGGGCTGTGTGAAATTATCAACTTGCAGAAGCTGAGCATTACAAATTGCCATGGACTATCTTCTTTGCCAGAAGATTTAGGAAAGCTGATTAATCTAAAAAAACTGAGGCTAAGATCTTGCATATATTTAGAAGAGTTGCCCGAGTCAATGACGAAACTTCGGGAATTAGTACTGCTTGATATGTCTAACTGTCTTGGTCTTGCCAAGCTTCCTGAGAAGATTGGTGAATTGCATCAATTAGAAAAGCTTGACATGAGGCACTGCTCGAGTTTGCGCAAGCTGCCATTGTCGATTAGAAACTTGAAAAAGTTGAAGCTTTTATGTGATGGAGAGGTTGCAGATTGGTTGAAAAAGGTTGAACCCCGCCTTTCCAAACAGGTGAAAGTGCAAGAGGAAGAAGCCAACCTGGAGTGGCTTGGTTTATGAACCATTTTCTGATTTAAAACATTT
Source organism: Citrullus colocynthis (assembly GCA_031780015.1). Classification (NCBI taxonomy): domain Eukaryota; kingdom Viridiplantae; phylum Streptophyta; class Magnoliopsida; order Cucurbitales; family Cucurbitaceae; genus Citrullus; species Citrullus colocynthis. The sequence continues at coordinate 1,065,081 of QLSR01000265.1, forward strand.
GTTAGTTTATTCATTTGTGTTTAGAATAAGTATACATCCTCTATGTTAAGTATGAGTATAGCTCAACTAGGTTTATACGACTACTCGAGTGTGAGTTTCACCCGTAGTTTGAATTATCAAAGCAATAATTAACATTGTGAGAAAAATGGGAAGTTTTGCATTTTGGTAGAATCTAGGTGGATTGTAGATAAGATCTTTAGTAATTTATGTAACTTGTGTTTATTCGGTTGTTGAACGTTAATGTTAAAGGTCTTACTACAATTTGGTTTAAAGTAATTGTATTGAGTAACACTTTTAAAGGTTATAATTAAGTATATGACAATATTTAAAAAAAATTACAAATATAGCAAAATCTATTAGTGATAGATTCTATTGTTGATAGACTCCTACTAGTAATATGGTCTATCTCTAATAGACCCCTATTAGCGATATGGCTTTGAAAATTGAATCTAAAGTATATAGCAACATTTTTAAAGAGTTGCAAAAATAACAATCATGTCTAAAAGTATTAGCAATATAGCACAATATAAAAGAATTTACAAAAATAACAAAATTTAGATCTAACTCTCGGAGTCTATCAATGATAGACTATATCACTAGTAGTAGTCTATCAACAATGGAGTCCACCAATTAAAAAATTTGTTATATTTATAATTCTTTTAAATTTTTACTCTACATTTAGTTATTAGTCCTAAAAGTGTTACTTATCGTCATTACCTAACCCTAAAATTAGAAGTCTAATTGATTACTTCCTATGCTAAGTTGGGCCTGCAAATCCAGTGTTATTGCATTTTGGGCCACTAAATGGAACGAGCCCGTGCTGGGGTTTCATTTGTTTTTAAAATTACAAATTTAGTTCAAATCTATTTGACAAAAAATAAAGGTACCATTAGAAACATAATTTAAATCTATACATAATAAATCAATTAATTTTAAAAGATTTTGAATTTATCAGAAACATCAGACGTGTTAGACACAAAATTAAAAGTTTAGAAGCTCAATACAGAATAAAAAATCTAGAGAGTTATTAAACACTATAATATAACTTTTATTCTAAATAGACTTTTAATTCAAGTATCTGGAACTGATTGAAATGAATTGATCTTGGAGTTATGATCATTAAACAAAAGGTAAAATTATATGAAATAGTGACCTGTAATTAATAATAATAATAATAAAATTTAAAGGAAAAAAAAAAAAAAAAAGAATTTCTCCTTTGTTTATTTTAAGGGCTCAAAAATAACCATCACATCATGTCACACATGTAGAATAATTTTCTGTAAAAGTTTCAACGTGGGACATTTATCCATTGTTAATTCATCGTCCCAATTTCCAAAAGGTTAAAGAACATCTTTCTAAAGGTACTTTTCTTACAACTTTTTTTTTTTTTAATTTTTTAATTGTTTTATTTATTTTTTTTATTTTTTTACAAGCGATCAAATATTAAATACAAGTGATTCAAAAACTAACTAAAAACAAATAATTAAAAATGTTTCGTGGGTGTTGCGCATTGAAATCAAGAGAGACAGGAATATAATAGAAGATAAAAATTGATTATTAAATTTAGTTAATTGAACTCAGTCAACAAAGATAAATGGTTGCAAGAAAAAAAAAATTGAATAAAAAAGATCCCTTTTATTTCTTTGCCGTAGAAATGTAGAGTGGGAAACACGTAGATTTATCACAAAGGAAAAGGAGAGAATAAAATGTTTGTATTTTCTTTTAAAATTATTGAATAAAAATGAACGATTTGTCTTTTTTTTTTTTTCTTCTAAAAAAATAAAATAAATAAATTGAAAGAATGGGGGAGACCGTGGGCACTGGAAAAATGTAAGTTGAATGAAACAGAAGTGATGGGAATGGGAGTAAATTTGTTTGTGTAGGGCAGCTATATGTGGCGAAACGTTCATGTCTTGTTTTTATTTTGTTGTCCACTTACTTACAATAATCCTCATCCATTTGCTTTTTTCAACATAACCCAATCTCATCTTTCCACACTAATTTCTCTTTAATTAAACTCTCTTACTTACTAATTTATGCTAACACATTCAATTTCTTTTTATATGTTATAAGGGCACACACTTCTAAATCCCACTTCTTATCTAATTATTTTAAACTACTCTCAACATTTTTTTTTTCTCCCTCTTACCTTTTGAATATCTCATTTTCATTTGGTATTTACATTTTAAAAAAGATATATTTTTACTCTTATATTTTGAATTTTAAGTTTTATTTTTATTTGATTCCTACTTTTTTTTTTTTAAGTTTATATTTTTCACTAAATACTTAATGTTTATTAATTAATTATAAACATTTAAAAGAATCATAATTAATTATTTTTACTAAATTTTTGTCATTATTAAAATTCATGTTAAATTTCCACTTCATAGATTTTGGATTAATTAATTGAAAGTTAATGCAAAATACCACTATAAACAATGAGCATTAGTAAAAATTTGGGGGCAAAAATGTAAACTAAGGAAATCCAAAGACTAAATGAAAATTAAACTTAAAATTCAAAGATAAAAACTGTAACATTTTGAAATTTTGAATTTAAATAGAAATTAAACTCAAAACTTACGAGTAAAAATATAACATTTTAAAAACTTTAACACCGATTATAAACCAACCAGAATCAAACCTTTGGATCATGTTTTCTTTTTTAATTTAAAGGTACGTTTGTATAATGGAGTTGATCTCTAGAGTGTCATTTAATCTTTGTTTTAAATTCATGATTTTTTAAATATTTTTTTTTACTTTTTGAGTGATAGTTTAATTTCTTCTAACAGGGTAAATTAAATTACCATGTTTGATAATACTATACCGATAACCCATTTGAAGTTATGAACTTAAAAATATATTAATCAATATATTCTTAGAACTAAATGATTGTCCAAATCTCACCTAAAATCTAAAGAAAGCAAGACATTAACTTCAATTACAAAAATGCCCACAACCAGAACAATCAATTTCAACCACGAAATCAAACGATTAAAAGAAAGTCCAATCTAACAATAAATTGCCAAATTTCAGAAAACAAATATTCAGTACAAAGTACTAAAATATGTACTCACAAAAGTAATTCTTTGCTAAGAGTTGATGTGTGTATATATATATATATATATATATTATTGTAGGTCTAACTCTCTTTATTTTTGTATTTGTGATGTAATTTTCTAAAAAATAATGACAATTGTTTTGAGTGAAAATTTCCTTCAATAAATACTTTTAAGTGAAAACACCCATGCCAATTGCCAAAAGCACTTTGTATCTCTTTTCAGTATTTTAAAATTAAAATTATATTTTTAATTATCTAATTATAAATTTTTTTTAATATGATATGATTAAGATAATATAAGTGCTACTTTAGTTCATTCATTGTCAACCATTATTTAAGAAAAAAAATGGTAATATGAATTGTGAATAGAGGAACTGTGTATGAAGGAAAATATTTTTTAAAAATTTCCTTTACATAACCAAACACTATAAAAGATTTGAAAAATATTTTAATAGGCTAAAAATATTTTTAAAGTAATGTCAAACTTTTCCAAAGTCATAAGACTAAAAAATGAATTTTTCTCCATCCTTTATGAAGTCAAAAAGTTGTCTTCACAAATTTGAAAGGCTTAATGCCAAACAATAAAATTTCATTTATCTTAATTTATGACATGTGAAAGCACAATTGAAAGATATTAATCCCACAAAGGAATGGTGAGCTTCAATTCTTTTGCCAAATGTTTTCCATTATTCATGGACCCTTTCTCAAACCATCTCTTCTTTATTTTATTTGTTCTTTTTTTTTAAAAAAAAAAAAAAAAAAAAAAAAAAAAAAAAAAAAAAAANTTTAAGCTTAATTAATACAATCATTTCTTATTTTCTATATTCTTTTTTCACTAAAATGTACAATAACCATTCATTTGATAAATCTTCTCTATCATTGTCCTTATTATTGAGAAAAGTTGGCAATAAAGATTAGAGTTGTTTTTAAATATGGCAAAATGAGCCAACTTATTTACAATATAGCAAAATGTTATTATCTATTAGTAATATATAGTAATAAACATTGATAGACTACTATTATCTATCATTATTAGACGCTAAATAAATGTCTATCACTATTTATCACTAATAGGTACTGATGTTTTGTTATATTTAAAAATATTTTCAAAAATTTTGTCATTTAAAACAATCACCCATCTATTAAAAATGATCTTTCACTAGCGAGTTACTTAAAGTCCAAAATTCAAATTTATGGATTCAAATCCTTTAGGACTCATTTAGCTACAAAATAAAAACATAGTGTTTGTTCTTTTTTTTTAAAAAAAAAAAAAAAAAAAAAAAAAAAAAAAAAAAGAAAAAATCTGCTCTTCATGTTCTCCCCAATCTCTCATCTTTCTCCTTTTTAAATAGTGAGATGCAAAAGAGATTATATAGCATTGTCTTTTGAACTACATTGTACTATTTTGGTTTGTAAGATGACAATTTTAAAACATTAATGTCATAAACATTTGAAATTTTCTAATTTCATAAAGTTTCAAACATGATATTCAACAAAAGGGAGATATTTGTCTAATCTTTTTTTTTTCCCCTTTTAAAAAGGTGGGAGTATAGATTAGTCTTTTCTTTCAAACTTTTCATAGAGATCATAAATTTCTATATTTCTCTATTAGAGATTATTTGGAAGGCTAAAATATAATCAATATTATTGGAAATCAGAGGAGTATTGAAATGCATAGAGTATCAAGGAGAACAGAAATGGGATTGAAAAGCGTAAAAACGGTGGAAAAGAAGGTTTGGTAAAAAATTGTCAGAATAGAATGAGTTTAATATTACAAATCGTGCCCAAAAACGTCCAATCCGAACATGAATTTTAGATTACATTGTAGTCCAAACTCATTCTATTATAGACTTTCAAATAGTCCCTTGGTTTTTTTTCCTTCTCTGATACTATTGGGCATAACCTTGTAGTTGTTTATCAACCATCTTAAGTCGTGTTGATACATTTGACCTTTTAAAAATTTTCAAAAATTCCCTGAATGAAAAACATTTATCTTTACTTATCATTCCTCACTTTCATTTCTTTTATTCTTAATTCTCTCTCCTATATGCTTCAATTTATGGTCTAATATTTTTATTTAAAAAATACTTAAGTGTGTCTCATATAGTACCTATGATTGTTCATACCAACCAAATTGTTCAATCATAATTTTACATGTGACAAATTTTTTTATTTCTTTTTTGAAATATTTTAATTTTTTTTTTTATGTGAGTGATAAAAGCGAAATGCACCCAAGCATTATCCTTCTTTTATCCACTTTCCATCTTTTTTTCCTCTCCTCTAATACACTCTCTTAAACCCCCTTCTTAATTAGCCTCATTTCTGATTCCATTTCCAAATTCTTCATCCTTTATTTCCTTGAAGGAATGTACTTTAAAATGTGTTGGAATGAATAAAAGAAGAAGATTAAGAAGGTATCAAAAAAGAGAAGGAAAAAAGGGGAAGAAAATGAAAAATACCATAGATTGAAGCAAATACAGGAGAGAAGATGGAGGAAATGGAAAAGTTGAAGTAATGAGTTTAGGGTGTTAGAATAAATTTTTCCGACGACATATATTTGACAACTAAAATATTTTAGTACTGTTGATGAAGCCATCAACATTTTAAAGTTTAGTGATATTATTGAAATAAAAATTCATATAAATGATAAGAAAAATAAACTTACAAGAAAAATTGAGGATAACAACAATTAGTTTTGGGTAATTTCTAAATTCATACATCTCCAAAATTAATAAGGAGAGGGAACAAAAAACAGTTGGGTCTATGCCAACTTCATTTAACCCCTAATGTTAGATTCCTCATCCCATTTCAAAATCAATCCTCGTAAAAGAAAAAGACAATTTTTACCCTTTTAATTATTATCTTTTTTTTAGAGATCAAATCTCTAATCTTAAAATTGATAGTGTAAATTGAGATACGTTGATTTGGCCTTATTTTTAATTTCAAACCATGAAAAATGGAAGGGAAAAGAGAGGGGGCATAGATGAAAGTGTGTTAAGGAAAAGTAGTTTGCATGAGGGAAATGGAGATTGGGAGAGAGAAGTAGCCCAAAGGCAAGATTCTAGGGTTTGTTCTCCCACATTAGGTTCTCTCTCACACACAAAGAAAGAAAGTTCAAAGATTTGAAGTGCATCAAAATCCAAATGAATGGAACATGGGGTCCACTGATATGAGCAATATTAAGAGCCATTGATTGGGAAAAACAAAAGGGCAAAGGCATCAATTGTACATAGTTGTTTCAAGTCTAATGAGAAGCTCAATTTTGGGGAAACACAGCATAATGGCCTTTGAAATGTTTTGGTTGTATAACAGGAGAGCCATTGCTTCTCAATCCTTTCAGAATCTTTTTTTTTTTTTCTTAAATTAATTTTCACCTCATCATCCTTCAGTGTACTTCAAAGAGAACCCCATAATTCATAAACTATTCAATCTCACGCCTCTCATTTGGATAACAAGCATGGTTTTAGATTAGATTCTCCAAAAACTAAATCCAAATCATTCTACTCTCTCTAAATTACCAAAAATGCTTGGGAAAATTTTTTTTTTTTTTTTTTGTCTAAAAAAAATAGTTGTAATCTTAATCACTTTTAGCCTTTTATAATTGTTCCAAGACTATTTGTAGCATAGAAATTCGTAGGAATCTTGAATGAAAATTAGGATTTGGAACAAGTGCGATAATGACTTGAAATAATATGGTGATGTTTGAGTCATTTTCCGTTCAAGTCACGTCCACTCCGTTTCAAATTTCAATTTTTGTTATTTATATATTATTCTAGAGATAATTTTGAAACTTCTAATAAAAGGTTGTTACGATAGTAATATTGCAATTTCTAAAGAATAGGAAATATTTATACCAAAGTTTAGGAGTATTTTTGTACTTCAGCTTTTCTATTGTTCCTATTACTAAAGTCAATCATTTTCTACCTCTGTTGATGAGAGCCCATCTGTGTTTGGATTTGTCTCCACAATATAGAAAAATTAGGCTAAAACGGTTTAGGAATAATTTCTTTGTTTAAATACTAAATACCACGTTATAGAAATTAGAACTCACTTATAGCTAAATTTGATATGATACATAGATTTATGTGGTTCACTAACAGTGTGTTATCTACCTTCACTAGATAGGAAGAACAATTTTATTAGAGATAATGTTACAATTTTATTAGAGTTTATATAGTGCACTTCTCTAAACTCCAGGGTTATAATAACCATAAATAATTAAGGGGCAATTGCAAATATGGTAGGTTCAAAGTATTTGTAGATATAGCACAATGCAAAAAAAAGAAAAAAAAAAAAGAAAAAAAGCGAATATAGCAAAATTTAGATTTTGCTTTTAAAGTTTATCAGTGATATATCATATAAATAGTGGGGTTTATCAGTAATATACCATATCACAAATAGAAGTCTATCATTAATAGATTTTGCTATATTTTCAATTTTTTAAAAATGTTGCTATACACTTAATTATTATTTCTAAAAGTGTTATCTAACGCAATTACCCAATAATTAAATATACAAAATATGAGATCCTCATGCTTAGTTGTTTGGAGCTTCATACAAGTGATTCAAGGCATTCCAACAAATCCAGTGAAGTTTTGTGTCTCAGATGAAGATTATCATCCTCTCGGATTCTTCAACAATAATTCTTTCTATGCTCTTTCTTTCGGGTTGAAAATTTTGATTCACACGGTTGAAAAACATCAATGTGTTTGTATAAAAATTTAAAAGCAAGGATTGAGTTTTTATAACTGAAGAACAGTAACTAAAATGATTGCCAACAAGTCTCTATATGATTAAGTTTTAAAAGATTTAGCTAGAAGTTCTTTAACAAAAAAAAAAAAAAAAAATGGAAATTTAATTACAAGACAGAAAAAAAAAAAAAGCTTGTTGACTTTTTGAAAAAGAAAAATAAACATATATTTCTTTCGGAATATAACATTGCACAGGTTTCTGAATTTATACAAGAAGTATTTTATAATGAAAACTTAATAGTAAAAAGATCTAAATTAAGATAATTATTTTAAATTATAAAATTACTGAAAATATTTTTAAATATAGCAAAATGTCATTATCTATATTTATTAGTGATAAATGACAATAACATCTTGTTATATTTGTAAATATTTTGACTCATTTTGTTGTATTTGAAAATATCTCTTTAAATTATTTTTTTTAATTATAGTTTTGAGGTATGTAGTATATATATGTGTGTGATAAAATGGGAATCTTTTTCGTCATCAATAATACAGAAAACCGATGAAAAGAATCCAGATTAAAATTTGGGTATTATTAGGGAGGATTTAAAAAAAAAAAAAAAAAAAAGAAGGAAGAATATACTCAGATATTTAATATATGTAATTATGAAAATTTAAAATATAATATTAGGGTTTTAGTTAAAAAATAAAGGAGTGATAGCCAAAGGAACGGTGGAGGAAAAAGACTCATTTTTCATATGAGATTCGCTAAGGCGACAGCAACGGATTGTGGGGCTCTCTGTGGGATTCTCGAGCTCTACAGTTTCCACCTTTGAATTTTTTTTCTTCTCAATATATATTTTTTCTATTCGATTTAATTTTCTCGATTCATGTCTAAAAGAATAAATCATGAAACCTATTTTAATAATGAGTGAAATTATAAGTTTAATCTTTAAATTTTAAGTTTGTGTTTATTTGGTTTCTAAACTTTTTAAAGTGTGCAATAGGTCAATGAAATTTTATTTTATGTTGAATAGGTTAATGAACTTTCAATTCTTAATAGGAACACGATTGAAATTTTAAAAAAATAGTAGATCATACAAGAAAGTTGAATATTTAAAATTTTATTAGATATAAAATTAAAAATTTAAGAATCTATAAGACACTTTTGAAAGTTCAAAGACCTATGCGTCACAAAATTGAACATCTAAGACCTCTAAAACATTTTCAAAAGTTAAAAAATCATATAGACACAAACTTAAAAATTCATTAACTAAAATTTGTAATTAATCCAATATTTAAATTAATCACAGAATGGTTAATGAGCTTTTCAACTTCTCATTTCTTGAATTTTGCATTAATAATCTAGCTAATCAAAGAGGGAAAACAAGCAAATAGGCTCAAGATGACCCATAGGAGAGCCTAAGAGAGCTTAAAGGGAGCTCAATAGGACCCATGAGGTAATCTTAATAGAGCTCAAAGGATCCTAGAACCATGGGTGAGCTTAAGAGAGTTTAGAAAGAGCTTAGTGGAACCCATGAGATAAGCTTAGTGGAGCTAAAAGGAGCCTATGACCCATGGGTGAGCTTAAGAGGGCTTAGAGAGAGCTTAGTGAGACCCATGAGGTAAGTTTAGTGAAGCTTAAAGGAGCCTAGGAGAGAGCTCAAATAGGACCCATAGGAGAGCCTGAGAGAGCTTAGGCGAGCTTAGCGAAGCTTGGCAAAAAGCCTAAGATGACCTAAGGGAGAGCCTAATAGAGTAGAGCTCACTAGGACCCATAAGGTAAGCCTAGCAGCTCAAAGGAGCCTAGAAGAGAGATCAAAAGGACCCATGGGGAGTCTAAGAAAGCTTAGAAAGAGCTCGGTGGGTGAATGTGGACAAAAGTTTCATGTTTGCCCATGCACGAAATGTCACAATAACACTACAACGGCCAACACATCTATTATTATATTATTATATGCTTCAAGATCAATATTTGAAATAAAAATAATTTCAATTTTGTGTAACAAAATATATTAAACACTGTAACAACAAATTTAGAAAATGTATTCATCATTTAATTCCTTAACCAAAATATATCATCCCAACAACAATTCTAAGTGTTTGTTTGTTTCCTAAGTTATTAGCTTTCATTTTAGCTATACAAAATGCACAAAAAAAAAAAAATTAAATACACAAAAAATGTTTCGCTTGGTTAGTTGGTCTTCACAAAAAATGCTTCACTTGGTCATTGGTCTTCACAAAAAATGCTTCGCTTGGTCAGTTGGCCTTCACAAAAAATGACATTTTCGGCATTTTCAAAATATATAGACTTGAAAAGGAATATTAAAGTCCAATAAGCACAACATGTTCAATCTTATTTGTTTGAAACGAATCAAATATCAAAATTAATAAAGTAAATTCATTTGCATGACTTTCAAGTTTCATATGATAAATAAAAGTATCTAAGTAGTTCATATGAGTCAACTTGATTTTCAAAACAACCTAAAAATACTTGAGTGCAACTTCCACTCTCCAACCCAACCTAAAAACTACATAAAAAGTGACCCAGTGACACTTTCACCCTAAAAATAACTTGAAAGGTTCCTAAAAAGTTTCCAAGATACTTGTTAACTCCCAAAACAACCTTAATAGTTCTTAAATGTTCTTTTGAGTTTCAAAACCAACTAAAAAGTGTATAAATGACAATTTAACTCCCAAAACAATTTTAAAATAACTAAGTGTGACTTTTAAACTCAAAACCAACCTAAAAAGAAGCTAAAGAGTGTCTAAGTGACACTTTCACCCTCAAAACAGCTTAAAAAGTTCCTAAAAAGTTTACCAGAGACATGTCAACTCCCAAAACAACCTAAATAGTTCTTGAAGTGTCCTTTTGATTTTCAAAACCAACTAAAAAGTCACTTTAACTCCCAAAACAACTTAAACATGCCTAAGTATAACTTTCAAACTCAAAACCAACCTAAAAGATCAACACTAATTATTCTCATTACAATTTCATTCTAAACATTCACATGGTAATTATAATATTTGGTAAGTCTCACAATGCAAAGTCTCCTACCTCAAAACTTGTGTTCCAAAACGACAACCAAACTTCTTCCTCTTACAAAGCCATTGGATTAAGTCCAAGAAAAAAGAGAGCAACATTTAAAATACAAGTTAGGCCTAAACCCATGTTGTAACATTATTCTAAAACTCAAAGAAAACTTACCCAACCGAATAATAGGTTCCAATCTTCTCAACACCATCAATACAAAACCAAGCCTAATCCAAAGTCACAATTTCAACATCAAACCTAAATTTCTAGCATCTGAGAAACAACCGAATGGGTTCGAGTTTCATCTTACTGAAGAACGCTAAAAAACTTAATTCTACCTAGGCAGCGACAAGGTTTTTTAGTGTTGAGATGCTCAAAATGCTATAGTACACAAGTGTTGTAGGCAAAAAAACATTAGTGATGGAAGACAGCTCTAGACCAATAAAATACTCAATAAATAACTCCCCAACGCTTAATGCCAGAGACTGAACAGCGACAACCCAAAAAGTGAATGACAGCTTTAGCGACTGCAGAGGAAACGACGACAGTTAGCTTCTATAGTGTGAACGATAGCAGCGAGGATGGGCATCGATGAAGGGTTCAGTGACAACTATTGGGTGATGTGTAGACAGAGGGTTCTCGCGTGGCAAGTGCGACGACGAGCGTGCATCTCTCGTACGATAGTTGGGGGGTCTTCAATCCGTGGGTCTTCCCTATGGGTTTATTGTGTGGAGAGAAAAAAGAAAATAGGGTGGAGAGTGAGGAGAGGGAAATGAAGAAAAATTGAGGAAAGTAAATGTGGGGAAAAATGAGAGTGGATAGGGTTTCAAGAAAATATGGGGAAAAAGAAAATGTGAGATTTAAAAAGTTTTTAACCATACATATTATGTGGAGGGAAGCTAAAAATTTATGTCCATGCTCCTTGTGCGGAGAGAAACTAAATTAAGCGTCGACAAAAGCCAATTTTAATCATTTTCACTAAGACTGCATAACTTTTTGCCCGCACATATATTTTCGTCGGCAGAAATGATGATATACCCACACATTGAAAATTCGTCGGTAGATATTAGCTCTGTCGACATTTTTTGTTGTACAGGTAGAAAAAACTGTCAGTAGAGACAAAAATTCTTTTAGTATATCTATTAATACTTCGAACTTAGATGTCATATTTGCAATGGCCTCTTTTAAAATTTTGATTTCCGCTCTTAAAAATTCTTTGGACAAGGAATTAAAATGTTTTCTGAGAAGAACTTTTTAAAAATTGTTTCATAAAAATGACCAAAATTATTTTTTAAAAGAGAATTGTAACTTTAAAAAATTAAACAGTTACTTGGGCATTGAACTTGTCTTCAAAATGTAATCCCCTTGTAATTTTACTACTTTCAAAATTTAATTCTCAATTTATTAAGAATATTATCTACAAATATATTTAGAAATGTGAGAATGAGAGGACTTATTTATAATTTTTATGCCGCATCATATTATTACCTCAGAATGGAAATTCAGAAGGGAATAACGGAAGACGAATAATAGAAATTTGAAGAATCAAATTTAAAATCTATAAAACAAACGTGAAAAAGAGAAAAAAAAAAAAAATATATATATATATATATATATATATATATATATATAGTGATTGGAGTGTAGTGAGCGGCTGTGATTATTTAGTATAAAAGAAAAAAAGAAAAAAGAAAAAGAGCATCTTTTACCACGTGTTGTGCGGCAGGAACCACAGCCAATGAATGCCCAAGATACCTCCTCTTCATTCGAATTTTTTTTAAAAAAAATAGAAGGATGAGATTAAATATGAGATGATACGTGTGAGCATCAGAGAGAAGGAATCAAGTACGAATGAGAAAAAGGGAGATCGTACTGGATCCTTACAATTGCATTGGTTGAAGCAGCAGCACAGGAAATCCAACCGTTTAAAAGAAATGCCTATTCCACGTGCCAAAATCTTAATCGATGTGACCATCTCTCTTTCTCCTGTGGCACAAAATGTTGAGCCATACTTTTTTGAACTCAATACCACTATTAGTATTAGTGGAATCAACAAACCATTTTCCACCCTTCATTTTCTTTTACCCTTTTTCATTTTCTGAATGTTGCAGAATCTTAACACCATTCTTAATTTTTATTATATCCTTTCGAATTATATGGATTATCTACTCATCTCTTTTTTTCTTTTCTTTTTTTTTTTTTTAATTATTATTTCTTGTTTTATTAAATTATAGTTTTGGTCCCATTTTGAAAAAATTACAATCTACTTTCTTTAGTTTTAAGAGTTAAATTTAATAGTTTAATAAAACTTTGTAAATTGCCCTTATTGTTGGATAAAATTGGGGACTATTTACAAAGGGTTTTGTCAAACCAAGGAACTAAATTTTAATTATAAATAATAGGGACTAAATTCTAGTTTTCTCCAAACTATAAAGACAAAATTTATAATCTAACCAAAATCATCTATACTTGTCTGTGCAGTTCTTATGCTTCATTTTGTATGCTAATTCCATTTATTAATAATAAAATAACAATAACAAAATACTTATATTTATACTATAAGAAAAATCACCATAGTTGGCCTAGAATAAGAAAAAAGTTAAATTGCAAGCATGATCATCTTGAATAACAAAATCGACCTAGCCAAGATGAACCTTAAGAGGAAAGACTCTTACATCCACCAAACTAAGCTGAACTCCCTTAAAGTGGAGTCAACCTTAGAGATTGTATCATTGCGAAAACATGGAAATCATATTACTTGAGAGAATTAGATTTCATAAAATAATTATGCTGAGCTGACCACATGTAACTCCATTTATGATAAGGGAAGAGACCTCATACGCGTCTGGAAAAAGTACACATACACAATGAAAATTTTGTTTACGTCAACACAAGCCTTAATTTGCCTTCTTATCTCCAAGTGTGTATTAGATAAACGTCACCAATGCGTGTGTGTGGCTTTTTAAGCGCATTAGACAAATTATGTTTTCATTGAATCATTTACTTTCACTGTGTCAAGTTATCATTCTTTATATATATATGTGGACTGGTTACTGTCCATGTGCGTGTGTTTGTGGTTTCACTACATATACATATAACTGTAAAAATATTTTAATACATGTCATTTACTTTTTCAATAACCAATTCATAGCATCACAAGTCCATAACATAACTCGAGAATATGTATCAACTAAGAGGTTAGGGGTTGAAATACTCATTCTAAAATGGTTAAAGTTAGAAATAAAAAAATTGAACAATGTTATAATAATAATAAATATTGAAATATATATTTTCATCAATTAAATTATGCTTACGTGAAGTAATAAAACGTACATCCCTTTCTTTCAACATCATGTATCACCATTTCTTTACATAGAGACAAAAGGGAAAATGAAAATTTGAAAAATTATTTAATTACCTGATTCAAGTTGAGATTATATCAATTATCCTGGAAAGAAATTATATCAATAAATATATATTGCACGTCTATATATTTTGCTTTAAAAAAGGTTTAATATATGAAAGAGGATTTTGAACATTTAAATGTTTTGACCAACTAGTGGTGTGTTTAAAATACATTATCAAGTGTTTAATTTATAAGATAAATTAAAAATACTTTCAAGAGTTTTATTAATACTTTTAATTTTTTGAAAAAATATATTTAAAATACTTGTATATTTAGCATATGAAAGAAAACGGTTAGTTATTTAAAAAATACTACTAAACTTTAAAAAGTTGCACTAGTACCATTAACATCTTAAAAAAAAGGGGGTTAAAAAATGGCATATTGTCATCGGTACAAGGACAACTATTTATCTCCACCTCATTCCATTTTCCCTCTTCCATTTTCTCTCTCTTTTATTCTTCAATATATGGTTCTTTTATGTTTTCAGCCTCATTTTCAAGTTTCACGTGCTATATAGCAAAAAGAAAGGAGAATAATAGAATCATCAAAAGATCTTAAAACTTAAATGTGTTTTTAATAAAGTTGTACATAAGTAGTTGAGTATGAGTTAGCATATACTTGGATTTAATTAACAAAAATAGATATGTTAAAAATCTGAGTCATAATTTTGAGGACAACCAAAAGGAAGAAAAAAGAAAAAAAATATATTTACACTATCAAATTTATAGCCATGAAGGTTGTGTTGATTCTTTTCTTTTTTTAGTTGATTAAGTTAGTTTAACAATTGTGGTAAGTCAATTAGGATCTGTATAATAGAAGATGATATTCATTTGTTGGTTATTTTTGTATTTGATGATTCATCGTTTTGTTGAATTTTGAGGGAGGATTTTGATTTTGAGCGAACTTTGGAGGATTTTAAACTTTAACATGAAGTCTTGTGTCTTGTTTAGTTGCTAAGAAAATTGGTGCGAGAATTAAATAAATAACAGACAAAATGAAAGTATTTATATTGATAATAAAGATTTATAAGAAAATTAGTCTTGCTTTAAATTTCCAATTTATCTTCTTTTATTGTCATGAAATGAATGTTACCATTGAGGTCTGCATTTAACAGCGTTCTTAGTCCATCAGTCAACTTCTACTTTTTATTTTTATTTTCTTTTTGTGTGAAAATGACGAAGAGGAAGGAAATGAGAAATTTAAGGGAAGACGGAGGAAGAATGAGGGAAGAAAAAAAAATTAGTCGTTGGGGATCACAATGGGTGATTAGCAATGGTCCATAGGTAGGGAGTGGTGAAGAGAATGCGTAACACACTTCATGTGGTTGGAGCTTCTAGGTGACAGTTAATTTTTATTTATTTATTTATTTATTATTATTATTTTTATTATTTTGCAGGAAAATGAGTAAGAAGGGAGAAGGGAGAAGAAAAAGAAGGGAAAAGGGAGAAAGAAAAAAAAAACAAAAACCAATTACTAGTGATCGATAGTGGCGACGAAGAGCACCTGACGATCCATGACTAGCATAATCAACGCCATACTTAGCATTGAAGCTCCTAAAACAAGGGACTTCATTTTTATTTTTCATTTATGTGAAAATGAAGAGGAGAAATGAATGAGAAATCTAACGGGAGGGGACAACCAATTATCACTGTCGACCGACCAACAGTCGTTGTCGATGATCACAGGCAGTCAACCATCAGTCTAGGGCAGTTGGCCATCAATCATTGACAATCATACGGTCGGTTGATGGCAATCACAACAGTCAAACGATCAATCATCAACAATCATACAGTTGGCCAATGGTTAATGTCGGAGGTCACCAACGATCATTAATAAGAGATATGAGATGAAGGAAAACTTCTCTCAAACCCATAGCATCCATGAAAAAAACCCGTTTGAAAATTTATTCCAATTGTCCAAACATCTCTTGGCTTCAAATGCCAAACCCCCCTTAATTCCAAACTTATGGACCAAACACCCCCTAATAGTTTTTGCGTAGTAACAGTAAAGATATTTTTTAATAATGTATTTTAAAATTTTAAGAATATTAATGAAATTTTAAATGGACAAAGATATTTGAGTACAAACTCAAGCTATACTTTTTTGTCAAATTGAGAAAAACTGAGGTGTGGTGGTAGTTGCAATTAGACTCTTAAAATTTAAGTTCTAAAAGTTAAACCTTCATAATTATATAAATGTTAAAATTAAGTCAAATTAGACTTTCAAACTTATATAATTATATAAATTGTACCATTTATATGAGTTTAAGGGTTCAATTTTTACAAGTTATGGGTCCAATTTGTACAATTATTGTAAGTTTGAGAGACCAATTTTAACACTTAAAAAAGTTTAAATGGAAAAGTTTGAAGGTGTAGTTATAATTATGGCGTAGTTACAACTACCACCGTAATTGAGCGTTGGTTTTTGCAATTTGTCTTATTTTTTTTAGATAATTTACCGATAAAAAATAAATTTACTTGGTAGTAAAATGGCAACGGAAGGGACGAAAATGGTAAATTGCAAAGGCGGAAAATATCAAAATTGCCCTCAAATGATAGATAAAATTACGTGTAGGTCAAAGACACCGTTGCTTTCGGCCCACGATTCCTTTCCTGGCGCACCCACCCACCAAAGAATCTAGTAGAAATTTCCTTTTGGAAATCGGAAAAAGAGACGCATTATTAATTTAATTAAAGACAGTAAAAAATAATATATATTTTTTTTATTTAAAAAAACAGTAAACAATTCGCCGCGTGACCTACGATCTAATGGAATCCAAAGATTCCCACACCACCAGACTCGGCAACTCGACCAGACCGATTCGATTTAATTTCCTCGAGTCGCCGATTTATTGTTATAGATGCGATGCGACGACCCGATTTCGTCTACAAAACAAAAACCCACCATCGAATCTTAGCCTCCTGAATCTGCGCTGTTTATAAATACACTCCCCCAATCTCTGTTTCTCTTGTCTCCTCTGTTTTCTCTCTTTGCAAATGTTAGAGATAAACATACAGAGAATTCAACACACCCACTGATTTTCAACCCTAATTGATTATGGAACTCAGCTTAGATTTGTCCTTGGACTTTTCACCCAAAACCATTCCCGAAATTCTTCACGAACTCTCATCTATCTCCGATTCCTTCACTAAACGCTCCAAGCTCGATGATTATGTCAGAAGATTGGAAGATGAAATGAGGAAGATCGATGCCTTTAAACGGGAGCTTCCTCTCTGTGTTCTTCTCTTGCAAGATGGTGGGTCTCTTTGGAATGATTCTCTGATTTTAGAATATGGGTTTCGGGTTTTTTGACGTTTCCATTCGTGGTTTTGCAGCTATTTTGAGATTGAAAGAGGAGGTGTTGCAGTTTCAGTCGTTGAAGGATCAGCCGGTGATTGAAGAGTTCATCCCATTGAAGGGAAGTTCCGATCAACCCGATGAGGAAACCGAGAAGAGGAAGACGAGGAAGTGGTTGAGTTCTTCTCAGCTGTGGAACACCAATTTCAATTTTGTTGACGACGAAATCTCAAACCCCAAATCAAATATGAACTTGGTAACTTTTAACAGAGATTTAATTGTTAAATTATTCCTCTTTTGGAGTTAAATAGAGGGTTTTTTTTTTTTTTTTTTCTTCTCTTCGGGATAAGATTTAAATAACTTTAAGCCTTTAATTACAGAATGGGGATGAAGACGATCGGTCTGTGCCACAGACCCCAATTGAAAACTGGGATTGTCCAAAAAGACGAAGAACATTCGAATTGTTCAAAGATCAAAACAATTTCGTAAAAATAGCCACAAAAGAAGATGTAGCGTTTTCCGAAGTTCCAAAACTTACTCTAATGACCCCAATCTCCGATCCTTTTCCTGTTAATTTGACCGTGAAGAGCGGCGGCAGCGGCGGACGGAACGGCAGAGCTGCTGTTTCTGGGTTGTCTTCGCGGGCGGCACAAATGAAAGGACAAGCAAAGTTGTCCCAACAACAACAGACTATAAGGAAACAGAGACGGTGCTGGTCGCCGGAGCTCCACCGGCGTTTTGTGGACGCACTTCATCGACTCGGCGGATCTCAAGGTAAAAAAACAATTTTTACAATTTTGATCCAATGGACAATTTATTTAATCCGAGAATCAATTAATTAATCTATTTTCAATTCCCCAGTGGCAACACCAAAACAGATAAGGGAATTGATGCAAGTGGACGGCCTCACCAACGACGAAGTGAAAAGCCATTTACAAGTAGGATTAACAAAACAAAAATACATATATAATTTCTGGGTTCCTTTTAAATTATCAATTTCTAAACGCAGAAACTTTATTTATTTATTAATTTTTATTATTGTTAAAACAGAAATACAGGCTTCACGTTCGAAAATTATCCCCGGCGGAAGGTTCAAGCGGCGATGGGTGGATACCGGGAGAACACGGCGGCGAGCACCACTCAAAAACAAGTGTGACACACGCGGGATCCCCAGATGGGCCACTCCACGGTGGTGGGTCTGGAAAAGCTCTGTCAATAACAGAAGGGGAAAGTATGGAAGGGGAAGAAGATGCGAAATCGGACGGTCATAGTTGGAAGGGAAGGATTCAGAAACATGGAGATGCGTGAGGAATTGGAAAGAAAAAGAAGATAAAACGAATGAAATGGGCGTTTTTCAGTTCCGACAAGTTTTGCAGAGAAATGGATACAAAATGGGGAATCTGAAATTTCTGATTTTGTAGACACAAAAGAATAAGGTATAATTGTAACTTACGAAGTTATTTTGTTTTTTCTTTGTTAATGTGTAGTAGTAAGTAAGTAAGTAAGTAAGTTAAGTTAAGTTAAGTAGTATTGGATGATGAGGATGTTACTTTTAAAACTGATGTTTTTGAACAGGAAGTTTCTTTTGTAACTTTTTCAATGTTGGTGGAGATGGGCGTATTGGCCTCTCATCAATGCAATTGTATTGTAGGAAATAACAAGACATTACAATCCTCTTGTCTCAAATCCATCTAAGAATATTATCGACTATATTTCACTGATGTTCCATTCATTCTTGAATGAAAGTACTTATGGACAAACAAATTTATGAATACTTTTTTTTTTTTTGCTTGTTTATAATGTGAAGCTATTTTCCTGTTTACAAAATGGTGAGTTAAAAAAGATAGTAATTAGAGAAAGAAGAGAGAAATGGGAGTGGGACTGACAAAGAGATCAGAGGCACCATCTGAAGTGAAGGTCTCTGCTCCATCGATGAGGTGATAAGAGAAGCTGCTTCTCACGTGGATTCTCACCATGTTATCAAGTTAGCATGTGGTGGATGGATGAGCACTTGCCAAGCACGTGGGTGGCATCTTCTCCTCCAATTGTTATTGGAATATAGCATCATCGCATAAATAAAGCAAATGGAGAAACAGATTGAGATAATTTTGGCTTTTTCTTCGCATCAATGGAAGACTTGGAGTAATGGTGCAACTGAGATGATGAGTGTTGTAATTGCACTTCTTCTTTCAATTTTTTTTTTTTTTCTTTTTTACAATTAAATCAATTCATCTCGGACGGAGGGAAGGATATATCAATCGGAAGAGAGAATCCAAAAATACCATCTCATTCAATATATCTAACAAGTCACACAATACATCAATTTGTGTGATACACTTTACCACGCTCTACTGCATTGAATTAAGAGGTACTTTTGTTATGTATGAGTGTTGGGAAAAACTTTCTACTTTTACCTTTGGAATAAACAAAATAATAATAATAATAATATACATTTTAAAAGAAAAAGCAACAAAACTTGAAATACAATCATTTACGTGAAAAACTCTAAATTCGGAGAAAACCTACGGCCCACCAAAAAGAAATCAAAAAATTGTTACAATCGCACAAAATGGTTCTCTCACAATCCCGATCACAAAAGCACTCTCTCAAAACTTTTTGATTACTCACACCTACTCTCAAATTAGAGAATACAAAGAAAATTTAATTAGAGTTAGCACACTAAGCTTAAATTGTCTCTTAAATTAAAGGCATATGTTCTTTTTATAATTGTAGGAGCCCGTCACTTTATTCAATTTTTTCAATGTGGGACAAACTGTACTTCTAATATTTTGTCAAAACTCAACAATAAGATGTTGTTATTCTAGTTTTATGTTTGTATTCACATGTAATTTTGACAAGGAAATTTAATGCATAAAAATGAACTTGATTTTATTGATTTATAATACGAATGTTATGATCCCTCATTTTTATCACATGATTATTTCCTTCGAATACATAAACTTTAATCCTTAAGCTTGTTGGTCTTCTTAGATAATTGATCTATGAAATTATTGATCTTCTTGGATGATTAGCTCTTGGATATGATGATCTGCTTGGAGGATCAATCTTCAAGCTTGATGACATTCAATAATTGGATGATCGACCTTAGATTTGTTGATTAATTTGGATCGCTCTCTGACTTGTTGATTGGTTTTGATCGGTTTTTGGCTTGTTGATCGACACTTGAATTGTCGATTGACTTGAATCGGCCTCTGGTTTGTCCTTAGATCGACAAATAAAGAGTGACCTTCTCTATTTGTAGATTTTTTAGAGACCTTGTATGGGTTTGGTTGACTATGAGTCCAAGTTTTGGATTTGTGCTTAATCTAACCTTTTTCTAATAGGCTTTATTTAAATTTGACTCAATCTATTTAGTAAGCTTGAGCTACTTTAGCTTCGAGTTCAACCACTACATGGTATAATTTAGTTGTATTAGTTGATATTGACCGATTAATCAATGCTTAAACAAATTGTATGCCAATTTTCATGTATTTCAACTTAATTTGAATATCCATATAAATTTGTAGTTAGTCTCAAACCATTAATTAAGTGAATGACATGACAATTGATTAAAATTTCTCATTCAATAGTCAGTTTTATAAAGTTTTTTCAGATATACAACTTGGATAGACAAGTTAGGTTAATGCTTAATACATATAAACAATATTATTATTTTATTTTATTTTTTTGAAGTGATATACTAAAATATATTGCAAACATTCGCAAAGTTGTATGTTACAGTTACAAGTTTCCCAAGTATATTAGGAATTGGTTGAAACAATACAAGTATAAAGATGAAAATTAGTAGCCAGTAATAATTAATTGTTTAGCTTGTATTCTTCTTCTAACCACTTATCTTATCCAAGCATGAGTAATATATTTTAATGGGTAGACAAGTCTAAGTGGATATTCAATTTTCAAATAGAGATATAGAAAGGTACCCAAAGGTTAGACCTTCATATAACCTCATCCATTTTTATTTATTTATTTATTTATTTATTTTTAGTACAACTAAACTAAATTGTCACACACATTCCAAGCTTTTAATTTTATCAAAAGTGTATATTTTATACTAGTTGAGTTATGTTGTTGTTAGTAATTTAATATAATATATTTTTCTTCATGGTTATAATCAATTTCATAAACTCAACTTATATGATAAATCTAATACTATGACTAATACTATGAACAATCAAGTTGAACCAAGTTAGACATCAAGTATGAGATGATGACGAGGATTACAACTTATTACATAAATGTTGAAATTAGAGCATAAATTCTGCAAAACAAGAAAAGAAAAGATCTTCATATTGATGTGCAATTCCTTGATGCTCAATCTTTTGAGTAGTCTTATAATTGAGATTTGATTCATCTAATTAGGAAAAGTCTCTCAAGTCTCTCAAGAATATGTCAACAATTCACTAACTTTGAAGTGATTTTAATTTCTATAAGCTAGGGCTTTGTGGTTTTGTATCTCGAATGGCTTGAATGGATACAATTTCTTTTTTTTTTTTTTTCTGGTCTAAGGGTAAAATACTCTATTATATAATACCTACTATTTTTTCTCATGTCTTTGGTTCAATTCTTAGCTAATGATAGGTAAGTTCAATACTTTTTTGTTTCCCCTTTTTGATTGAGTTTCCTAATTTTACCACAAAAAAGAAAAAAAGAAAAAAAAAAACTAAATTCAAAGTTAATCGAGTGCTTATTTTAAGGCATACCAATCGATAAACTAAAGAATTGGTGTAAGAAATGATGGTTGCCTTAAATAAGATTAAAGAAAAAAAGAGAGAAGGGTTAAAGAAATTTAAAAAAGAGAGAAGGGTTAAAGAAATTTAGGATGATTTTTAAGTTTGTTCATTGTTGAGTAGTAGGATTTTTTAATCTATAAAATATCTATTTGTCCCTTTTAAGAAAAGTTTATTTTCGAGTAATTGTAAAGAAGATTAA
>QLSR01000265.1:1087814-1104657 GCA_031780015.1 Citrullus colocynthis
AAAAAAAAAAAAAAAAAAAAAAAAAAAAAAAAAAAAAACTATGTATTAACTTTCGAAATTGTGAGCCCAAGAGTTCCCAATTCTATAGAATTGATAATTTTTTAGAGTTTACAATTTCATTTCTTCATTTTTCGCCATAAGGAGATTAGGATGATTTTTAATTGGGATAATTGCAAAGAGGACAAAACAAAATACATTAACTAGACCCATAGCTCACATGTTCGTCGTTTGCAAAAATGGCAAAAATGAAGCTCAATCCACATATAAAAGATGTAAAATGACGCAAATGCTCTCATAATTGATATACACTTGATACACTTAATTGATATACTTGTGTACTCGATAGTGATTCACTTGATATACTTGATATACTTGTCAATCATGCACTCTATTATATTGCTGATGATTATGTATTTGACTAATAACCTTTTGATAAATTTGATAATCATTCATTCATTTATACTGCTGATAAATTTGATATACTTGCTAAAGATACACTTGACTGACATATTGTTGATAAATTTGATAATGATACACTATTTTATAATGTTGTTACACTTGACTGACATATTGTTGATAAATTTAATAATGATACACCATTTTATAATGTTGATACACTTGACTGAAATATTGTTGATGAATTTGATAATGATACATTATTTTATAATGTTGATATACTTGGCTGATATAGTGTTGAAACACTTGATTGATATATTGTTCATATACTTTATAGCGTTATACTTATATTTATTTTTTCAAACTAATTTTGATTGTTTTATTAATTAATACATCATAATGATATAAATTCATCCAATTATGTAATAAGTAACTTTAATTATAAATTATTTATTTTACAAATACTTGTAATTAATATTATTATTTAATTGTTAAATAATTAATTTTCTTAAAATTTTAAATTGAATTTATTGTTTATCAATTAATTTATTAAAATTTTATAGAGGCGTTCATAATTAATTTTATAATTTTATAAATTAAATATAAAGATAATTCGTTCTCACAAAATTCTAATAACATTTTTACGTACAATTAAACACGGTTATTCTGAATTCCCAACGATCTTATTCTATACTTTTTATTTGTAAGCATTCGATATCTATAAACCTTAAACCAAACGCCGCAGTGCATATTTTGGCATTGGAAAAAGGAAATCCCTAATTTCCACCTCCTTCTTTCTCCTCTCGCGCGCACGGGTGTACTCTTTCTCTATTAACGCCGAAACCTTGAAACGGCGAATACCAGCGACGGCGTTGATCCTTTCCTTCAGCACGGCAGCTTTAAATGTAATCTTTCTTCTTTCTGTCCTATTTTTGGCAATTCCCCTGCTAGAAAACGCTCTTAACTCTGGTTTTTCCCAATTTCCCGCCATCACTGATCACTTGCTTCTACTCCTTCTCCACCCACGCTCTTCTCTTTTATTATCATCTAAAGTAGACGCAAATATTGAAAATTTGGTGTGAAAATACTCCGTCGCAGGTAAGAAAACTTTGGTTCCGTTTCTCTTTCCTGAACATGCTAACTTTATATTTATATCAGTCTTGAATACTCTATTACAAATAGTGACATTCTCTGATACTCCAGGACCTTCACTCAATGTTCCTAAGACATGGATTTTTTCACCCAGTTCTCTGATTTAATTTCTTTGTAGCAGGAACTATGAGGGAACTCGTGACTGTTCAAGTTGGAGAATTTGCGAACTTCGTTGGTTCTCATTTCTGGAACTTTCAGGTAAAGCCGTCCCCGTATTACCATTTTCTCTTCCACTTTGTGTATTGTGAGCATTGGTGGAATTGAAACTGGTAACTTCAATTTTCAAGTACTGAGGAATTCTTCTTTTCCAAGTTATGTTACTTGAATTATTGATTGGACTAACCATTGGGATTTTAAATTGCTTATTTATTCTCTTTTCGAATTTTAATCATGCCGAGCTAAATTTACGTTGATCTTGATGGAAGGATGAGTTGATTGGCCTTGCTGTGGACCCTTTTGGAGATGCTGTGTTTCAGAATCAACATCTTAATATGGACGTACTCTACCGTTCTGGTGAGACACAACAGGTGGAATATTTAGCATTGTGTTTAAATGGACAAAGTTATAGAGTTGTCACTTCACATCTCACAATGTAGTAAACTTACTAATCAACATATAATGTGCTAACCTCTTCTTTGTAGTTAATGTAACTGAATATATTATTTCACGCATCGATTAAAAGCTTCATTTTGAGACAAAGTACATCCAGGTCAAGTTTATATTGTTTTTTACAATATATTGAAATAAATATATTTTTTTACCAATTATATTGTCTTTAACAATTGATGCTTGCCTTTTATTCTTGGAATTGATGATGGTATTTTCCTGACCAACCTTATGCGTCAAAGTTGTTGTAGCATATTTGTGCTAAGTTTTTTTCCTAGCTAAATTGACTTTCTTCACTAATGTAGCTCATGTTCTGTATTTTGTCCATCTGTTTCATTCTTTTTTTTCTTTCTGAATCATTTGCAGGGTGTACCTACGTATACTCCACGCCTAGTTTCAGTTGGCTTTGAAGGTATCCTTCTGTAGTCAATACTTGGCAGCAAGTTTATCATAGAGTAATTTTATTTTTCCTAGATATTAGATGAGTCTTGTGATGCTAATACAATTTTGAGTTGCAACCCATTCCCCTGATTGAGTTATAATATGCAGGAGGTTTAGGATCTGTAAGTGCACGTGGCACTCTATATAATGATGATGCTGATACGCCATCTGATATTGTCACATGGTGAGATTTTCAGTATTGAAGAACGAAAACTTCTCCCTCACATTTAGAGACCCCCATCAGAAGATTAATGTGCATGCAATATATTATTTACATATTCCCATTTGTTCGACTTCTACATCTATGGCTAACTGTAGAACTCCTAGATAGATGGTTTACATTGCTCATATGCTGGTATCAGCGTGTAGATAGATACAAATATGTTAATATAAGACAAAAAGTTCTGATGTCTAAGGGTATTCTTACACTATGAATTGACTTCTTGTAATTTACAGTTGCCGTGCAATGAACCAGTAACTCCAAAAACCCTGTAAAATTTCCCAATTTAGTCTTTGCACTTAGTCCTTTATAACTTTCTAGCATTGATCTAGGTTAAATTTTGTTTCTTCGATCTGGTAATGCGCTATCTGGTCAAGCTTCATTAACATCCAATTTTGTAGTGTAATCTTGAAATAAATTTATGGTGCTTGAAGAAATTGAATGTGTATTTTCTATTCTGCAGGCGCGGTAATGTTGCCACTCATCATACTGAACCACGTAAGAAAAACCTGTTCTTGCAAAGTTTATCCGAAGAAGACCAGGAGAACTTGGTGAATGGTAAGAATAGTGGTCGAGAAGAAATTGAGGACAAAGATATAGTTGAATGTCTAGAAAGAGATGTCACCTTTTGGACAGACTTCTCTAAGGTTCACTACCACCCTCAAAGTTTATATCAATTCAATGGATCATGGGTGGATGCTCGGGAGTTTGACAATTATGGAATTGGAAAAGAATCTTTCTCTTGGAGTTTGCAAGGTGAAGAAATTGATGAAAGGCTTCGTTTTTTTGTGGAGGAATGTGATCATATCCAAGTATGTGTTATTAGAAAGAATTTTAATTGAATGTACCAAACGGTCACTTTATTTTCTTCTTCAGATTCCCCAGCACCCCAAACTTTCCTGTCCCCTTCGCTGGCAACTGTTCTCATGCATTGTATACACCATCTATTTGTTTTATTGAAGGTTTTGAATATTTGATCACATCCATAAAGTGTAATCCTTTCTTTTCTCTCTGTAATTACAATATGTGCTTATTCACCCCAGTGGATTGTTATATGATCAAAGGTGTGGAATCTCCTAGAAACATTTACAATATCAGAATTTTTAGGGCACTATTTAGGATGAAGTCGAATGTAAAAAAACTATACATAGATACTTTAGATACTTTTTCTTGTGATATTGTCCTTTGCAATGAAATGGAGATTATAGTTCTCTTTTTTCTTTTAATGAAAGAAACGGACATATTAGTTGAGGGAGCCATTACCACCGCCAAAATCATGTGTTCTACTTCTCTTTTATCTTCATCATCATTTTTTTTTCTTTTTTCCCATGGTGCTCAAGGGTGGGATTTGAATCTACAATTACTCTTTATATGACCTAGCATTGAACTTAGACTCTTACAAATTGCACTGTTGTATTATTTTTGTAAGTATTATGGTCGTATATTAAACATTGGTACTTCATTTTCATATTTTCAATCCTAAACTGCAAACTCTAAAATTTGATGGGACCTTTAATACAAAATTTGAGCTAGGATGGTTGTACTTTTATTCCTTGTTCAGTAATGACTTTTTGTTGATGCTTACAGGGGTTTCAGTTCATAGTTGATGACTCAGGAGGATTTTCGGCAATAGCTGGGGATTTTCTTGAGAGTATTGCAGATGAATATTCAAACACCCCAGTTTTACTTTTTCGTGTTCAAAGGCCTAGTTCTAACATGCTTCGTGAAAATAAGAGGCAGATAGTTTCTAGAGATCTCCATGATGCAGTTTCATTTGCAAGACTATCATCTTTCTGTCAGCTCTGTGTGCCGGTTGGTTTGCCAAGTTTGAGCAGGAGTATGTGTCACCGTGGCTGGAAAATTTTCTTGCTTATCATTCTCTGCGTCTATGCTTCTATATGACATTACATACCTGCTTAGAGATTTAAGATCGCTTGGGAATCAATTCCTTTTTCTTGTTCATTGTTTTGAAGTAAATAGATGCTAAGATCTTGATCACCCGACTTTTTTAATATTTGAACATTCTGCACTCGACTTATTTTTTCTCATTAGAGTTTCAAGGTCACTCGGGAATCAATTCCTTTTTCTCGTTCATTGTTTTGAAGTAAATAGATGCTAAGATCTTGATCACCCGACTTTTTCAATACTTGGGAATTCTTATAATTCTCTGATATAATATTGATAATCATTTTTACATTTGTCAAGGCAAAGCTACGACCCATCTCTGCATCGATGACCAGAAGCCTTATCACTGTAGTGCTGTATATGCTGCTGCTTTACACTCCATTGGTCTCCCTTTACGAATGGAAGCCCATGGACCAACCACAGATTCATGTTATGTTTCTGGTGCGGTTCATGTCAATGACATGGTACAGATGTTAGCTGGGCAAGGTAGGCAGAATATGGTGACCATTTTGGATGTTGCAATGCCAGCACCCTCTCTCTCTGGTATATACTCTTCCATTTCTTTCTACCTCTACTTCCAGAAAAGAACTTTCTATCGTTGGTCACAGGCCTGTGCAATCTGTAATACAGGGAAACATTTGGGCCAATCTTTGTTGGGAAGTTTGCAGCCGTTGACACCAGAGGTAAACGATGATGCAGAAGATTTGCTGACATTGGAATCCATGACTGTGCACGGAGTGTTTGGATCAGGTATGTATTACATTAAATTGTCATCACTATCAGGTATTCTTGTAATGTTTAGTCAAGATGCACTGGTTCTGCATTTGAATTTTTGTCTTCAAAACTATCTTGTTTAGAAGGAAAATATGTTATACATCCCGATGTAATGGAACTAAAATGCTGACGTGTTATTGTTCTAACTCTATTTTTACCCCTTCAGAAGGGGAACGGGCTTCTGTGTCCAAATTAAAGGATCAAATTAGCGCTGCTTATGAAGGTGAAACAGTAAGGCCAATGCTCTGCCATCTATCAGCAGCTCAATGTCCTCTGCCTGTACCATTGCCTTTTCCTTCAATCTTTGGGAACCTGGTTGGCCAACATGGTCAATTGTTGGCTACTCCAATCCCGGGTGCTTCGTCAAGGGGTTCCCTTGACGTGCATTCCATCCCCATGGCAGCTCGGCTACGTTCTAGCAATGCTGTACTGCCATTTTTAGAGAGAAGACTAAGAAATCTTCTTAGACATGGAACTCAAGGATCATCTGCAGCCCCATTACTTAGGAGTTGGGGGTTTGGAAGAGAGGAACTAGAAGACATGGGAGAATCACTTTCAAAAATGGTTTTGGCACTAAATCCACATTCGCTATCTTCATCGGATTCTGATTGAAGTATGTGTAACTGTTATAAAATTGAAATGTAGAAACCTGTAAAAGTGGGGTTGTAGTAGAGTCTGTCTGTTTGATTTATAGTCAAACTCAGAATGATGAAATGAACATGAGAATATGGGTTTTTAGGTAATGGCTGTACTTGTGTCTTTCTTTGATGTAGCTGTCTTTTAAAATGGTGCGGTCAGTTTGTTGATTATTAGTCTAGCAATGTTTAAAGATGTATACAAGAACATAAAATTTAATGTTTTCTTGTATGCCACATGCTGGGTGCAGCGTTGTTTTTCCATCTTTTTAAAAGATATATATATTTAAATAAGTCATTTAAACAAATCTTAGAAAACTACAACTCTCTTTTATAATATATATTCTTCTTTAGAACCTACAAAATTTTGATTTTGTTTTTAGAACTTGACCATGAGTTTCAAGTGTTTCTGAAGAAACCCATGATTGGAAAATTTGAAGGGAGCAAACATAAATTTTGAAAATATCAAACTAAAAATGAAATTGATATCATTATCTGTTTGCTAATTTTCAGTTCTGTATTTAAAATCACAACTTTTGTTACAGTTATATGAAATTATGATGAATTTTAGTTGATATATCATCAAACCAATAATGTTGACTAAGAATCAAGCATAATGTAAATACAAAAATTATATTAAATGAAAGGTTGTAGACTGAAAGACTAGACCTGTTCAAACTAAAAATTGATCCGAATGACATGAAATCTTCCTTGGCTTTTTTCTGAGAATAATTCTATTGACTTATTAATGTTGAGTTTGGAATAATGTTTGTCAAACGGACATGGACTTGACTTTTTCATCTCCCGTTTGATTTTGACCCCATCTTCTAGAGTACAACCCTAGCATTCCTCTTATAAGATCATGTGATTATGGAAATTGAGTTTTATTATTATTTTATTGAAGGTTATTGGTTAAATTTTTCAACATGATCTTTGCATCACCTTCTAACTTGTGATGTTGTTCAGTTGACGTTCAAAAAAAAATTGACATTAAAAAACTCAGTATTTGGTAAACCTAAAGATATGTGGCGGGAGAGACAAGTAAATTATAAAAGATGAAATGGAAAAATTATAAATAAAATAATTGAGACCTAGGAATTGAAAGGGTCGTTTGACTAATACAAACTTATAAAGCAAAAAAGAAAATGCATGGTGCAGGGTCTGGTCTCCTTGCCTGAAATAAAAGTTTGACGTATGATATGTAGACTCTCTACAATTATAATAAATAAAACGAGTAATATTTGGGTGTAGTTTAGGCTTCTTCATCTACATGCATCCCATTCAATTACATAGGCAAAAATATTATAAAAAATATCGGTAGACAAAAATGCACAAAGGTAAGTGCAAGATGCAAAAATACACCCTAATTTTCGTTACCTTGGAAGCCCAACTCATAGAAAGGTTAAAAATGCCTCTAGTATACAGAGATATTGGTGTTCATCTTGTTAATTTACGTAAGATTTTGAGGATGGTCAATTTTAGGTACAAACAAGGAACACAATGTAAACATCAATATTCCTACATATTAGACATTTTTTAAAATTTGTCCACCCGAATTTTGGCATTTTTACGTGTGGATCTAAGTTTTTTTTTTTTTTTTTCCCCAAATAAACAAGTTTAAACTAAAACCCACGAACAGGAGTGAGTTGGTAGCCACGTGGAGGATGGCCCACATTTCTCCAATTAGATAATTCTTTATGACCATTTTAAGTTGATCGTTGACTCTACACCCTTTCAGTTTCGCCCCTCCAGCTGATTTGTGGCCGCTCCGACAAATCTGCCGACAGAACTGGCTTTATATATATAATATACAATAAAAATTTAGAAAAATTATTGTACATGACGAAAATATCAAAATATTTACTATTTGTAGAGCTCAACTAGCCATTGATAATCACTTTTGTGGTTCCTAATCGGGATGTAGATTCAGGTCTAGTGTAGGGGACACCTTCTTCATGATCTAGGGGTCCAATGCAAAGAGGAGCTCTTACTGCTTAGCGCGGGCTACATTGGACCCCTATATATTCCTGAAGTTGAATACCTCATTCAAGAATTGTTTTTGATCCAATTTGTATATAAATTTTTTTTTCGTTTTATTTGAAGATAATATATTAGTAACTTCAAAGTTTAACCCATTTTGCTATATTTGAAAACATCCCAAAATTTATGAATTTCTCTCAATCCTTTGCTATTTTTCTTAAATACTATTTTTGTCTTTGTATTTTTTTTATTTTGTTCATTTTAGTATTTATGGTTTTAAAATATATATATATATACTTTTGGGAAAAATATCAATTTATACCCTTAAACTTTTAGATGTTGTATCAATTTAAACTTTGAACCGATAATTGTATCAATTTAAACCTTGAAACTCTAGTAAATGTATCATTTTATATCCTCAATTACATTTCATTTGAGAAAACTTCATATGAAACTTATAATTGTATCAACTAAACCCCTAAACATTCATAAATAAATGAATTTAGTTGTAATTTACTTTAAGAGTCATCCATGTATTTACTCTAATCACCAATTTTTAAAATCGACATTTGAAGAAGTCTATGCATGTTTTAGAATTAATACATGGATGATTTTCATAGGTAAATGTAACGAAGGATTCTTTTTATTGACTTTTGAAAATTTTGGAGTTTAATTGACTTAAATTATAAGTTCCATACAACATTGGTTAAATGAAATCTAGAGGAGGGTGTAAATTGATACACTTATATATAACTCTAAAGTTTAGGGATATAAATTGATATTTACCCCCTTTTTTTTGGACTTTCAATCTTTATACCTTTTAGTCTTTGTACATTTAGATTGTCACCTGTAATTCATGTATTTTTATAGAGGGATCATTTTTAATTTTTAATTTTTATTTTCAAAATTTGAACTTAAATTTTATGTACATGAAACTTTTTTAATACGTAGTTGTGGCCATTTTTTTAAAATTTTTTTTGAGAAATTTAGTTAATGAAGTGCAGGCTAAAACTTTAATTGAAATAAATGCGTTAAAAATAAAATTGAAGAAATCAAAATGATCCCTTTTTAGTATAGAGATAAAAAGACCGTTTTAAAAGACCATAGATTAAAATGAAAAAAATAAAAATATAGGGACTACAATTAACTAAACTTATGTAAGGGGACTAAAATAATATTGCTATCAAATTTTACAACACATTATATATTAAATATTAAGATTATCTTATTAAAATAAAGGAGTCTTTTCAAATATAACAAAATAAAACAATCTATTTACTAATATAACAAAATATCAGTATCTATTAATGATAGATAACGATAGACACTGATAAGCTACTATTGTCTATCACTACAGACACTAATAAATGCTTATCAATGTCTATCCCTAATAAACGGTGATATTTTACCATATTTAAAAAATATTTTAAGCAGTTTTATTATTTAAAACAATTACCCTAAAATAACACAAATCTAAAATATCCTCAATAAAAATAAAAGAAAAAAAAATCCGGAATTTCCTAGATCTTCAATTCTAAAATATTTGTCTTTTAGGTGACAAGAATTGAATCATAGATTGTTTTCAATCTTTTACTTGAAATATGAAAGATGAGATGAATTCAATGTACCAATTGTATTAAAGAGAAATGAAATAATATTTTGAACTATGAAAGTACAAATTGAGCGTGTTTGTAAAGTCTTAATTAAGATGACTTTAGTTTAATTAGAACATTCAAGACAAATCATGTGCCCACATTGTCCACTATAATTTTTGGTCAACGAAATTCATTTTATTCCGTAAATTTCAAGTGAAATGATTGTCTTAGTTCATCTTAGATTAAGGTCTTCTTTATCAAGTAAAGCATTGATATAATGCCATTTTCTTATTTGATCCTGTACGCCTAAGTAATTATTTTATTATATATATTTTTCTTCAAATTTTCTAAATTTTCTAAAATATATATATATATATATATATATTAATAAGATTTTTAATAGTGTTGTTTAGGTGAATGAATGTAATATGTAAAAGAAAAGAAAATAAAAGTAAGATAAACAACTTTGAAGGGCGCTAATTTTAGGAAAGTGAAACTGAAGTTAAATTATTACGGAGGAAAGAAACAGAAGAGACAAAAAATAGTTGAATAATGTAAATGTGTGAAGTGGAAGCGTGTTAGGAGTTTTGACTTTGTTAGAGAAAGAGGCCATTATTGACCTCTCAAATGGAGACCTCCTTCCCGTTTGGCGTGGAGGGAAGTTTCAGACCGCCTTCTCCTTCTTCTCCTTCCTTCCCATCACTCTCTCTTTCACCTTCTTCTTCCTCTGTTTCTTCTTCCTCCTCCATTTCATGATAGACTACAATGATTGATTGTTCACCATGCGTTGGTTGCGTAACATCTCCTTTACCCCTTCTTCAATGGTGAGAATTCCGGGAACTGGTACAGGTGGTGATTCTCCAACCAGAAGGACTACTACCAGAGGCTCCGACGATCATAATTATCGGGGAATTGTTTGGCGTTTTGGTGCCTCTAAGTATTCCCGCCATAGGAAGCTTCGGAACCTAAGCGGACTTGAACGCGACGCTACTTCTTTGGCTAAATTGTCCGATACTACGCCTGAGCCTGTCTCTTTGTCGCGATCGCCGAGTACTTCTGATGACCATGCCGTCCCCTTGCCGCTCCCGGAGGTTTCTCCCTTATTTCAGCGTCGTGAAGGAATCTCCAATTCGAATTCTGCAGGTGGAGATGGGGATTGCCCTCTTCCATCGCCCAAGGGTTGGCGTGGATGCGGTGGGGACGATCGCGATGTAGATAGAGATAGAACTACACCTCCTCATAAGATTGGGGGTGCGGCTTCCCCTACCGCTCCGATTAAGAGGTAGCCCGATTGGGATATGCTTCCTACTCACTACTCCTAATGTTAAATGCCGTATTTGGTGGGGTTTTACTCGTAGTTTTTTGAGTTTCACATCTCTGTTTTTATGTTGAAGACGATTTGAAGCTGTCGTGGGTGTCCGGCTTGGAATTTTATAAAGAATTGTGCTCCATGGTGTTTCAACCCCTTTGTTAGAATCTTAACCACTATGTTTATTGTTGACACTGTTTATTGTTTAGTGTGTCTCTGTTGTGTTCTCTTGCATCTTCGTGAATTTGATGTTTCAAGTGTCCGTGTTAGTTATATACTTCTTGTCTCATTCTTGTCTTTTGAGTATGCGGTATGGTGTGGTCTTATTGATACGTTTTGTTGTTTGGATGACGTTGATATTGTATGGTGTTCTGTGTTTCTATCCTAACTTTATTTTTCCTATTATGACCAACATTTTGCTCTCAATTTTACAAAACCAGTATATCTGATTCCGGGGAAAAGCAGAAGAAAGAAGATCAGAATGAGACAAGGTCATCTGGGAGGGCGAATCAAGATGCAAGAGGATATCCTGAAAGTTCACGGAACGGTTTTTGGATTGATGTTCCCAGTAGGAGTGCTCCTACTAGTCCTTATGCAAGTCCTACACTCAGCCCCCAAAGAAATAGGTCCGGTAACCTTTCAAATTTCTATCATGTGATTCCAGTAGCAAACCAAGGCTGGTCTTCACCTGAGCTACCAAGTTTCCCTTATGCTGCTCCAGTTGGAAATCACGTCTGGTCTGCACCTGAGCTGCCATCCTCAGCAATGATGCGGGGAGTTCCTCCTGCGTTCTTTGATTGCTCCACTCTTAGTTCTGAGAGTTCTCCCATGCATAGCCCAAGAGGTAGAAGTCCCCACCGAGATCCCAGAAGTCCAACAGGAGCTACATCTCCATTGCACACCAAGATTTCCCTTGAAACACATGCTGTGCGCCGTGAAGGTTCTGGTCACGTCAGTGTCCACCCTTTACCTCTTCCCCCTGGAGTGCCAATGCCTTCAGCATCAATCCCATCAATGGCTTCACCATCAACCTCCATGCCTCTACAATCAACCCCTGTGCCTTCCCCATCAATTCCAATGCCTTCAGCGTCATCCCCAATGGCTTCACCATCAACCCCAATGGCTTCACAATCAACCCCAATTACACAAGCTAACACCAAAACGGAGTCAACCTCAATGAAAAATAAATGGCAGAAAGGAAAGCTTATAGGCCGGGGCACATTCGGAAGTGTGTATGTTGCTAGCAACAGGTAATATTAGTTTTGTTGGCATCTTCTGTTGTTGTCATTAGCTTCTGTGGACTGACTGTTTATTCTTTTCTTTTCTTTTTAACTCCCCTGAAGAGAAAATGGAGCTTTATGTGCAATGAAGGAAGTTGAACTATTTCATGATGATCCGAAGTCAGCTGAATCTATAAAGCAATTAGAACAGGTAATTTCAAATTTTATTTGAGTTGTGGAAGCTGTGTAATGTGCTGAGTTCCACACCTTTTTTTTTAATAGTTTTTTTTTTCCTCCTTTTTTTTTTTTTTTCTTTTCCACAAACCTTTTCTTGTTTTGTGTCTGGAGGCTCTTTCTGACATATTGTAAGTTGTCCTTTAAATTGTTAGCTTTTGGCTAAACAATTCTTCTTTAAGTTGGTAAAAATGTTTAGAGTCAGTAACGAAACTAAATTTTTTAGATGCTTGATTTTATTTGCTCTAAACATCTTGATTCTCATCAAAGAACCAGTTTTCTTTTCTTTTTTTTTTTTTTTTTTTTCTTTNATTGTAAGTTGTCCTTTAAATTGTTAGCTTTTGGCTAAACAATTCTTCTTTAAGTTGGTAAAAATGTTTAGAGTCAGTAACGAAACTAAATTTTTTAGATGCTTGATTTTATTTGCTCTAAACATCTTGATTCTCATCAAAGAACCAGTTTTCTTTTTTTTTTTTTTTTTTTTTTTTTTTTTTTCTTTTTCCTTTCAAACTTATCATTTAGTTTTTCTAAATAAGATAGATAGAGAAATTATTAAAATGAACTTAGCTCAGTGGTAATTGTGATAAAAAGTTAATCCAAAGATTCCCAATAATTTATTAGACTTTGTTTATACGGTGCCAGTGATATATGTGGTGGGATAACAGTTGAGTGAATCTAGTAGTACTTGGTGTTGTATGACTTTGTATCCTTGTTTATATATACTAGTAGTGCCTTAGAAATGAGCCTTCCTACGAGATTTTACTGTTTATAACAAACTTAATGGACTGGTTTTATCAAAGGATAGGTGTATGTTTTGTTAACTTTTTCTTCGTATTGTTTGGCATTAGCTAATCATGAGTCTCTTTGAAAAATTAAAGGTGTGCTTATCTGACGTCCTACTTGCTAAAACCTGTTATTTAAAATGATAAAAAGATTTTCTGTAATTTATGCTTTATTCTTTATTGAGGCAGACTTTAAATTGGCTCATGTTATCCTCAAATGCTGCCATCAGCATTCATCATCCAAATGGAGTCAATTTTCTGCTATTTTAAAATGCCATAGATTCAATTTTGTCATCTGATGGTAGGATGAAATTTGATTTTGTTTAGTGTTGCCTCTCTTCTTCTAACTGTCACAGGAGATCAAACTTCTGAGCCAGCTAAAGCATCCAAATATTGTCCAGTACTATGGTTGTGATAGTGTAAGTACTGGTTGTGTATGTTACGACATTTCAAAGTTGTTCACTTCTGTAATCTTATAACTAAGTATAATTCTTACTCTGGTGTCAATGTAGGTTGAAGATCGATTATATATATACCTGGAGTATGTTCATCCTGGTTCAATTAATAAATATGTTCGTGAACATTGTGGAGCCATGACAGAATCTGTTGTTCGAAATTTTACTTGGCACATTCTCTCAGGGTTGGCCTACTTGCACAGCACAAAGACTATACACCGGTAGGGAACATATGTATTAATGTGTTTGATACAAGGTCTTAAGACTGACATGTAAAATCAAGATGACCATAAATACTCTATCGAAAACAAGAAAGAAATACTTGACTATTTAAATTCTATCTTGAATCTTCAGTTAGTTTAATCTTGGAAGAAATAATTACGAACAACAGTCTGTAAGCTTATTCTATGTTTTTACTTTATATGATTATATCTGTTTGGAGACTTAATTTTTCATTGATACAGGGACATTAAAGGTGCTAATTTGCTTGTAGACTCTTGTGGGGTTGTCAAGCTTGCTGACTTTGGAATGGCTAAACATGTAAGTTTGATTTTGAGTGCCAAGTATCTTCTACTATTTCCCTCTTTTTTCTATGTTTTTGTCAAAGTATGTCCATACATTTTAATAAATTGACGGCACTGATCTCTATAGATTTGGTGTATATTTTACTTTCCATTGTCAACTTTTTCCTTTTCTATTTGGTGCCTTAATTTTTGATGTTAACAACATTTGTGGAGAAGAACTATATTTGTTTACTTGAGTCGATTGCTGCAAAGATGGTCTCATGTGCCCACTACTTACATACTCTTCACTTACTGTAAATAAGTCTTTGAGTTTGTGTAATGTTAGCGTCTAGGCACTCTCAGCTTTAGTAACAGTCTAAACTCTGAAGTTTGGAGAAAAAGAAGTCACATTTCGTGTGCATGATACTTACACATTGGCTGCTGCATGATTGGAAGCATTAATATGAGTTTCTTTTGCTGTTAATTTGAATTGATTTAGGAGATGGAAGCTTTTTTTTTAAGACTGGACATGAATGATCTGATATATTTATCTCTGCAGCTTACAGGACAAGTTGCTGATCTTTCTCTAAAGGGAAGTCCATACTGGATGGCTCCTGAGGTATCTCTTTGTTCCTAAATTAGATGGATTCATGGCTTATGGTTTGTCTTAATGACAGCGATCACTTGGCATGTTAGGTTAATTATATGACTTTATTTAGTTGGATTGACTTTTTCGTGATGAGGGATGTGATTGAAATTTGTCTTTTCCCTGCAGCTACTTCTGTCTGTGATGCAGAAAGATAACAGCCCAGATCTTGCCCTAGCAGTTGATATTTGGAGCCTTGGTTGCACTATTATAGAAATGTTCACTGGCAAACCACCTTGGAGCGAGTATGAAGGGGTAAGTGTTGGATAAATAGGCATGTGCTTGTAGCTGCGTCAACTCAGATTGAATTTTCATTTCTTCGCCCATATGCCATTTGATGAAAGTTGAGGGGTGGAAGGACACTTATATCTGCGCCACCAAGGCACCTAGAAATGTTGGTTGCTTGGTTTGGTTACAGTACAGTATGGGACTTGGGAAATTGAATAGCGATACTTGTTTTGAAACCCTAAAATTTATTAGGTAATTGTGGTATACATTATCTTTTCTCCTTCCTTTGTCCTCACACCTAGAGAAGGTATATGTGCAACATTAGTAAATGTACGTCTATCCTGTAACTGTTATCAGCATATCGTTATTCCATAGCGTACAAAAGACATTGATGACATAACAGAACAATTCATTTGCATGTTGAACTGGTAATTGGTAGCTATCTTTTATGAGTCTGGTAGATTGGTGGTTACAAGTTCATCCGTTAATACAGGCTGCAGCTATGTTTAAGGTCATAAGAGATACCCCACCAATACCTGAAACATTATCATATGAAGCCAGCGATTTCTTAAAATGCTGCTTTCAGAGAAATCCTGCAGAGAGACCGACCGCTGCAATGCTGCTTGAACATCCATTCATGAAAAACTTGCAGCATCCAGATGCTTCATCTTGCTCTCAGGCCGTTGCTGGGGCAAGTTTGATGGTAAACATAACATAGATGCTATATCCTCCTTCCACCCTACTTAACTTTTTCATTTACATTGTGAATTATGATGTCAGGACAAATGCTATAGCCCAAGTAAACAATATTCAAGTAAATTTGATCAGTCTTCCATGCTTCCAAGCTCACAAAACTCCAAGGGAAAGTTAGCGGCCGAGAGGCAAGAGTTTCTTTTACCTTGCTCTCCAGTTCTCATTTGTAATTGAACCGTGAATGAAATGCATTCATTATAATTCTCTGCACGACTCTAGTTTTATACATTATTGTTTTATTTTTTCCCAGTGTGATTGGCCCACCATCTCGTCATGAAACCTCTGACATAACAGTAATGTCTCGTTATTCCCCCCGTTCTACCCTTGAGGCTCTTCCAATACTGTCTCCTCCGCGCTCGGTTCCAAATGTGCACCATCTCGGTTCCCCTACAAATGTGGCAGGTGTTGTAAATCAAACCAATAAGAAGAACCATACACTAATGTTATAGCCTATGGATGGGAAGGAAAGTGCTTGTGCTAGGCCTGCCTCCAGCTTTGCTCGCACCTTCAATCGATGAGCATTTGGCAAGGGTGTTAAAGTATCGGCGGAAGATCAGCATCATGACAAGAAGCCAGACTCAGATGCTGCGTCTAGTAGGTGAGTTTCCGGCATAGATTGTTATTTACACATGTAGGTTTTCGTCTCCTTTTGATATTTTCTTTTGAAATGGAAGAGCTTCTGGTCTGGAAGTCTACACCATACTGGGAGTTGAGAAACAATTTTGTATGCTGCTTTTTCCATTTTAAAGCTTCAGTAATGGCGACATTCGCTGATCCTTCCTTGGTGTTGGCGTGGGAAAATCACCACTTCCATAGTTCAATGTACAACTTCAAACTGAATTTGTAGATATTAGAGAGAGGGGTATGATAATGGAATCATATGGTCCAACAGCGGTTCCATGGAAATTTTCTTAGCTTGATTCTATAAACATGCCTTGTCTTCTCTTTGTTTTCCACTTCTATACAACTTTCCGATCTTCATTTCAAAAAAAAAAAAAAAAAAAAAAAA
>QLSR01000265.1:1105200-1130141 GCA_031780015.1 Citrullus colocynthis
AAAAAAAAAAAAAAAAAAAAAAAGAAAAAAGAAAAATTGCGATAAAAAATATGTTGCTAAAAATTTATTACATAGTTTAGAACTACATTTAAGTCCTATTTCAATCGTTTTTAACTATCATGCTTAATCTTATTCTCTTATGTGTTACCTGTTTCCAAACTTCAAATAATTTTTCATTTTAGTTTTCGCATTTAATAGAAAGGTTGAATGTTATTTGTTTCCAATTTACAAGTAGAGAGTTTATGATTTTGTATTTACAATATTTACTTGCAAGGAATAGAATGAGTAATTCACAGGAAATAAGTGTGTAGGAACCAAAAGTGGATAAGTAGACGATTTTTCTTTTTTCTTTTCTTTTCTTTATTTATTTATTTATTTTTTTAAAGGAATAATAAGTATAAAAGTCTGACAAACTACTAATTATTACTAACCTAAACTCTTGATTTCTCGAAAATAAATTATCAATTACTAGTCTAAATCAAGATATAGTAATTTGAACCTCTAAAAAAAGGAGAACATGTCAAGTTATGTTAGGCAAAAAAAAGAAAAAAAAATCGATTTCTGAAAAAAAGAATTACCATTATTTTTATTGTAAACTTGATATTTAAATATGTAAGAGATTAAATCTATATAAGAAATGTTTAATAAGGTATTTGATCTTTTAAGGTTTGAAATTTGTATCAAATTAGTCTTAAATTCCAAAATTGAAAATTCAAGTTCCCAATGTTTAGAAAATGTTGGGTTTTAGTCCACGAATTAAAAATTTATTAAATAGTCATCAAAATCAGATATGATAATTTTTAATATAAAATAATAATAATGATTATTTAAAAAAAATAGGCCGAATTTCAATTTATCCTTTTGAACTTTGGGAGTTTATCAAT
The DNA here is from genome assembly GCA_031780015.1 of Citrullus colocynthis. Lineage (NCBI taxonomy): Eukaryota > Viridiplantae > Streptophyta > Magnoliopsida > Cucurbitales > Cucurbitaceae > Citrullus > Citrullus colocynthis. The sequence goes on from QLSR01000265.1 coordinate 1,106,085, forward strand.
TTAAACCATAATCTAATAATTGTATCAATTTAAACGTTAAATTTATGATTGTATGAATCTAAATTTTGAGCTTTCATAAGTGTATCAATATAAACCATTTCATTCTGTTTTATTCAGATACACTTATAGATTTTCAAACTTTAAATTGATATAATCATAAAAATTTAGAATTTAAATTGATACAATCCTAAATTTCAAAGTTTAAATTGATAAAACCTCAAAAATTTAGAAGTATGAATTGAAATTTCCCTCTCCTTTCTTCCTTTTCCTTTTTCGTGCTAGTGCCATTGCCTCTTTCTTCCTCCATTTTCTTTTCTCATGTCAATATTTGTGAGAATTGTTTATGAAGTATCTTTATACTCATTTATTTTATTTTTGTTTTTTCCAAAATATTTTTAAATAAATGATCAAAATCAAACATTACTTCTGAAAGGAGTGAAGTTTAACGGTTTTTTTTTTTTTTTTTTTTTTTTTTTTTCTTTTTTTTTTTTTTTTTTTCTTTTTTTTTTTTTTTTTTTCTTTTTTTTTTTTTTTTTTTCTTTTTTTTTTTTTTTTTTTCTTTTTTTTTTTTTTTTTTTCTTTTTTTTTTTTTTTTTTTCTTTTTTTTTTTTTTTTTTTCTTTTTTTTTTTTTTTTTTTCTTTTTTTTTTTTTTTTTTTCTTTTTTTTTTTTTTTTTTTCTTTTTTTTTTTTTTTTTTTCTTTTTTTTTTTTTTTTTTTCTTTTTTTTTTTTTTTTTTTCTTTTTTTTTTTTTTTTTTTCTTTTTTTTTTTTTTTTTTTCTTTTTTTTTTTTTTTTTTTCTTTTTTTTTTTTTTTTTTTCTTTTTTTTTTTTTTTTTTTGATTTTGAATTCTTGGGAATCGAACTATGGCGTGGTTTAGTCACTATCGTCCAACAACTCGCACAATGCAAAGTCTAAAGTTGAAGGACCAATCTACTGAATATTATCTAAAAAACAATTAAAACAAGGAAAAGAGAGAGAGAGAGAGAGAGAGAGAGAGAGAGAGTATATGAAGAAACATCCTTTTGGATTTTGTTGCTTTTTGAATTTTTGCATATCATTTTTTCAACTCAATTGCCCAAAAAAAACTGATTTTTATAGCAGTGGTGGTGGTACCACGTCAAAAGTTCCATGATTCCAACCCAATTCTGGTGAGAGTACCATTTGTAATTCCCAGGAACAGAGAGGTAGAGAGAAAAAGTAGGAAAGAAAAGAGAGGGAAAGATGGAAGCTCCAGCTCCACAGGCCATAGAAATTTCTAGCAAGAACCTTGGTGTAGAAGAAGATGAGCAAGATAAAGGCGTGAATGAGTGGTAATGTTTAATTCTGTTTTGACTCAAAATCAATGTTAATTGGGGTTATTGTGGTTTGAATTAATGGGGTTATTGTGGTTTGTAACAGTTGTTCTTGCTGTTATGACTGCTCGGAAAGCTGGTTTCATTACTTGTGCTGTTGGGATGATTGTGAGTGTTAGATTAATTGGGATTAGCAACAATCTGTCGTTTCTTTAACTCTCACTTTCTTCTCCATATATCTCTTTACCTTCCTTTTCCTTTCCTTTTCAGCTTCTTCGCCTTGCTTCATTCATCACTAATCATTTAAAAAAAGAAAAAGAAAAAAAAATACACATACCAAACTCTTGCTTATGCTCTCTTCTCATTATCTTCTTACTTTTGTTACTTCAATTACTACATATAAATTTGGTCCAAGTTATCTATGCCCAGATGTGCCTTAATCTTGTGACTTTTCAAATTGGGATAATCTCAATTTTTTAATTAAATTAAATTGATGCGACTCTCGTCAAAGTCGAGCATGACTTAATTGGTTATGATTCGATGACCCGCATGTTGGAAGTTTGATTCCTTAGCTACTCTTTTCAACAAGTTTTTAATTAAAAGTGTATCTAGATTTCTTAATTTTTATGTTTAATAAATTCTTAGTAACTTCAAAGTTTTTTTAAAAATAATTAATCTATTAAATATAAATTTAAATTTATATTTAAAAGGACTCTAATCAAAACTCAAAAACTAAAATCAGGTTTGTTAACTATTTACTTTTTGGTTTTTCCTTTAAAAAACTAAGTCGATTTTTTAATTTTTTCTAACAATATCTTTTAAGTACAAGAGTTGAATTTTTTTGTTAAATTCTTAAGAAAATTTAAGTTTTTAAAATCTACTTTTTTTTTTTCTAATTTTTGAAATTTGACCTAATTTTTTAAAAATATTGGTAAAAAGCAGAGTATTAAGTTTCGTTTGACATGTCAATATTTCCATCCATATTTCTAAGTTTCCATGGGTTCGATATCAACATTAAGGTTGAATCAATATTTTCGTAATATAGTAGAAAAATGCGCGAAACATAATAAATAAACAACAAAATGTCACTAATGTAAATATAATATAAATAATAGACCTTTTAACTTGTTTATAAATCCTAAAAGGTTGATTTACTAGTTTAATTCAAGTTCAAAGTTTTTTGTTTTCATATTGTTTCTAGAGACATCTATTGAGATCAATATTTTATTGAAATTTTCATAAAATGAAGACTTCGATATTTTCATCGACATTAATATTTTCAACTTTGGTAAAAAGTACATAACAAATCTAAAATGAGAAAAAGTACTAATAAACTTAATTTAAAAAAGTAAAAAAGAAAAAAAAGTTGTTTTTAAATATAGCTAAATGAGCGAAACTATTTACAAATATAGAAAAATTCGATAGAATTACTCAAACGATAACAATTTATTATAGATTATCGTAGGTAGATAGTAAAATTTTTTAATATTTGTAAATAGTTTGAGATTCGTTTTATTTATAATAATTTTCTAAAGAAAAAGTTCAAAAAGTAATTTAACAAAAGAAATTTTCAATAAGGGAAAAGGAAAAGGAAAAAGAAAAAGAAAAAAAGAAAAACAAACACAACTATCCCGTGGGACCAGCCCGAGACTTTCTTCCGCCAGTGCATTTACGGCGAAACCGCCGTCGGAGTTCGAACGCAATGATCGACCCAACTGATGATGGAACCAAAGACATCGCCGACCTGACCGGCGATTTAATAAGAGGGCCAGTGGACTGCGAGTCTTCCGGCGGCCGTCGATCATAAGGTTTATGGCGAAGAAGGGCAATCCTGCACTCATCGGTGAATCACGAAACTCAATTATTCTTATTCCATTTAGGGATTATGTTATGGCAATCATTACCTATTTCAAATTAAATGCGGACATTTCAACTGAGTTTGCTTTCAGACTGCTACGGTCTAAAAGCAAAAGGTTATTTTACTGATGAAATAAATGAGTCATTCTTCAATTTCCTTAATCGCGAACGGAACTTTGAATTCTCTTAAATTTCGCTGCATATTGTATTTAGCTTGTAATTCTACAATATCTAATTAAGACCTGTTTAGATTGACTTTTTAAGTGTCTAGGAGCACTTTTCTTTTTTTTTCCCTCACAACATTTTTTTTTAAAAAAACACTTAAATGGTTCTAAACAAGCTGTATTAGAAATTTAGACCACACAGATATTCATGAATGATGTACACAACGGTAAGGACTAAAAGTTATGCATACAATTCACTTAAATCATTGAAGATTTGTGGAAGTTTATATTTAATCTTCATATTGAACCATACGTCATAGTGAGAAAAATGGGGCTTTATGGTTTCTGTGGTCTTTATTGCTCGGAGAATTAGCAAAGATATTTTCTATGGTTTGCTTGGTGGAGTCTGATTCAGCAACAAAGATAGTAGCCAAGTTGGAAAGTACTTTCTGCTAAAGTTGTTAATGAAGTTATTAGGTGCAGTGCTCAAATAGGTACCTACTCCCACATTCCCAGTTATTAAATTGCTTAATGGTTCATAGACGGCTATTCTTTAGTTTTGCATGGCATGAACTCCTTTAAGGTCTTTATTATTCATATTCAATGAAACCATTCATATTCTTCTGCCTCCCCCATTAATTAAAGTCGATATATTAATATAAAATTCGTCTTCTTCCCCATCTTCCACTATTGGACTGCGTACCGATGGAAAGGCATGTGGTGGCAACCGGTTATTGGAAACGAATAAAGAATGGTGAGCCTTGAGTGCAGGTTTCTCTTCACGTGAGAGAATTGAAGTCACACTTAGGAGTGTCGTAAATTAGTTTATATATATTTCCTTGTTGAAGTGGTGAGCCATGAGAGTGTGATATGCATCACCTTACCACTATAACAATTCTGATTTTCAATGAGATGGGGCCTGGCTTAGCTCTAACAAAATGGTGAGGTTGTACCAAACTCAATCCAAAAACAATATTTTGAGTGGCTGAGCCACTAATCCTATTATACATGCTGAACATTATCACTCTTGCTAACTCCTAGTTTTTTTTTTTTTTGTATATAAATAGCTACCGTTGTACACTGATAGTTATACCGAATTTGCAATCGTTTATAGTTTCTACTGCTTTCTCAGAGCTATTTTGAAGACATGAAGGATAACTCCTCCAAATATGTTGTTTTCTTGCTTTTAAGCTTCTTTTTCTTGAATCAGCTCCTTGTCTCCTCACAACTTGATTATAGGTTCTATGATGCCTCTTGCCCCAACCTAACGAGGATTATAAGATATGGCGTCTGGATGGCAGTATCTAATGATACTAGGATGGCTGCTTCTCTCTTACGGCTTCATTTTCATGATTGCTTTGTCAACGTAATCAATTTTTCTTTATATAATATTGAGTTTACTAGGTGGATGACCATGGAGTCAATTTTTTTTTTTTTTTTTATTTAAAAGAAAAAGTCTGTTTTTGAAAAAATGTTCTCTTTTATCTCTTCTTGGTATTTTTCTTTTTCTCCTCAGGGGTGAGGATCACTTTGTTTCCAAAAATGTTGTTTTTCCATCCAAAATTGTGGTTGTGTAAATGATGATTGCAAGTGCATAGTAATCCATGTTTATAGATTTTACAGAAACGAAGTCAAATGACCCAAGAAAAATGAAAAGTATTTTCTTGGCACTAAAAGTTGGTGAACTTTTTTTTTTTGTTTCTGCTGTAGGGTTGTGATGGATCATTGTTGCTTGATGACACTAGCACATTTAGGGGGGAGAAAAATGCATTGCCGAATAGGAACTCAGTTCGAGGCTATGAAGTCATTGATAATATAAAGGCTGTCTTAGAGAAAGTCTGCCCATATGTTGTCTCATGTACTGATATAGTAACTCTAGCAGCTAGAGAGGCTGTCTACCTTGTAAGCCAAATTCTTTAATTCACACCTCTCAAACATCATGATCTTGTATCCTTCTGAACCTTCCCTTTTCAGGCTGGGGGACCATTTTGGCAAATTCCACTTGGTCGCCGAGATGGCACGACAGCAAGCGAGAGTGAAGCCAATCAGCTGCCATCACCAGTTGAGCCATTGGAGAATATCATGGCGAAATTCACTTCGAAAGGGCTTGATGTGAAGGATCTTGTTGCTCTCTCAGGTCACCTTTCTCATTCCTCATCTTTGTACTTCCTCTCAGCTTTAAATCTACCGAATCTATTCTAACCATCATGCACAACTGATATACAGGTGCACACACTTTCGGATTTGCTCGGTGCATGATGTTCAAGCACAGGCTGTTCAACTTCGACGGCACTGGAAATCCCGATCCAGAACTCGACGTCATGCTGCGACAGAACTTACAGAGCAATTGTCCAAATCAAGATGACTCCAACAACAGATTTGCCCCCTTGGATGCCTACACGATCTACCGGTTCGACAATGTGTATTACAGGAACTTGGTGAACAAGTTGGGACTTCTGCAGTCAGACCAAGCTCTCATGAAAGATAATACAACTGCTTCTTTGGTGGTGAACTACAGCAGGTATCCATATCTGTTTTACAGGGACTTTGGAGCATCAATGGTGAAGCTGGCCAATACTGGGATCCTTACAGGCCAGAATGGGGAGATTAGGAAGAATTGCAGGATGGTGAACTAGAAGAAGATATGACTTTGTAAATTTAACCAAATCAAACTCTCTTTTGATAATAAATTGGCTTTCTCATCAACTTCCATTCTTCTAGAGTTTAGTTGAATTTGGGCCTGTGTCCGGCCCAAAAGCTCGGCTTCTTCTGGGCCTACTGGTGGTAGGCCAGACTTCTCCCCTTTTCGGCTTTCTTTGCCAAGGACCAAACCATTTTCAAACAAATTATGATTACAAATTGAAAACGAAAGTCAACTCAAAATCAATGTGTTGTTGAAGCAAAAACGTGTTTGATTAAAAAGTAAAACAAAAGGAAATCTCTTGGAGGGATGCTAATAGAACCTTGGAAAATGACCATTTCATCCCCCTAGATGAGCCTTCTAGATTTGAGTCAAATTAATAATAATTATCATTTTCATCATTGTGCCTTGTGTTTTCAAAAATTATAAGGTGAGTTGATTAAGTAATATTTTAAGTAATTTTAAAAAATACATGAATGAATGAATGTATCAACTAAATGTCAAAAAGGAGATCATTTTGCTAAAGCAAGCCAGAGGCAACAGCAAAATTCCATTCGTAGAAAGGAAATTAACAAAATTTAATTTCGTCCACAACCAAATAAGACAAACAAGAACAACAAGGAATATTAATAGTATTATAAATGGTGTGTACCTTTTATTTTAGTTTAACCACATATTAAAATGGGTATATAAATTAAGTTTAATCTTTTAAACCCATTGTGTATTTTCATGAAATAAAATTATTGTTATTGTTTTACTATAAAAAATAATTTCAAACTGATGATAAATATTATTTTAGAAAAATTGTCAAGAATAGAATGTCAAAAATAAAATTGAACATTTAAAGGTACATGGATTAAAATAAAACAAGTTTCAAATGCCATTTTAACTTTCAAGTTATTTTGTTAAATAAAATTATCCATTAGTTTCATACAACAACGGAGCAAAAATAAAACAAATTGAGCTACATGTGTGCTTGTTTAAAATTAGGATTAGGTGGCATGAAAAGTTCATCAAGTGCAAATATAATATGATTTAGGAGATAAATTTTTTTAATTAAATGTACAATTTAATATGAAAATACAAATTTAAAAGTTTATTTATTCAATAAGAATACAAAATAATAATAAAAAATAATAAATTATACTAAAATTGATATACACCTAGAGCTGTTTTAGTATCTATGTTTTCTTGTGTGTGGTTTATATGTGTATATATTAAGGGAAAAAAAAATCCAAGTTGCGAAGCAGTTGAAATATATGTATCATTTTGAGGAGGAAGAGGTAAGCCATCCTTTTCAATTGATGAAGTGATTACGTCATCATGTTCATTGTTTGGTTCATGCATTTGTGTGGCCCTCTCGTTAAGATGTACCTCTCATGACATCCTACTAATATTATTTTAGTTTTTATATTTTTTACTTTGATTCATTTTAATCTCTATATTTTTAACTTTTTTTTTTTTTATTTTGGTCTCTATACTTATAATAGGTTTAGTTTGGTCCTTGTGCTTTTAAAAATTGATTATTTTAATGTTTCATTTTCATTTTTATTTCATAAAGGATCAAAATAACAACTTTTTTATACTCTAAGGACCAAAATAAACATTTTGAAAGTATAAAGACAAAAATAAACCAAAATTGAAAGTATAGAGACCGAAATGAATGTTTTAAAAGTATATATGAAAATGAATCAAAGCTAAAATTACATAAACCAAAGTAATAATTAAATCCAACTTTTGATCTTAATCTTGAACTAAGTGGCACAAATTTAATATTCTGATAGACTTTTAGTGAAAGAATCGTAAAAAAATATTCATGTGTGTTTAATAAATAAACATCTATTTGACAGTGATATAAAATTGATGGAAGTTACAAAATTTGGGTAGGAATTCTGTTACAATACATATGAGTTGTAGCATATTTGTTTCATGGTTGGTTTTATGTATTGATGAAGCTTAGTTTTGTCCATATCTCGAATTTTGTTGAAATCAGTAAGTTTAGAAACATTATTTGACCATTTTTATTGTTTAAAAATGGTATGTGAACTTAGTTAAAGATGAATAAAAGATAAATATTGCTATACTTAATAAGTAGCTGATAAGCGATTTTCCCATTTTATTAGTTACTGAATTTGAATCTAACAGTTATCTTTTGGTGTAAGGAAAATACTTTTTTAGTTCTTAAAATTTTTTTTATATAATTAGGCTAATATTTTGAAACGACGCTAAAGTTAAAATTCAAGAGTAAATTAAAAGTTTAAAATGGTTAAACTTATGGACTCAATAGTAATAATACTCAAAATTCTAAATTCTAAGTATCAAACATGTTTAATCTTTAAAATTATTTGTGAAAATATATATGACATGTGAATTGGGACTTGGTTTAGGGTTTATGTTTCCAAGTTACCAACCCATATTTAGATGGCTTACCTTGATGTTGCCTACCTATTGTATCTTCTTTCAATGCACTTCTTGCTGTCCAAAAAAAAAAAAATCATAATTAAATTCACTTTCTTTCTTCAAAGACTTAAAAACTTTTAAAAGAGAGATAGGTGGTTACAAGAAAGGGCATGAAGCTCAATAGCAATATTCCATTGGCCTCCACGAGCCTTAGAAGAAGAAGCCATCTAATCCTAATGTGGATTTTGCTCATCCAAATCCCAATCTCATCCACAATCCCCCAATTGAGGAATACTACATATAATAATTATTGTGAATGGCTTTAACTGACTCATATAACTTTAGTCTTTTTTAACTTTTAAAATGTCCCATCTAAATCTTTAAACTTTAAACAAAATTTTAAATTATTGTTATTGTCTAATATAATAGTTTTTATTCTAAAGTTTGTAAGGAAAAAGTTGAAAAAGAATAAAGTTTTTTTTTAAAAAAAAATCAATAACAAACTAATAGTAAAGAATAAATTTAAGATTTATTGAAAATAGATCGACTAAAGTTAAAATTAATATAGAGACTAACATAATATTTTGGCATTAGTTTTTGAAGAATACTTAAAAGATCTGTCATAATTCAGATCACAAGAGACTTTGAATTTCTAAAATGTCAAAAGGAGGTCATGAACTTGCACACCAAGTAGATTATCTCCCTACTTTTTTTTTATTATTATTATTATTAGAATTTCTTTTTTTTTTCTTTTTTTTTCTTTTAATAGGTAAAACAACACGTGCTTGTGCGATTTGGAATGGGGAAAGAAAGGGAGAGGAAAAAAAAAAAAAAAAAAACTCCATTTTTTAGTAATAAAAAAAAAAAAAAAAAAAAAAAAGGGCGGGGGGTGTCTTTTAAAAATATCGGGAAAAAAAAAACCGAGTTTGGGAAATTGGAAAGGGGAAAAGAGGGGGAGGGAAAAAAAAAAAAAAAAAAACTCCATGCTTTAGTATTTGAAAACTTAATCAATTGGCCAAAATGATGAAAAAACATAAAGGCTTATAAAAAGTTGCAAAAGAGTTGGTTTAGATTAATTTAAAAACTAAATATTTTTCAAAAATTCATTTTCAATTAACATCCTTAAGAAGAAGTCTTTAAAACAAAAATAGTAATAACTTTCGAAATCAATTTTAAGTAGTTATAAAACACTAAATTTTTTTCAAAAAAAAAAAATATATATATATACACTCCAACACCCAAACCTAATCAAAATAGATGGCTAACACAATAATCATGAAAACAACTTACATAATATAGTTTTGTTTCACACATACCTAACATAGTCGCAGTTTAATTTAAAGTTGGATTTTTACTTAGGAGGTGGAGCATCAAATTCTAAACAAAGGTAGTTATAATTTGATAATAATAATAACAACAACAATTTGACATAGACCCACCTTAATAATTAATTTAATAACATTTGACTAGGTATGCTTATGTTGTAAGGCATGATGTTATTATTCCCTTCAATTGATTTGACTTGTAATTTCTTGAGCCACAAATCGCACCACAACCAATTTTAACGAAGCTACAATAAAATTAGATAATACTTTTTAATAGGCATTATTCAATTGCTAAGGTCATGGAAATATATAAATATAAAACTAGCATTCAAAGAAAATGAAATAGACATGCAATAGGTATGGCTCATCACGACCGGCGTTTGTGCCCAATGTTTAAGTCTATAATCTATAAACCTTAAAAGTGCTTATAAATTTGATTAGATCCTTGTCATATATTCAATATTTTTAAAATTTTACATGCTTATTAAACATAAGTTTGATTGGTCAAGATTTTATAAATTATAGTTTAATGTTGGATAAATTTATCTAAAAATAATCTAAAATATTGAATATCACATCAAGATATATAAGACACAAAATTGAAAATCTATAACCTTTTAGAAACTTAAACTCCGTATATTTAATATACAATTGAAAGTCCAAAGATGTATTGGACAAAATTTTGATAGGTTCAAAAATTAAAGCACCATTTGGTAAAGTTCAAAAACTAAAACACTATTAAATAATCATTTGGTGTTTTAAAAATTTAAGCTTATTTCCTTACCATATATTTATAATGATTTTCATCTTTTTTTTAGTAATAGAGTTGAATTTTTAGCTAAATTCTAAAAGAAAAACAAGTTTTTTCTTTTATTATTATTATCTTTTTAATTTTTCAAAATTTAACTTGGTTTTGAAAAATATTGGTAGGATCTATATAACAAACCAAGACATTTAGGGATGGAATTGTTTGTAAATTTAATTTTTTAAAATTAAAACGATAAGTAATCTAACCACTATTTTTATTAGAAAAGAAGGAGTTTCATTTCTATTATTGCAATTCAACATATATAAGTCAAACTTCTTATAACTATGAAGAAGAGATCTTTAGCCAAATGTTTTGTTTGTTTGTCTTCATTTGAGTTGTTGAGTATTAATTGAGCTTCTTATATTATTCGCCACCCACTTACTACTATTATTATTTTAAAAAAAAAAAATTTCAATAATCCCAATAAATTTAAATTGAAAACAAAAAAAAATAACAAATTTTCTAAAAAAAAATCACTTTTATTTATTTATTTTTATAAAAAAAAAATTAATTCAATTTGTTTGAAATTTCAATTCATTGGGCTTATTAAGATTTTTTTTTTTTTTTAAAAAAAAAAAAAAAAATCTCAATAAGCCCAATGAATTGAAATTGCGACCCGATTGAATTAAGTGTTTTTCTAAAAAAAAGTCACTTTTATTTATTTATTTTTATTTAAACACTTAAAAAGTTAGGAAAAAAAAAACACTTCGGGATTGCACCTGATTGGTATATATACATACACATGATTCTTCAACCTTCATTTTATTGGCAAAAGATTTTCTTTAACATTTTGAAAATTATTCTCGAATCTCAAATCTTAATGAGTTGCAAATTAAGTCTTCTCTATTTAAAAAGATTAAATTAAAAATGATATTTGAAAGAAAAAAAGAAATTATCTTAAATGATAAAATTGTTGAAAATATTTTATGACTAATAATAAAATACACAGTCTATACTATCTTCCTTTGGTTTCTTTTGCGATATTTTTAAAAACTCCATTGAAAAATGATATTTTACATAATTTTTATTTATTGACTAAAGAAACGGTATAAAATTTATTTAGTTTAAATTCTATTGATTCATAAGTTTTTAAAAAACTCTAATATTTTGATTTAAACCATACGAGAAAAAAACAACTTTAAACTTGTGTATTTATATGTTGAAATGTGCATGGGTAGACTAGGTGCTACAAAACTAGAAGACACAAGTATTAAATAAAGCAAATTATAAGTTAGACATATAATAACATAGTTGTTTTTTTAAAATTTGAAAGAATGCAATAAATACTTCTTACAAATTAGAAAACCAGAATAAATATTTTTAAAAATAAGATAAACTAGAAACGATATCAAAATATAAGTTAAATCAAATAATTGTAGCTCTGACTTCTATGAAATATGGCTAACCTAAAAAATTAATAATAATAATAAATAGGGCTAGGGAGAATATTTGGGCATTAAAATTTAAAGGGACAATATTATAATGAAAAATACAATTGAATGTTTTGTTTTTTAAATTAATAACAAAAGAAAATAAAGTTGAAGTTAGAAGAGTGTGGTGGGAAACAGAATCAAGATGGCCCACATGACCTAAATTAGATTTACTCATTCCTGTTCTTCTCAATGAATCCATAGGATCAAAATTTTATATTCTCCTGGTCGGTCCGGTACCGGTTGACTTTCTTATTTTCATTATTATTATTTTCTATTTTCTTTTTACAATTTCATAATATTTATTTTATTTTATCCCATAATTCAACTTTATTCCACACAAGAAAAAAAAAAAAAATTAGCTGGACCGAAAAGGAGATGGATGTTGAATCCCCAGTTTTTGTCAAACCCATTACTCGGTCCTTCCTAATTTCCCCTACGTCTCCATGTCAAGTATTTGTTAGGTATTACCGTTTTTATTTATTTTCTTCATTTAATTGTTCTGAAATTCGTTTTAATTAAAATCTAAAAAGCAAAAAAATCAGATCCTAGAATGAAAAATGAAGGCATGCTTGGGTAGGAAGCAAACAAACGAAGGGGGCCGTGGGAGGTGGACACAGCGGCAGCCTTTTTTGGCTACTAATTATTATAAATTATTAATATTAAAAATAAAATAAATTGCTAAATTAACCAAACTAATCTAACCTAGCAGCTTCCTCCTCATTTTTTGTAATGCATTGCACTTTCCCGAAATTAAACCATAAAATATGTTTTTATTGATCCCCAAGAAATGAGATTACATTTACAGACACAACAGACCATCCAGATTTACGCCACGTGTCCCAGATTTAAAAATGGGCGTGTTTTTCTTTGACCTCTCATTTTCTCGGCCACCCAAATAACGCCCCGTCTTTCCAAGTACAAAGTTTTATCAGAAGAAGAATATAAAGCCATGGATATTGATTGATTCAGTGTCACGTTATTCAATGTTTCATCTGACTTTCTTTTTAATTTTAATTTTAATTTAATTGAATTGCTCCTTTAATTCAATTGAATTTGGGTGAAAATAGAAAAGTGAAGGTGAAGAAGGGCATCGTCGTTTGGGGTTTGTGATTTGGATCTATCATCTCTCTGGCAGCATAAGAGAGATAATTAAGACTTCGATTTCTATATTTAGATTTCCGTTTCTACAGGAAGTGAAGATTATAGTTTCGATTTTGGTTTTCATTCTGCATTATCTTATCTCACGCTTTGTGTTCGAATTCCGCTGTTCGATTTCCGGCGTTTCAGGGCCCTAAATCCATGGGTGTCTGTGTTTCCAAACCTTCCTCCACGACGGTCGTCGCTGTTCCGCCGATTCAAGGTGCTCCGCCGCCATCGGAGCCGCCTCCGCCCTCAGTCGACAGCGGAAATCTAAGCAATGAGACGAGGGGGGGAGAGAAAATTCATTTCGAGTTGGAAGTTGCTAAGAAGTCGCCTTACTTCCCCGTTTTCAGTCCCAGTCCCGCTCACTATCTCTTCTCCAAAAAGTCTCCTTTGAGATCTCCGGCAAATGTGAGCTCCAATTCCACGCCCAAGCGGTTCTTTAGGAAGCCATTTCCGCCGCCGTCCCCTGCTAAACATATCATGGCTGTGCTGGCCAGACGGCACGGCTCAGTGAAGCCGAATGAGGCATCGATTCCTGAGGGGAATGATATTGAAGGACCTGGTCTGGACAAGAGTTTTGGATTCTCCAAGCATTTTAGGAACAAGTATGAGCTTGGAGAAGAGGTTGGGAAGGGGCATTTTGGCCACACATGCAGAGCGACCGTCAAGAAAGGGGAACTTAAGGGGAAACAAGTTGCTGTGAAAGTCATCCCTAAAGCGAAGGTCTGCTACCTTTTTCCCCTGTTTCAACCGAATTTTTGCTCCTCACTTTGTATAATTATATTGCCCTTTATGTTTACTGGGAGAACGGTGGATCACTTGTTAATCTTGATATTTAGGAGGCTACGTTGATGCGATCTGGAAAAATCATTGCGATATCCTTCTTAGCATGTTTTGCCTTTTCTGCCATAGCTAATAATCAGATACCTCCTTTTTACGAAGATCCAAAGGTCGTATTTTGAAGAGTGGACTTCATAGATCAATTTTTTTCAGTCTGATGAGTCACAATTGGTTGGCAATCCATGGACTTGAAGTTCCATTTGATTTCCAATTTTGAAGCTTACAATAGTTTGGTGCTGCCCCACGGTGGTTGACTCCACCAAACCTATTAGAAGTCTAGAAGTTGAAATTGCTGAAACATTTTTGTGGACTGGCAACTAGGAACAGTTTCATTACGATTAACAGTTTTATTTCAATTTTCTTATTTTTAATTTAAAATAGATAGGTATTCTACATTTAATGTTTAGTTTATATCTTATTTGAAGTAGAGTATAATATAATATTTTGATCTTGTATATCCATGAAAATCTGTGGCATCCTCTTGAATTGGGCTTCTGTCACTTGTCTCTATTTGACCGATCCTGTTTCATGAACTGTTGACAGATGACCACTGCCATTGCCATTGAGGATGTAAGAAGGGAAGTGAAGATATTGAAAGCTTTGAGCGGACACAAAAATTTAGTACATTTTTATGATGCATGTGAAGATCATGACAATGTCTATATAGTAATGGAGTAAGCTCTATACTCTTCTTTATTATAAATACATGCATTTGTGGGACTGTTATTATGCTAATTGCTCTGCATATTACTTTCTCACCTCTATTAATTCTGACTGGTTTATAACGAAGTTTATTTTGACGGACTGTACATATGTTCCATGCAATTTTCAGGTTATGTGAAGGAGGAGAGCTCTTGGATAGAATACTCTCCAGGTAACCTACCAATTGCATAACTTTTTGTCCGCATTATCACCAAGGAGTCATTCTGCTTTATGGTTTCTGGGTCTCTTTAGGACTTGAGGTTGACTGGCTGATGATGTTTCTTTCTTTTTTTCATTTTTTCCCCACTATTGCAGAGGTGGGAAATATACAGAGGGTGATGCAAAATCAGTCTTGATACAAATCCTCAATGTGGCTGCATTTTGCCACCTCCAAGGGGTGGTGCACCGGGACCTTAAGCCTGAGGTAAACAGATACCAATTTTTCATTGAATCTCCTGTCATCTGTCTCATGACATGTTTGGATACTCTTGCATTGCCATTTTGGAAGATACTTACCCCTAATTTGAAATATTCTAATTTCTTATATGATGAACTTTCCTTTTTATGACTGACAAATAGAAACCCCCATTCGTCAGGTTAACCTATCTTTCCCCCTTCTCGTCCTGCCCAAGTATGTATGAACGTGATGAAAAAGAAGAATAAACTATCAGAAAACTACTTTCATTGTTCATACTTGATGTATACAAGTTGTGAACAAGTTCTCACTTTACTTGCTGGACTTGGTGGAAACTGTAACACCCATATATATATATTATGAAAAACATCTTTTAATAGTTCTCAGCTTTTCAAGACTATGTAGTTACACTTCCCTTCCTTTCCCTGTTCAGCTGTTCCCTTAGTTGTCATGATGTATATATATGTATGTATATATGTATATTGTACAAACTGGTGCCTAATATAGCTGTTTTCTGATTCAGAACTTCCTATATACTTCAAAGGATGAAAGTTCGCAATTGAAGGCTATAGATTTTGGCTTATCAGATTTTGTTAAACCAGGTTTGTTTTTTCTTTTTCTCCCTCGAATACTCAAAAAGCTGATTTTGCTTGTGATGGCTCTTGAAATTGTTGTATAATTGTGATCTTATGATTTATTTGCAGATGAGAGGCTCAATGACATTGTTGGTAGTGCTTATTATGTAGCTCCTGAAGTTCTACGCAGATCTTATGGCACTGAGGCTGACGTCTGGAGCATTGGTGTGATTGCATATATTCTGCTCTGTGGCAGCCGTCCATTCTGGGCTAGGACTGAATCTGGCATTTTTAAGGCTGTCTTGAAAGCTGATCCAAATTTTGACGATCCACCTTGGCCATCATTATCATCTGAATCTAAAGATCTTGTCAAGGGCCTTCTGAATAAAGACCCAGAGAAAAGAATGACTGCTGCTCAAGCTCTAAGTGAGACTTTAAACTTTGAAGCTCTTTCTATCTTTTGATTTCTACCTCCTCTTATCGACTCAAGTATTTACTTGCAGGTCATCCTTGGTTTAAAGATTCTAAAGAAGTAAAAATTCCTTTTGATGTACATTTGCTTAAGCTTATGAGAGTTTATATGTGTTCATCATCTCTCAGAAAAGCTGCTCTAAAGGTATGCACTCTGCCATTCAATTCTAGTAACCTTTTTCCTTATTTTTCTTTCCTTCCTCCTGTGGCTATTACTTGAGGTTGAGAAAACAATGTCTTTGAGGCCATGATCCAAAACTAGAATACACAGAACTCAGCAATCAAATGTTAAAACCTCCATGGAAATGAACTCAAAGACAATGTTCTTTGAGCACCCTAATATGTAAATATACCCATCTCAATTATACATCACGAAGTAGTATCTGCTTTCCTGACAATTTTGCCTTCCCAAGGTTTGAACGTTTATCAAGCTTCTAGACAAAAATATTGTCTTAGAATACAGTGCGAACTTTGTAATAGAATGGTGGTTTTCCACTCTCTTTTTCAACATTTGTACATCGAAGTTTTTAAAGAGGGAATTTCTCAAGAAGTTGTTTTAGTCAAATTAAAATGCATTGTTGTAAATTGTGGTTTTAAAGTTAACAAATTTTGGCTATTTACTCTAGCTAAGTTTACTCGTAGGAAAATTTCAGTGAACCACTCATGTGTACTTGAATAGCGCCACATTAATCTTATAGGGTAAAATTATGAAAGATAAAATGGTAACTTTTCTGGAACTATCAGTGATCCAGATGAACAATGAACCTCAATTTTGGAGCCATAAACATTCTTTCTGGGAAAGCCCTACTTTAGTTCACTTTCGACCGTTTTTTGTGTTCTCTAAACTCGTGCTAGTTTTTACAGTTTCTTTCCCATGCTTCTGTGCAGGCACTGTCAAAGACATTGTCAATAGATGAACAAAGCTATTTTAAAATTCAGTTCGCACTCCTGGAACCAAACAAAAATGGTACCATAAGCTTGGAAAACATAAAAGAGGTCTGTATCATCTCTCTCGTCTTTCATTTTTCTGCCATTGTTTATTATTTCTTTTCTGAGATCACATTGTTTTACCCTGTCCAGACCTTGATGAAAAATGGAACAGAAGCAATGAAGGAATCTCGAATTATCGACTTTTTAGCATCGGTAAGCTACTTGAAGTGCTCATGGCCTAAAAATGTATTTGTAGCTTTATAAAACCTTAATCATATTACCTCTCTTTCCCTGCAGCTAAACGCGTTGCAATTCAGAAGAATGGACTTTGAGGAATTCTGTGCAGCTACACTTAGTGTCCGTCAACTAGAGGGCCTCAGTCACTGGGAACAACTTGCTTGCAGTGCGTTTGAGGTTTTTGAGAAAGATGGAAACAGGGCAATCATGATCGAGGAACTAGCTTCGGTATGATCAATCAATGACTTGTTTAGTATGTTGTAATTCTAACCAGTTAGATAAAATATTTGAATGCGAGAAACTAGAATTTTATTGATAGAAAGATGGAAGTTTTAGGCATCATCATGTGCTGAAACTCGCTTTTTCTGATCTTATTTACTCTTCTTCAGGAACTTGGTCTGAGCCCTACGGTCCCTGTTCACTCAGTTCTTCAAGATTGGATCAGACACAGTGATGGGAAGCTGAGCTTCCTTGGCTTTATCAAACTATTACATGGGCCATCAAGCGGGAGTGGTAGACGTCAATAATAGGTTTGTTTTCAAAGTAGAGATCTCAAAACTACTGATTACTCTCTGCCTTGGTTAAGCGCAGAATGAGAGGTGGCAAAAAGATTTGGTGTCCCTCAATTCCATAATCTTTTGCCGGGGCTGCCTGCCAGCGTTGCTGATCTCGGCAAGATTGCTCATCTTCAAGCAGCAGCAGCAGCAGCAGAGACTGAAAATCTCTAAACTACTCTCAGGTCCATATGGTAATGGAGATGAAGTTTAGGATAGGCGTTTATAGGTTCCACTGTTGTACAGGTGTTGTAAAAATATGTTCAGTTTCAGGTGATTAGAAGATTATATTAGAGCAGTTCTGACGAAATGTGGGTTGTTCGAGAAACCATCTTGTTCAATTCTCTCTTCTTTACACGTGTTATTCATTAGGGCTTCCTCCTTTGAATGTGGCTGAATGGGATCATAAATGTAATTCTTCATCAAAGTTCCCTTTCATATATTTAATTCATATCAGTATAGGCTCCACCTTGACAACACCCTGGTCCTTGCAAAAATCAAAGACTTGACGAAGTCACGCACGATCAACAACTAATCCCATCCGAACCAACTCGATCATTCCAAGAAGCATCAGAGTTCAGCTTGCAGCAACCCACTTCAGGCGGACTCGGCTGGTTTTTTCAATCGTGGCAGGGCCATTGAATCGAGCACCACTACTCCCATCTCCTCATAGCTTCCTAAAATCTAATGACAGAGAAGCTCCCAATCGGGAGGGTGGCCACCATGTTTTATGGAATTATGATACATAAACTCTTTGAACTTATATATTATTTTAAACTATAAGTGATCATATAGCACGCTTAACTTTCTACTTTGTGTCAAACAACTTTCAAATAAACAATGCTTTAAAAATATTTTTAACTGAAAGCTTTAGTTTTGGATAGATGACAACTGTTAATATTTTATTTCAAAGAAATAGTTAATATTTTTTAATCTTTTTTTCTTTTTAAGTTTAAGGGTATTATTTAAACGTTTGAAAGTTTAAGAGTATTTTTGAAACAAAGTACTAACAGATCCAATCTAAAATTAACGTTAAATATATTTTTTAAACTTTTTTGAAAGTTTAAAGGTATTATTGAAGCATTTGAAAATTCAATGGTATTTTCTATAATTTAGCCTAAAAATTATGTTTGGAGAGTTAATATGTATAACTAAAATAAATAATAGAAATTGGAGTTGTAACTAATATGTAAGAATTGGAGAGCATATGTGGCATTGTTTATAACATTATTCATTTAAATTGATGTGGTAGTTGACTATATAAATGATGTAGATTATGTCAACTATATCTTTTGAGTTAAATTAATAGTAACAACAATCTTGATTTTTTATAGGAAAATTATTCACAAAACTACTGAAAATATTTATAAATAATAGCAAAATATCACGGTCTATTGCAATCTATTGCAAATAGACAGTGAAATTTTACCATATTCATAAATATTTTAATTTATATTTTTTATATTTTTTATATAGTTAGAAATTGAACTGTAAATAATATCTTATACACCTTTATCTATTTATGCTTCAATTGTCAGTATTAAATTTAACCTACCCTACCCACTATTAAACAAATAAATTGGCATTTCCTAATTAAATAAACTCATAGATTGAAGGAACAACCTTGTGTGAGCCTTTCTTTCTGATGTTTGTCTTCTTTGTCGTTTTTTTTTTTTTTTCCTTTTTCATCTATTCTGATTGTGTTATATTTGTATCTTCAACTTAGACTATAAGGTCCCCTTTTTGCTATTGCAATTCATACCTTTGCAAATAAAAAACAAATAAATAAGTAAATCAAAAAATCAAAACAATATCTTTGTGGAGGGCTTTTTTTTGGAAAAAAAAATTATTTTATACTCGCATACAAATCATATGTACCTTATCCACCAAACTATGAAGATAATACCACTTAACCTCAGAGAAAAATTAGGACATCAATATTTTGATGATTGTTGCATAGTGATTTGATAATATCATTATTATTACTCTTATTAGCTTTTTTTAAATACATTGTTGAGGATTGCTCAAAACAAGATCTAAAATCCATGGCGGGCCCGAACCCAAAGAATAACAGAAAATGGCATAGAAAAAGTGCATCCTAAAAGGAAAATGTCAATGCCTCTAGAATTTGGCCGATCGGTTTGGTAAATATATATCAATAGATAAATAAGTGAGTTGAGGCCATATTGGCACCTACAACCTTGAGTGCTAGAAATGTCCCTAATACCCCTTCCATCACAAGCAACAATGGGCATGTGTCAGCTTATAAATAGCCTCGTTCAACTTTCCCAAAGAGAAGAGTAAGTGATAAAAGGGAACTACCTCAATTATGTTTAAGAACTTCCCTTATTCAGGTGAACCCGCACAATGATAATAATAATAACCCCCAATAAAACAAATTTGATAGACAACCCTAAGAAAGCTAAACAGATTTGGTTTGGAAAGAATTGATCAAAGATCAAGAAGAAATGAGAACTTGTTTCTAACTTCAAGATTTCGAACTATCCACAGTCTAATTGATCAAACTAGATTGAAAGTTCTAAACATGCATTCTATACACAAAAGTACAAAGAAAGCATAAAACTTGAGAGATAAAACTCTATGAAGATTTCATTCAAATTCAAAGTTATCTCAAAATGTGGAAATTTCAACCCTATTTAAACTACTTGAAAAGGCACCATGAAAGGTCACAACCTTTCACCAAATTGTCTTAAGTTCATCTACACTCTTTCAACTACCCTAATAAATATAAATACATGAAATTAAATTGGGTATATAGGACATTAAATATGTGGATATTTTGATTTTTTAGATTCATGATGACTCTTAGATGTCCAAATGACTCTTGGAGCTTCAAAAGTTGCAACTATTCATCATTTATTGAATACTTAGCTTAGAAGCAACCATTTAATCCTTCTTGAAGATTTTTAGCTCTAGCTTTTGTCATTGGTCTTTGTGGCATAATAATTGCCTCATGATTGGGTTGACTTGGAAAGTTCTCTATTTGGTTCATTTGAGCTAGTTTGAACTTGTTGAGCCTTATTTTCCTCTTGGTTGGTTAGCTCCTTATCAGTAAGTACTCTTCAAATGAGAGGCTCGACATTACCTTCTTTTTCATGCTCAATCAAATTAATCATTCCTAATAGTTAAGCATCTTAGTGTAGTAGATTCGGCAAAATTTTGGTGTGAGGATCTTGTATGTGGATCAATTCAGAGTATTTCAAGATCAGACCAAGAAGAGGTAGATTAGAGATCAAAGCCACTTGATACGCAACGAAGCACAACACAGACGAGATTCGAGCACCTACATTATTATTATTATTGCTAAAATCTTCCGTATGAGTTAAATATAAAATTATCACCTTCATTTGTAAATATAATATGATTTAAATCTTTCCAGGAAAAAAAAAACTTAACATTTGATTTATTCTATTTTAGTTTTTAAATTGTTAAAATAAAATATGTATTTTAATTTCTACACTATAAAAATATGATTATTAATGAGATGAAAAAATAGTGCCATAATTTCCATATCAAATAAGTTGGAGACAAAATTAAACAAAAAAATTAAGATAGAAAATAACAAGCAAATAATTGTTTTTGAAAAGTGAATTTGTACTCACCCTTTCAAAAATAAACCGTACTTCAGAAACAAACCCGTCGATGTGTCATCTTCCAGAACCACAAAAGCAAAGAAAAATCAAGCCCTTTTAACTTAAAAGATTTGTGTTTAGAAAAAGAAAAATATTTAAGAAGCAAAAAACAGAGCATTAAATAGAGAAGAGAAGAGAAGAGCAAAGAAAAAGGAGTGTCCCATTTGAGAACACGAATGGATCCATATGACCCCACCCTGTCGTATATTAATGGGCCCAAAGCCTAAGCTCTCATGGAGGACAGATAGACCTAATCACCATCACATCACCAAATAATTCTATCATTCATATCATAACAAAAACCCATTCAATCATATAATAATAAGAATCAATCAATCCAATCTCAACAACATTATATATACAAAAACCAGCAGTCACTTCCTAAAGACAACCAAATAAAATTCACCCCCCACATTTCATTACACAATAGCTAAGCCAAACTAAGTTTGATGCTTCCCAGTGGATCATTTTTGAGAGGTAAGCTTGGATTTTTGACCAGCAAGGTGGGGGAATTCAGAAAGACACATCCATGAAGCAAAATGATTGGGTGTGAGCCCTTGGGGGGTTTGTGACAGAATATTAAAAAGGAAAGAGAAATGTGGGTCTGGCTGGGTCAGCTCAACCACAGAAGAATGGCGACTTCTCCATTTAATGATATGCTGTTTTTTTTCTTTTTTTTCTTTTTTTTCTTTTTTTTTTTTAGTGTAAAAAGAAAAGAGGAGGAACTAGAACAATCTGGGATTTGAAGGTCGTAAATCAATTTCTTGGGTCCAAGCAGTACGGTCCTGAAGATGCAAGTGCCAATAAGTCTGAGCCAGCGCATCTGGGTCCATAGTCCCTTCTCCAATTCCACTTTGTAAATGCGATCCAACTGATGATGACGATGATGATGACGATGATGAAGATGATCCTCCTCTATGAGATGTTATTGGACTTGTCCTGCAACACATCATTGTTTCATCATATCAATTCTTATTTGGGTTGTTTTTTCTTTTTTTTTTTTCAGAGAATCTGGGAAATTCTGTTTGGATGGTCAGAAAATAAGGGGAAAAAAATATTGGAGTATCGGATTCTAGAGAGTTGGGAAAGATGAAGAAGAAGAAGAAGAAGAAATGAAAACCTTGGTGGGCCAATGAGACCATCAATTATGATATGGGCGACGTGTATTCCAAGGGGTTGAAGCTCTCTGGCCAAGCACTGAGATAATGCCCTTAATGCAAATTTTCCACAACCTATCCAAATCAAAACAAATTTCAACTCCAATTTCCTTCTCTAATTTTACGATTATGATCACAGAGTTTTGCAAATTGATTGGTTGTAAAGGTCTTCTGATGTACAAAAACATAGTAAATCTCAACAGAAACACAGAGAGAATGTTTAGAGTGCAGAACTCACAAAGGTCAGAGAAACCAGCAACGCCATTCAAAGAAGCTGAGCAGCCTGTAAAGAGAATTGTACCTCTTCCTCTTTCCACCATCCCCGGAATAACCTACAATTTCCCAAAACAAATTGAAATTCGTTTTTACACAAAGTTCTAGAGCCCCTTTTCGTTTGATTTTTCTGGGAAAATGAAGAAAATGGAAATGGGGGAGAAGAGAGGGAGATTTGTGTGTGTGTGTGTGTACCTGTTGGGAACAATGGAAAGCACCCACTGAAGAAACAGCGAGAGATTTCTCAAATGAATCAATACGAACATCGATGAATCTTGTGGGCTGCCTTGAAACTTGTTGATTTGCATTGTAAATCAAAACCTCTACAAATCCCAGAGACAATACGCCTTCAAATGCTTCCCTCACACTCCTCGAGTCCGAACAATCTATTCGAATCGCAAACACTTGGGCCTTCTCTTCCCTTGCAATCTCATCCGCAAATCTCGATAATCTACCTGAAAACGTAATTACACAAAAATTTGACACCAATTACAATCCCACCCACATCCCCAATTTCAACCTCGTAAATTTAAATTGATATAATAGTACATACCCAAGTCTCTGGCGAGAATAGCGACGGTGTAGCCTTCGTGGGCGAACTTACGAGCGATAGAACGGCCGAGCTTCGGGCCAACACCAACAATGGCGGCGATACCACGGCTAGAGCTTGAACTCCCCATGTTGCGCATCCTTCTGTATATAGCAGTACAGAACAACCCAAAGACGTAACAGAATCGAAGAAGAGAGGAAACCCACCAAGAAAACCAAAGTCCTTTTCTATTTGCTTAAGAAAATCCAAGAGAAGAAGAATTGGGTGAAGAGAACTAACAAAAATATATAAGTATATATGTATGCATGAAATGAAATGAAATGGAAAAGTAAAATTAAAAAATAAAATCGTTTGTAGGAAAGATGGGTGAAAAGAGTAGAAAATCTTGTGTATGGCTGTCTGTGTTCATTGGGTTTGCCTCAATTTGAAGAGGCATTGTTTGATTTGGGATTTGGGGTTTGGGGTTTAGAGAGTTCTTTGAGTTTTCACCTTTTCTTCTATACAACTTTCTCCCCATTGTCTAATCTTCCATTGTCTCCCCCTTACCCCTTCCCCTCTCTCCAAATACAAAATGGTTAAATGAATTGGTTTTTATCACTCTTTTTTTTTTTTTTTTTTTTTTTTTTTTTTTTTAAT